>NW_010582366.1:261185-385574 GCF_000705375.1 Tinamus guttatus | reverse complement strand
CTTCCTTCCTTCCTTCCTTCCTTCCTTCCTTCCTTTAATATTGTTCTTCATTCTTAGAGATCACTTACACTGAGGCAAAATAATTACGAAGCGGTAATACTTCAGAGTGGTATTTGGACAGGACAACAGCTAATTCAGTCACAAATTTCCAGTATCTTTATATCCTACTTCTCCCTATGAAGTTCATGAAATTCAGTTGACTATCATCTTCTACATATTCTGTAGTCCTCATTTTGCTAATGCAAGAGGTTATAATCTCTCCAACAATAAAAAGAAGGTAACGAGCTTTTGGTCAGTACTCACCAATGTTTGTTAAATGTTTGATAGCAACTCAAGATAGCAAAAAACTCTAATTTTCAATCAATACTTTTTCACATGTGTTAAAAATGTAGGCATCAGATGCACAAATATGCTGTGTTTCTATAAGTCTTCCCAGAATTTCAGAACTTTATTCACTCATGCCGATTCTCAGGACATGTATGGGCTATATATTTGAGCATCACAAAGTTACAAATGACATTGATGATACCCCTTGTGTAATGAATGAAGCATGGAATTGGTCTTCTTTAAGAGGTCACTTTGTAGAGACTAGCATCCAGTGAAGTCTAATCAAAAGAGTCATGACCATTTCAAAGTCCATCCAAATTGAAAAAAATCTTCCACTTGTCTTCAAGCAGCCATTAATCAGGTTCTAATTTTAAACCTCACTACTGACAAAGATATTGATCTGGTAAAGCAGCAGAGGTAGATTTTCTCCATCACTCCTGAAGCAAAGAAATTGACTCCCAATTTTTTTAGACTGTGTTAAGACAGGTTCTATGGGTGCCTCCTCTAGTGGACTCAATGACCTGGGGATACTTCCCACCCAGCTGCTGGAGCCCCGAGTGGTCCCTGAAGTCTCCATCTCAGGCTGATGAACATGGCTCTTGCTCTCCCCTTTAATGCAATGAACAGGAACTGACATTAAAATAAATGTCTGCTGAGACTGACAAATGATTTGCTGAAGACAGATGATCCCCAAAATAAAATAAAATGAGACGAAGTAGTTATGCTCCTATTTAGGTAAGTTAAGAGCATCGGTATATTTGTAAATTCTTAATATAAAGGCATCTGAAATATAAATTTAAATTTCCTCTCTGAAACTTTTTAAAGTAGCCAGAATCTACACTGTTTCACTGTGAAATGAGACTGATCAAAGAGGAAAGGAAGAACTAGAGTGAGTAATCAATGTAACTGAAATATTAAGACTGAGTTAATGACCCAAAAATAAAAATGGTCCCTAGCGTAGACAACTTAATAGCTGAAATCTACATTTCCTGTTGTAAATCATATGCCCTGCAGCTAAAACAATTCCAAAAAGCTTACTGAAAGATGGACCGTAATAATACAGTTATGGAGTGAAAGTGCCAAAAACAGACATTTCAGAGCCTTCTATTTTTCTGATTCACTAATGCTCAGTAACCAGAATCAAGGATTTTTGCTGTATTTCATTCATTTTGAAACGAGGTTTTTCCTGAGATTAAATAGAATGGAATCATATAGCAGTTGTCATCTTGGATGTGACTTGACTGGACTGAACTGGTTTGGATTGGATACACCTTGGTCTTGTATTTAAAATGCTAATATCCCTCCGTGTGTGGTCACAAGCCAGGAAGTATTGCAAAGACTTTAACCAAAAGAACAAAATCCTTACTTTTAATGAACCTCAAACTCTGGGCACATATTGATTAGAACTAATTTTAGATATTTATTTGAATTTCTTAGATTAGATTTGCAACTGACAAAGATTTCCTGATAACCAGTGGAAAGAGATAGGCAAGTTATAAATTGAGAGATTCTGGAGCCTGAGCCCCTAACCTCCAATGTCCTTGGTTAAGGGAGAAGATCTTATTGATTCATTTGCTTCCATATGATACTTTAGAATTTCCAATAGAATTGTTTCCAGGTGAATACTTATTCACATAGCATGTTGGTAATATTAACCCAGACATGCTGTTGCTTGCAGTACCTTTCACTAGAGGTTATAATTTCATATGAGACAACATTGCTTTAATGTTATTACTACATATGACCACAAAATATGTCATATGTGACACAGATGTGTCACATAGACAGTGTGTGGGCACAGTAAAACACTGACTGTAATTCATTCCTTTATCTTGCCTACTTTATTTGGAACATCAATCTACTGAAATATGCATTTATTGTTCCATATAGTTTAAGTCTGAAGCACAGATGGTGATACAAAGTTGGGTTTTGGGAAGTAATGCTGGAAGCACAGGGTGGAGATTTACATAGAAGTAGCATCTGTGTCCCCCATTCCCATTCCTTAACCTAAGAAATACAGTC
Source organism: Tinamus guttatus (assembly GCF_000705375.1). Next base: position 383,225 of record NW_010582366.1, on the reverse strand, counting down.
TCTTAAACTAATAGTTGATCTACTGCAGTTCTAAAATGAAATAATAATAATAAAAAAGACATTAGTGAACTCATTACAAGATAGCAAATCAATAAAAAATGTATCTTATTTACTAGAACGTGATATTTTACATTCCTGGTTTTGCATTTTTCATTACCCCCTCCCATAGGACATTAATACTTCTCACCACTTCACAAATATCATTCTTTAATGCACATTTATTTCACAGACTTTAAGATTACTCAGGAATATGACTCAATACTTTTTTTTTCTGCTATGTCATTCTGTCACTTACAATAATCCTTCAAAATCATTCAAGATTTTTGTTCTTGTTGGAAAGAAAAGGCGTTATTTACTATTCTTTATTTACAAACTCTTGCTGTTTTGTATTCTAATCATGACAACCTGACTTATGATCTGTTTTCATTCTGGTTCACGACCAGCTTTAGGCATTTAGCTGAAACTAACTAACTGAAGATCTAGTTACTTAAACCACTATGTAAGGTTACTCAGAAAATCCCTACTGTGAGACCTTCAAGGTGGTCATTCTGAATTTCCTTTTGAGACTTTTCTTTTTAGGATTTTAAGGTTTCTTGGTGTATCAGTTTAGAAACACAAGTGAGATGGTGTGTGTCCAGGACCTTGTTGTCCTTGTACAAGTGCTGTCTCTGTGAATAAAATACATCTTTTTGCCATAAAAGATTATCATTTGCTTTCCTATACTTGAAATCAAAACCAAACTGAAACAAAATTTCTATAAATAATGGCATTAGTATATAATATTCATTGGAGATGGTTTTGTCAGCACCTTTATTTGCTTATGTGCCTCAGTCCAATGCATTCTATCTTTATGATACAAAACCAAAAGGGAAAATTGTGACCCCACGTCCAGAATAAATAGCAATCAGAGTTTTTCCTAAAAATGTTGAATATTACTTATGAAAATACCAATAATTCCTGATGATGCCATTTTTTCCCATCATAGAAGTAACCACTAGCCCAGCCCTGGGATTTCCCAACAAAGTCTAAACTTTCTCGTGTGTCCTGGAATCAGTGGTTGTGGAAGATATCACAAATGCAATTGTGCTTAGATGTCCTCTTATGTTTTCTTTAGCAATGTAATAGTGACATGTATGTGATGCTTTTCATGGTAATTTCTATATGCCTGATATGATTAATTCATTTGAAATATCCAGGACTGTTCATCTTTACATTACATTTGATCTTCATAATTATTGCATCCATTATCAAAGTATACTTATTTGTCATACACACCTTTGTAGCACTGTTTCACTACTGCTCAAGACTAGAAATCACATACATCAAAATATTCTCAAGAAAGGATATCAGATAAGAGACGCTGATTTTTTTTTTTTTTCATTAAAAATAACCAGCTGAAATGCTTTTCCCATATCAGGGGCAATTATCTGCCAAAAATGGTTTGTTTGTTTATTTGCTCGGTAATTTTACTCTACTCCTTGGCTCTGTAAGCATAGACATACTAAAATGCTTCACATCTTTAAAATAGTTTCAGGTACTCTTGGACCTCTTGTAAATCAAATGGATAAAAATCAAACAGGAAAGCTGAAAATGAATAAAAAAGTCATTAATGTTTGGCTTAAAGCCAAAATTACCATTAAAGTTGTAAATATCACCACTAAATAGATAACAATATAAAAATCTGTGTAAATCAATAGATATGCCTACATAAACCTATTTAAGGGCATCCATTTTCAGCAAATTTCAGCAGTGTTATAACCAGTTTCTCTGTTGAAATGAGTTGATACAAGAGGATTGCCAATTTAAAGAAGTAAGAGTTCATAAAGCTAAATTCTTTCTGAAGATATTTCAACCATTTTTTGTTCATTGTACTCCATACACATTAGAAAAATGGCTTCCATCCATGATATCCATTATTCTTCATTGAATAAAACCTGCTTCTATAATGATATCAGTTTAATTTTCAGATATAATATAATATAATCAAACCTTATTTACTTCACCTGAATAATTCACAAATAATCAAGGAAATACAGTACCACATTTTTCTGCTTGAGATGCACAAAATTGAACACACCTGATATTTATCAAATATTTTAAAAATATGTATATGTGCATTAATTATGAAGATTCACATCATCCATGTATGCCACCTAATTACAATTTCAGTTTTAGGAATTTTATCAACCAGGGAAACACTTTATGGACCATAATATTTAGAAGCTTTAGCTTTTATCTCAAGCATATTGCATTTTCAAAAGGAATAAACTCTTTACCATTATTCTGGGATTTTTAAAAATTATTTATCCTTTTAAACCACAGTTTTCTGGTCAGCTATATGTATTTATGCAAACAGGATGCTGTGTGTCTGAATGTCTGCATCTGTAAAAGAGTAAAAGGGTAGAGAGACCATAGGAGGAAGATGTAGGCAATGCCAACAATTATTGTCAACACATTACCACCATATGAGAAAAGAAACTATAGGTTCAGTGCTGATGTACCGTGGAGATAGTTTTACTTATCATTCTGATACAATATTTTCTTATGTAATGTTATTGATTACTTTGTTTGGATTATGTTGATTATTTTCTTGAAAGATAAAAGAAATGAAAATTTAAGAGCTAATTAAAATGTAGAAAGAACAGCACATCCTACACACCAGGAAGGATTCATCTCTCACTGACTTCTGGTTTGTTCAGAGAGAGAAAAAAATTACAGAGAATTGAAACACAAGTTATTTGGGAAGGGCATGCAGAGAGATGATCCAAGAAAAAAAGAACAAGTGAGTTTACTAGAAGGCAGACTGATATAAAATTTATTGGAAAAAAAAAAGTGAAAATAGTAATATTTCAGTGAATAAAATGAGCCCTTCAGCAATTTGAAATGAAAATGGATTTTTTTTTAGGATTTTGTCTAGCTCTTTGAAGCCATAGTTATTAATTATGTGTTGAAACAGAAAAATATATATGAAAAATAAATTTACTGATGCAGAATATTTTTGTTACTTGTCAAATATTATATCTGATAACATAATGCATAGAAATATATAATAAAACATTTTTTTTCTCGTTCAATTGTTTTTTTCCATCAAAATAGGAAAAATTTAAAAGGAGCCATTATTTTGAAATATGAAGTATAAAATATTGAAATTAAATGCATTAACTTTTTAATTTCCATGATAGCCTTATACAAACAAAGCAAAACAAAAATGCTGCCCCTGTCTAAATTTACATGTATTTCTTATCACTAAGACACCAGGTTTTTGACAAATAACAATTCTTATTAATTTTTTATATGCAATTAGCTGTTTTTACCATCCATCAACAGTCTTTTTTTTTTTTTTTTTTTACTAATCTCTTAATAGAACTAAGGCACACCATCAGAGATACTTTAGTGACATATATCTATGAGTGCTGTCCAGAAATATTGGCCTAGACTAGACACTATCAGAGAAAAAAAATAAAATAAAAACAAAAACAGAGAGTTACTGCATACCACTCAACAATGTTAATGCAAGAAATGGATATAAACACATCATTAATTGTTTTAATCTGTAAAATAATAGAATGTCTATTACACTCTATTGATGAATTCAACTGTAGGACTGGGACAGTAAATCTATTTCTAAGCCAGAGATGACAGCTGTAAACAGGCAAAATAGGTCTAAATAGGTCTAAAAATAATAAGAAGATTGGACTGTATTATTAAAATCACCATGTTGGACAAATGCTATATTTAATGTATATTCAATTCACAAGAGTCCTTTTCTTACAAAAGTACAGAAAAATATAGAGGTAATATTGAATGATTTTACTGTGTTTCTATGAGTGATAGAAAGCACTATGATTAACTTTTGAGGTCTCCCTTTTTTTTTAATATTTAATCGGAAATTATAAAACTAGGATTTAAATTCCCAAAATTCCGAGAAGCAACTACACACATTTTTTTTTTAGGAATCAAGATATATTACTTGAATTCATGGTTTTCATTTGATAAGTTATACCCTGGAATCTCTTTCATAAATTTATTAATACTAGTTTTTCTACAGTATATGTGATATTTCATTTCCCTTTTGGGAACATAAGTTAAAAATGAACATAAATCATAAACTTAAATCAGAAATCAATACAACAGCATTTTTCAGCAGAATACATGTTCTTTTTTTTTTTTTTTTTCAAAAGCCATATTCTCTCTCCGTATCTATTGTATTTTACTAGGATGTATAGAACACTGTGAAAGAAATCAAAGGGGTTTTAAAATGCCACTTTTTATGCAGAACAACAAGAACAAATGGATTCCTTCCTTCTCAACATTTCAAATGATTTTTTTCCAGTTAAGTAGAATCTTGATTTCCATTCCACAATGTATATGAAGATTTTATCTTTTAATATGTTAAATATATTAATTTCTGAAAACTGTTGAGTTTTTAAGGTAAGTTCACAATTTCAAACAAAGTTTTAGTGGCATTTGAAATAGTCTTATTATCAAAGCCATACCTACTTATAAAGAACGAATTAACAAGTCTAAATTGTAAGTCGAATACCTGTGCCCATCTTAAATTGGCTTTTAAAAACATTATTTATTCATATCTAGGGGCAATGCAAAAGCCAGACAAAGATCAAGTTTGAACCTCTGCTCTTTTTCTGCTGTCTCTGGAACACCCCAATTTGTAGAATTATTGTAGTCCTCTTCTACAGACCATGTTTCCATGAAGTGACTTCCACACATCTTTCACTCTGTCTCCATTTCATCTTGTTGCCCTATTGCTTTTCGTTTGCTCTTCAGACTCTGCAGAATACTTGTAGCATCACTCCTGCTCTCAGCTGTAGTCAGTTTATCCAGAACTTCATGGTCTCCATTTGACAAAATACTTGGAATAATATTGATTTTATCACAGACAGTCAAACTCTCCACTACACTTTGATTTTGATCAGATCAGAAGACTCTGCTTCTTGTGTCCAAGAAGCACAGGTAGGAAATTTCTTTGTAAGAAGCGAGGATCTGTTCTAGGGATGTACTTTTTTCACAAAGAGCGTGAAGTGAAACATGGCAATGTTCCGAGTGTCTGTCAACAGAGAAAACATTGTAGGACAAAGACAAAGATTTTATATACAGGAAAAAAAAAAAAAAAGAAAGGAGAAGGCTATTTTTGTCTCATCTCAGGACATGACTATTGTGAAAATGCCTGAACTATAAAGGTTCTACAGGTACCCTAGTAAGGATGGCCCTTCTACATTGTGTAGACTAGGACCCGGACTCTACTAAAGAGTCTCTGACGTTGAGATCAAGTGACACTGGCTGGCCACGTATATGTCTTCAAACATTTTTTTTTTTAGTTTCTAGAACAGAGTAACAACATATAGCCAACACATATAGCCAATCTGGTTGTGGACATATCCCGGACTCTGCCTAGGAATCGTCTTTGACAGCACAGATGACAAATTCCACTGCCTGGACTTATAGATCTGATGTGGTTTGATTTGTATACATACAAATGCATAAACACTGTATTGTGGAAAGTCTCCAGCAGAAATTTTCTGTACATTCTGTTTATGTTTTTTATAGGGCAGTTATAACATCAGTAGAGAATAAAGCAAGGGAGGGTTTTGCTTTCCTTTGAATTGATCAGCAATAATTTAATGTTAGAATTAGGTAATGAAAAAGGACTCAGTGACTGTTGCTCATCATTGCTTGTAAACAGAGCACTGACATAGAGAGAAAAATAAACAAAACCAAGAAACATATGGTTGGGGAAAAAAAAAAGAAAAAAAAGAAAAATATAATTGGATTATATCTCAGTGATATAATTTACAGCCATGAACTGTTATGCAGGGGTTTTTCCAAAATGACTTTTATCTATACATTTATGTATCAATCCTTGCTTATGTATCAATCCATCTTGATGGGAGAGAGTCCACTTTCTTTTTTGTCTGGTCATGGATGTTTTTTTACAGATGAAAGTGAGGTAAGATTGTTAAAGACAAGTACAAATGATATTACTATCCCATTTCTCCTAGTCTGAGTATACGAATGCTGAAAATGGGATAACCTGCAGTCAGTGCTGTAGCAAAGAGAATTCAGATCAAGGCTGCTGTAATAGGTGGAAGCACAGGTGAAAGGAGGAGTACACAGTGACGTGCAGGAGGAAAAGGAACCTTGTAACCTCTTGTTGTGCCTATTTTCAACAATTCTGATGAGGTGCAGATGCCTTTGGAGTTAATTCTTCAGGTCTTTGAATGGGCTCAAGTTTTATTTTAGGTGCCAGTTCACATGTAGAAGTATATGCCCACTAATGTACACTCTGCTTCATGCCTCAGAGTAGTTTGGTGGAGTCAGGTGCTCCTCCGTGGAAGAGCGAACTCATTCCTTTCTTATTTGGTACCAAACAAAGATACAACAGAGAAAAGAAAAAGAGAAAAGGAGAAAAGCAGTCGACAAATAAAAGCATTGCCTAGATTTTACTTTTTGAAATTCAGGTATTCCATAGTGTATATACTGTGTATACAGTGTATATACTGTGGAATAATGTATATTTCACTTCACTTCTGCTATTTAGGTTTTAGTCTCTTTGACTATCATATACTGTTCTGCCTATGTCTATTATGTCTATTAGTTTGATAAAATTCTCTGTTGAAGCTGTTGCTGCTACCTGAACAATTACAACAGAAGAAGCAGACTTTTCAGAAGGTTTTCATTGAAGTTCAATAATAGATGAAACAATTTACGTTGACCAAAAAATTGACACCATCTTATTTCCAAACAGCTAGTATGGGAAGGCATATTTAAATCAATACATTGTTTGACAGACAAATTAACACTTTTTCCTCCTCACATACCCAATCCATAAATTCCAGAAAAGCAAGCTTCCCATGAGCTCTTCATGCAGGCAGTTCAGAGAATGATTTCAACGACAAATTTATGATACTTTGCATAACAGTGCCTGGTCAGGCACAACATTTTTACTATAAATTGAGCATCTATAATTTCATCTGTCTTTCTACCTACTCATTCAACAAAATTCCTTTGGTGGATGAGTTTCCTTATTTATTCAAATGATTGCAAATAAGTCAAACATAAATAATGTATTCAAATAATATATGTATGTAGGCAAATATGTTAGCATTCCTGGTAATGTTGCCTACTTGCAGGCACGTAGGCACACACACATGCCAGAATACTGAGATAAACCTTTTCTATCCACTCAGATACGTGGCTATCTTTACTGTTCTGGTCCTGTTAATACTGAGATGCATATTCCATATGTCCCTATCTTATCTGTATTTGGCTTCATGAATCAGTGCTCAAAGGAGTAAGAGATGCCCTGGCTGCAACATCAAAAGCGAGTGAGTTCAAACACCAGAGCACTGATATTTTATACCTTGCCAGTGCTCCATGTGCTTAATTCCTTGTATCTTCCCTACCAACAAGGGTCTAGTAATTTTTGTTGGTATTTTATTATGTACTTTTTCTATAAAGTAAACTGTAGGCAAATAATACTCTTAGCACCTTCAGGATAGTTTGAAAGCTCCATTTGAAAATCATTTTGCAAAAGTTTGGGAGCCACAGTTGGTCAGTCCATCTTTGCAGAAAAATGTTTCAGTAGTATATGCCATTTGTCCTCCCCTAGAAGTGCTACACAGGAAGGAAGAGATTGGCTCTGGTATCTTGCTGGAAGAATATTGGCTACACCAGCTACATGTACTTTGAAATGTGTTCTGTCTGTTGGTTCTTTGACATGCCAGGATGGGACTGGCAATTGAATCAAAACTCGGATTTGGAATATCACCCAAAGTTCTGTGGTATCTCTTTGTGTATCTGTCCCCAGGCTTCATTGTTTAGATTATATTTGCAAAGAACTTCCAGCTGCAGTCCATATTTGTCCCTTACTGTTTCTAGCCCAGTTGTTATTGCATCATTCTGTCAGTCAAGGTTGCAAGTACAGAGGATGACAGTGACTTTTGCCCTTACAAAAATACAAGTTGTCAACTAAGTTTCTAGAAGGTCTCCAATAACATATAACATACGTTATATGTTAACATATATAACATACATACATATATAAAATATATGCTTATTATATATATTATTGTTATATATATTATATATGTATAATATATATGTTAACGTATACGTATGTAACATATAACAATACCTGTCACAAACTGCTTCATTTCAGTATATTTCAATAAAATAATTGGGCAGGGTGGGTCATGGAGCAATGGTCTGTGTTATGCTCTACAGTGCAAGTTGCTCTCTGTCATTACAGACTTTGCTGTCACTTTGATCTCACAGTGCAACATGGTGAACTGTAAGCTACTTTTTGCACTTGGTCATGATCTTACTAACAGTTCTTCTATATCTTCTCTTTCCAAAAGCGCATAGGTAAGACCACAATCTATCTATCAATCTATCTGACACAGAGAAATGTTAAGTGGTGCTATTCTTTTAAGCATAATTGGATGTCTATAACTAGCTTTTATTGGCAGGTGGATTTACGTTCATTGTGTGATTCCTATACTCAAAAGTAAACATTTTTCCATATAGATAAACATCTGTACAGGGAAAACAGGATGAAAGGGTTGTCTAATATGGAACCTAAAACAAACAAACAAACAAACAAACAACAAAAAAAAAGAAAATAAAGAAAATAAGGAAATAAGGCTGCTCTATACTTCACCCTGTGCTCTACCAGATCCTTCACTTCAGCACTAATCCGTATCACTGTTGCTAACCCAGTTTTATTGAACCCGACTCTTCCACAAAGCTAACATGAAGGAGCATGAAGGCTTTTGTAATAGTTGAGATCAACATCAATACAGTGGGAAGAGATTTCAGGAATGTTAATGGAGAAGATCCATAATAATGGATGCTACCTTTTTTATTTAAAGCTTGGTAAATCTAAAGCTACGTTATCAATAGGAGTATCTTTCCTTCTTTCAAATAACTTATATCTCATTCCAGATGTGCCTAAGAGCATGATAACTTCATTTCAACCACTGGCTTCTGTGACTATCAGGACTCAAGCTTTGATTAAGTTGGCTTTATAAAGAAATTCCTATTTTCTTTCATGTTCTCAACAGGCTTGAATCACTTATTTTGGCTATTCTCACTGTATAATGTTTTCAGACACATTCATTTATCACGAAACAAGTCACTTTCCTGTTTGTGTTTCCACTTTACTCTAAAAGGCACACAGAGAACCATTACAGGAATGTGGGATTGCAGCAAATAAATTGTCTGCACTTAGTCTGCAATACGTCTCTGCAGTCATTCAACCCTGTATGATTTCTTGTTGTAGAGATAGAGTTAAAAGGCTTCTTATAAACAACCATTAAATATAGCATTTTCTGATGATGTGACTCTTTGATCTGATTTTCTGCTGAGAATTGTAATATATACTATAGAAACTTTATGTTCTTTGTAATGAAATGTCTTAAAGTCTCATTTAATAATACAGCTGTCTACCTCTCAGAGACATATGATGTAAAGTAATTTAACTGGAATCAGATTGCTATGCATCTTTCACAGATCTGTAAATTTCATACCAAATTAACTCAAGAATCAACAGCTTTCACTGGAATTAAAGGAAACAAAACTTTAGGCATTGACAAGCTAGACTAGACAAAGCAGTAGTCATCATTGCATTTGCTATGCTTATTATGGGCACAAAACTGTAATTTGAAGGAATTTTCTCAGTAGCATTCATATTTTAAGGATAACCATGTATGTTATACTTTGCCTTTGCTTACAAGAAAATGAACCGCGTGTTATTCGCAGTATGAAAGATTTGCACTGTAAAGTAGCCAGACTGTTCTTTTCATTATTATATAGAATGATTCGCACTGACAGCAGAAGTAGCCTTGTAATAGAAGGAAAACAAACTGAATTCCTCACTAAGTAAATTTCCTTTCATTCATTCCGCTATAACATGCAGTCATACTTTCTGAATTAAATGATCTGTGATCTACCCTGAAGCAGTAACCAGGTTCTGTATGACATATATAGATATCTCCTCATGGTCTTTACTTAACTAATATTATTTCACTGTATTATTGCATCTTTTTATATGTATAAGAATTCCAATACTAAATTCATTTCTGCAGTAGGAAGTCCACGGATATGATAATAATTTAGGAAATCCTATCATCCAATAGCCTATCACAAACCTGCAAAGTAATATAACTGAATTATATTTTTTAAATATTTTTAAATAATTATTAAAATTATTATCATAATATGTATTTGTATATCATAATATATAATTAAGTCTTTTAGATTGTTATTTTTTATTTTAGGAGGTTGTTTAAGACTAAATATATTACAAAATAAGGATTATTTTTTTCAGAATGATTCCATTTTAGCCTAAAAACAAACAAACAAAAACTAAAATGGAAAATAACCAAAAGAAACTTTAACCTGTCTTTCAACTCTAGAATTTCAACTCTTTTAAGATGACAAGACCAAGTGCAAAGCTATTTTTGGTCCTTTTCTCTTTCTTCATTCTTTTTCTGAAGAAATAAAAATTCACCATAAATGACTAGTTTTATGCGGATTGCCTTATCCGCAAGAAACCAAAACAAATGTTTTTAAGATGGATTTTGATTTGTTTGTATAACATATTTTTACTGGATATATGCAGTACACATTTAAAAAGCAATGGATTGAAATTGAAAACATCTGACTTGAAATAAACTTTTAAGCTAAGCCAGTGCTTTCACATAATAATGCTATTTTAATTGAATATATAATTTACTTTTATTTTAATGTTTTTTATAATTTTGTTACAGTTTGTCTTGAGAATGTATTATATTTAGTGAGAAAATATCTTTAGGCACTGGCAAGGGAATTCATCACATCTGGCTTTGATTGGACTTCAAACTCTTTTGTCTTCTTTCTTTCATCTTTGCATATCCAGATTAAAATTCAGATCATATAAGTTATGAACTGAAGAACTTAAATATTTGGGATCCATAACAAGCATTGGTGAATTAAACTGAACTGAGCTCCTCTTTAAGAGACCACAATGTCCAGCAATGGCCTGCTAGAGGAATCCACTTTGTACAAATATGAGCATTTTTCTCTGTATATGTCCTGCTAACAGACCTTCCTCTTGATCTTCCAGAGATCATCAGGGGATCATCAGGACTGTGAGTGCTGTAAGGATATGTCATGTTAATCTGCATATTTGGCTGTTTGTGTGTATATATGTGTGTGTGTGTGTGCACATATGTTGTATATGAGTATTATGTGGGTATTGTAGGGAGTGTTTTCCCTACTGGGAATACATTCTCAATCTTGCTGCTGCTTGGACTGAGAGCATGAAGCTGCAGCAGGCGTACCTCATTGGTTTGGCCTCCATATCTAGTAAGCAGAAAGTAATTATGGAACTTAACCTTTCAAGACTGTCTGCCAAAATGTAGATTACAATCTTCAGTTGCCTTACTTTTGTTAAATGTGAGACCTGCTCAGACTTTCCAGGGTAATGTTTTAGCTGGCTGAGGATCTAAATACAAAGGAATTAGTGCTTCCACTCCATAGACTGTTTCAGAGTTTTATTGGTTGTAGCTTGATGCAAAAAGAGGAACATGCCTAAACCCTCTTTCCCCATTTATTTTATTGGTTCCGATATTCAAAAAGCAACTGACTTTGAAGAATACTAATAACATTCTTCTGAGAGATGATCATTCAAATGTGTGTGTTTTGTTTAATTGTTTTGAGAGGAGGGAAAGATCAAGTCAAAGTTAGACCTAGATGAATTTGTAAACTCAACATCAAGCCTGCAGAAGTTGTATATTCAGAGTGAAAAAACAAAACAAAACCAAACAAACAACCTTCCTCCCCCCCCCAAAAAAAAGGTTAATGGAACAATTGCTGTTGTGAGGCTCACCACAGATTCTCTTCCAGTGGTTTGCATGGAAGTGTATCTCACCACCAGCTGCACAGTAAGTCCTGATGAAGGTGGATCAGGATGTTGTCAGCTGTTCATCACTGCATTCCCTAGGGTATTTTATCCTACTGCATTTAAAAGCCAAATCAAAATATTGCCAAATTCTAGCACTGTGGAAAGTTTATCTCTTTTAATTTATCTCACTTAATTGAGCTGTGGAGTTAGAGTGATACTTCTTTAGCAGAATTTATTTAGGAACAGAATAAAGGGAAGTAATTCAAAATTTTACAGAAGTAGTTTGAGATATGATGAAAGTGAGTAAGAGAAACAAGAAAAACTGAGTTGATTCCTGACATTTCTAAAATGTCATTTTTAAAAGTTGGAAGAATGCATTAAAATCCTCTTTAGGATTTAAACTATCCATACTTCTAGAGTCAAAAACATTACTCCTTCACAGACCTAAGTATTCTCCAACACCATTTGACTCACGATTGAAATATCAAAATGAAACATTCCAGGAATCTGCAAAATGGAATTTCAGAGTAGTCTCTGAAGTATTACCTTTTATATTTGTGTCCACACCCTATGTGGCAGATCTATTGATCCTGCTCTTAGCTATGATATAGACTGCGTATTGTTGCTAGTTTTACAGACATTTCCTTGGGAGTTCAGCAAGAGGTAAGCATTGTGAAAAACAATCCTAGCTCTAAGGGGAGGGAGAGAACTCAAGAATATGTAAAGAGTACATTTTTATATATCTTTAAAATGAAAACAAACAAACAAACAAACAACTTCCCTGATTCTCTCTTGTACTGCCGAGAGAATGTGAAGGAACTATTTTATCCTTACAGCTTTTGTTGTCTTTTTTTTTTTTTTTTTTTTTTTTTACATAAGCTGGTACCATCCTCAGATGGCATCCTCAGATTCTACAGTGGTCTTATTTTTTGTTGTTGTTTTAAGTCTAACTATATATTACTTGCTTACATAAGATTTCTCCTTTCTCCTTTTCTGAGTGAGATATCTGTCAAGCTACAGATTAGGCAGGGTTATTGTACAGGGATCTAGTTTTAATTTCAATGATATGAATGCAAGAAATTGGGCTGCAGAAATAATATATATGAACTTCAGTCTAAGAGCTGTAACATGTCACCTACCAGAGCTGAGTGTGATTAAAATACCCAGGAAATTATAGGTGCTGTTCTTTCTACAGGTGCTATTAAAGAGAAGCAAGTCTGTAAGATCCAGCAGACTGATTTCCCCTCTTTGAGATTCTCTCAGGCAGTCTTTTCTAAGAGAGGATTTCAAAGATTGGTTGAGTTCTAAAGATTCTATTGAAAAGAATCAGTCTGGCTTTATTGATTATATGGAATGAAGCCTTTAAACCTAAGTAGCAGAGCCAAGGTTGCCTAAGGTATTGTGGAGGAAGGAAAAGCATTGGTTAACGCTATGCTAACTTATCACCTGCCATTTCAAATACATCTCTGTCAATGAGTCATAACCAATATCATCTGCATATCATTGTTCCTGAAATGACACCAAGCATCTTCCTTAATAGACTGCAAATATTATTAGGTACTAAAATGTACTTTTTTTTTAAAAAAAAAAACAAACAAACAAACAAAAAAAAAACTCACTTGTTTATAAATGTATCTGTGTGCTTTATCAAATATTTGATGGGATTGCTTGGAAAAAATGAAACATTGGTAAATCATGCTCTTGGTGCAATATGGTATATTTCCTGGGAATATTTAATAAAAATATATCAAAGTGTTAGGGATAAATTTGAAGTGGCATGCACACTTTGTGTTTAGAATGTTTATACAGTCTCTGATTGATTCTCATGGAGCTCAGACTAATTAGTAATAAGGTTTATGTGCAAGGAAGCAGTGAAGCAAGGATATGGTGATACTGCAGACGTGATTCTTGCCTCTAGGAATCTATTTATATATACGTACAGAGCTCAGGCATACTTTATAATTCCGAGTTACTTAAATAACAGGAATAAGTCATTTTGTAAATATATTTGGTTTTTACAGTGTTATCAATACTCTGTTCTCCTAGAAGAGAGAATTCCTCCGGAATTGTTAGAAGGAAACATAATTTGCTTTCTCAAACTATTTTATTGGTAGCTGGGATCAGGTCTCAGGGGCTTTGAACTCTGATCATCTGCCCTCTGCTTTGTCGGGATCAGAAATTAATAAAAACAGATAGCAGCTTATTCTGTGGGTGCAAAAGAGTTCAGAATTATTCAACAGAATACCAAAAAAAAAAAATCCTAGGATGAAAATTAGATTTGTTTGAAATGACTTTGTGGTTGTGATATCTAGGATCTGGGTTCTAAGATGGGTTAGGGATGTTCAGATGAGGGATATAGTACTGATGGGATTTTTATAGCTACAGCAAAATATTTTAACTGTCATAACTTTAAGTCTTGCAGAAAAGTTTGGTGGTAGAAATCAAAAGAAAAAGAAGAGAAAGAAAAGGAAATTCGGAAATCATTTTTAATGAGAGGGGACTACATTTTTTTCTTTTTCTGTTTAAACTTTCATATTTTCTTCTTTTTTGTTCATTTTTTTTCTTATGACTATGACTTCTTTTCATGTTATGTGCTCATTTCTCACTTCCAACTTCTATGCAAAGTATACTGTGAGTATGCTTCTATATTCACTGATACAAGACCAGTCTCTTAGGAAGAGTTCTGCTCTTAATCTGACTTTAAACCCTCATAGATATCATTTCTTCCGAAAGATATGCAGATGTTTCCAAGACTGTTCTTCTCTAACTAAGTGGGAAAATAGTAAAGGCTGAAAAAACTATTTCTGCCTTCCATAGTCAATTTCCAAGGACTGCTAGAAGGTAAGAAGGTTTCTTTACACTTCCCCCACCCTCTGCCCCCCATCCCCTTCTTAGTTCTTAGATAAGCAGCCATAGTCTCATGATTTCAGTTGGAGATAATATCGTAATTAGACACCCAGTCCCAAGAATTCTAGTTAGTTAAGAGTCCTTTGACTTCACTGGAAGGGGAGCAACAGGAGGAAAAGAGGAGTAAATCTGGGAAGAAACATATCTGGCAACCCAGCTTAATTCTAAAATAAAGATGTAAAAACACACATATATTTTTTTTCTTCCCCCAGAGAAAGGAGTGTAAATATCCCAGGACTAAGGTCTCTGATATTTTATTTTAATAATTTGAGAAAGGGGTCATTGTTTCTTCAAGTTTGACTAAGTATCTTTTCAAACATTTAGTGCTACTTTTTTCTTAAGTGAGAAAGTATTAGGGACGTTAAAAGCAACAGTGTGAATGTAATATCTTTTTTAAAAAGAAAACAGCCTTTGCATCTCTGGCAGCCTCTGAGTGGTTATCTTTCAGGCAAGTTATAGCTAATTTTGTATTTTCTTTTCTATACCATTTACATCAACATTTAAACTATCTTGAAGAATTTGCTGTTAAAATAATTACTATTATTCCTACATTTGTTTTCTATACATTTTTAAATGTAATTCTCATAATTATTACAGTTACTCCAGCAAAAACCCCCAAAGTGCTTAGACTTGCTATTGTAAAAATTCCAAACCACATTCTAAGTAGCTCTGATGTTTCAGTAACAGAAACTACACTGTCTTTTTTGCAGGTCACACAGGCTGAATTAGAAGCCTTTCCTTCATGGAAGCCTAAAGTTGAATGAGAAACCACCAGCAGGATTTAAAATTCTATACAAGCATAAAGCCTTTTTTTTTTTTTTTTTTCTGGTTTATTTGGGGGTTTTGTTCATTTGTTTTCCTTTTTTCCCCCGCAGTGTACAGTCCACAGTAAAACAGTTTTGCTACAGTGGGCTTTGTATGCTTATTTCAAGTCTCAGTTCATATGTGCTGGCATCTCTTAAGCTTTATTTTAGGATTTGAGATGAAACAAACCACAAAACTATAAGCTAAATCACCACGTTTTGCCTGATTGCAGGTCAACCCCTGTGAAACCACAGAATTTCTATCCAAAACCATTTATTACTCTGGCTCATTTAAAGCTCAGTCTAGGTTTGTTGAAAGGTTCTTGAACCATGATAGAATATCATTTGGGTAATCTGTGTTTAGTTGAAAGATTTTTGTGACAAAATTCCAAACAAACTCACACATATAGATGGGATAATTAAAAAATTGCCATCTAGCTCTATAGATTATCTCAATACTAATATACTCTTCTCATTCCTATATTCTAGATTTGGCAGCTGCAAGAATGAACTGGCAAAGATAGCGCAAACACACAAGCTATTTATATTACAAATATCTTTGTGACTATAGTTACACACCTGATGATGACAATGGAACCTATGAGATGCAACCTGCTCCAGAGGCAGCATAACAGCTTGTTCAGACTTAAAGGAAAATTTGGAAAGGAGTCGCTCCCAGCTATAATGATATATTTGCAGCCTAGTTCAGTTTCTATAGAAAGCTCTCCTGGTATTTAAGTCCTACTGAGATAGGAGAGATCTGGAAAAAAAATATTTACTTGAGCTTTGTTTCTGTGTGTGCGCGCACGTGTGTTTGTGTGTTAAAATACAAGTAGGAAGAACTTGAAGCACTGAAGCACTTGAAGCACTCTTAATCTGTTTTACAGTTTGGACACTAGGCAGACACAAAGCTGAGCTATAGAAATCCCAAATTGGATTCTTTCTCTCCTGTTTGTCAATGATACTAAAATGGCATTTCTGAATGTTACCATGCTTCTGGTACCAAGTGTACATGTCTGCTTATAATAAGTCTCAATTAAAGGAAATTAAGGAAAAAAATGTATTTCTAGAACCTATTCTTTACTGACTTCTTTGTGATCTGATCTGTGTCTACTGGAAAAAATTAATGTTCTCATGTTGTATCATTCGCTGGAGATAAATAGGAGCAGAATTTATGTTCATCTTACTGTACCATTGAAACTTACGACTTACTTTTCATCGCCATTGTAATAAAGATGATTTTATTAAAATAATTTTTCAAAAAATCAGAAATAAAATTAGAATCTGACTTATATATTTGTATTATTGGATATTTTTGTTATTTAAATAAAACATGATGCCTAATACAGAGATGAAACAAAATCATAACGCATCATGCTGATCCTTTCATCTCAAATTTTCATGATTCTAATAAAGGGTTATCTTAACCAGGCTCTGAATTTGATATTTTGCTACAAATGAAGCTCTTGGGATCTCTTCTGGGTTTCTGATTAAGATGGGAATTTGCAGACTGTGAAATCCACTGCTGAATTTAGGGGGCTTTTATATATACATGCTCTACAGGAAAAAAAAAAAAAAAGATATTACAAAAAAGCATCATAAAGGCTTTGATGGTACTGATCTACTGCTCTATGTGTGCTTTCAAGCCCATTTTTTCAGAGGTAAGGCACAGAAACTTCTTTCATATCAGAGAAGTAGAGACTTTTGCTTTCCATTGCAGAAGTCTTTCCGTAAATGGAAGGAGAGTTATCTACCTTTGTATATAACTTGTGCAGTTCAAGATGGATGATATTTTTTTTTCTCAAATAAATCACTGACTTGATGAGAAATACAACTTTCAACCAGTCACTATTAGTTAGCTTTTGCTGAGTATGGGGAATTGGTCTAGGCAAAAAATATTCGCTTAATAATTCAAAATACACTTAATAAAATTAAACAAATATTTCGGTCATTCAACAATGACTTTTTGTGTATGCGGGGGGAAGCCTTGATCTGAAAAACAGATAAGTTGACAGTACTATTTGTAACATGCTGGTTAAATGAATAGAAAAGAAAATGCATGGTGAATTGTTTTCTGAAAGCACCAATTAGTTATTATGTTCTGTATAGACAATCTATATGACTATTTTAGAGCTAACATCTGACTCTTAGACTGATAAAATTATGTAGTATAAATACCAACTTGGTTGTCTAAGCTGTTGCTGGGAATGCATGGGATCTGTTTCATTAACTATCAAATTGGCTCCCAATGGGAGATATTAATTTACTTCTATCTGGATATATACAATTAATTTAGGAAAACATTTGGTGGAAAGTACTTTTTTCCACTGTATATGCTGGAACAAAACTAGAGAAGTAAAAGCCTGAGTCTGGAAACCTGGATGTAACATGGGAAGAAAGGCAGATTCAGTACAGACCACCCAAGTATCAAAATTATCAACTGGTTCTCCAAACACTACCTACATGCCGCTTTTCCAGTGAATGTTGCTGTTTAATTGCTGTAGCTCAGATTTTCCAAAGAAAGTTATCATTGGCCACTGACTACATCTAGGGAATTTTCACTCCAGTAGTACATTGTGAAAAGGTACATATAGTTAAATTAAGCCTTGTAAAAAGTAAATGCCTAGGTAACTTAAATTAGGTACGCTACTAAGTCTCCAGCTGATGTATGTATGTAGATATGGTAGAAATCTAATCAGAGGGACAGTTCCTTGTCTACCATGCCAACATGTTAAATCAATTCACATTCACTCAGAAGTCATAGTGGAGAGTGTGCTATGAGGGATCATTAGCACTTCACCAAAAAAACAAACAAACAAACAAACAAACAATACTAGTGAAGTATGGAACACTAAAAATTAATTTCTGACGGAAGTGGGATAATTATCGAGATAATTTGGCAAACCATTTCCATAGTGTTATTGATAGAATTACTTTCTTTTTATTTTTTTCAGATTTCTAAACAAAAAAAATCCTGATTTTGTCCTTTTAAAAATATTTATTCATTTTACATGCTGATGATTATAGTTGCACAGTGTGATCATAAGTGTTATTGTGATGTTATTATTATATCTTTGTGATATTTTAATGCTCTATACATTATGTCATAGGATTAAGACCTTGAGAGCCAGCTACCTACTTGATATTGTTTTGCAACAAATCTATAGTAGACTGCAAAAGTAGTGTCACAGGGAATTTTCTTCTCTTTGCAAGTTCAATATTTTTCTCTTTCCTGATGTTTTCTGAGTTGGGAATGGCACGGGATTCTGTAACAATGGGGAGGCAATTCAGCTACATAATTGACTACTGACTTCTCTATTAACCTTTTAAAAATGCTGTCATTACAAAATGTAGTTCAGATGAACCTTGGTAGATTTGATTTTTCTATGAGGTATCCATTTTCTATCTTTTCCGCTATACTGGGTACTAGTGAAATGTATAACAAGCTTAACCCTGGACAAGGCTAATATTCAGATGCCACAGGCTTAAAAAAGAGTTAATCTCAGAGCTGTTAGCTAGAGGAAGGGAAGTCCTGATTTTGAAACCTAATTAATTCCAAAATTATGATAATTACAGGATGAATTAGACTAAATGCATATTTCAATTCTTTCCTCTACTGCTGATTTATAGGAGTATGCTGCTTCATTATTTTTTTCTCCTAAAATCTGCCTTCTCCATTAAATATCTTCAGGAGAAAAAAGTGAAAGACGAAAGAACAGACTTATATTTAAAAATCTTTCCTGTGAGTGCAGACTTCACAGTTCCTGAGTGAATATTATTGTATGATCCACATGGAGTTTCTGTGGGTTCTTCTCCAATAGCTGTGATGTGCTCTGGTCAGCATTTTGGAAAAGAGTAGTAGAGAGCAGACCCAGGAGGGTATTTTGGCAAAAGACTCTTAAGCAAACAGAAGCATCTTCACTCTTTTCTCAACCTTTCTAGCTCTGGTTTGCAGGCCTAAGATCTCGAAGATCTAGACTAAATGTTAATTGGATGGTTAATTCAATAACATTGCCTTTGGGGTATATATGAGTGGGGGCATAAAATTGCTTGTCTGGAGCCACTTAGGATTTGCTATACTGTGCAAAGACATATCCATACAGTCATGCCGTTATCAGGCTGGTACTCTCAGCTGAATGGCAAAATCTCGTCTCAGTTCTGAAAGCGGTTCTGTGTTCTGTGCTTGGGTTTGAAGTCTTGCCTATTAAAATGTCAGTAGGATGGCTTATGTTGGGTACAATACCACTAATACTACCTATAGCTATACAAACTGTGGAAGGTGGAGCAAGCATCCTTCTGTGCCTCAGGTAGGTGAAATGGTCTCTACTGCTGTGACCTTCCCCATGCTCTGAATAATGGTCTCTGGTACCTAATGCATGCTGTGAAGCCTTGTCCCAGATTCAGCAGATCATCAGTTAGTCAATTCAGTGCCTAGTTTATAAGCATATAAGTCTTAAATTTGCCTTTGTTTGTTTTCAAATGAATGACTGCTTCTCCAAAGAAAGACAGAATCCTCCTTGTTAAGACTGCCTGATGGTTTTGAACAACAGAGTTGTGACAAAATATGCTGCAAGACTTGCATCTATTCTTGAAAAACTTAACTTCTAAATAACCATCAATTCTCAGCAATGATGGAAAACTATGGATGTTTTATGTGTGTGATACTTTCTGTGATCATGTTAAATTGTATTTCTAAAAGGTTGTAACATTGCGTAGTATATTTTACTGTTTAGGCTTTACATTTAACTAGTATTTGAAAAATAAAACAGGAATCATATAGCCTTGTAACTTCAACATCATATAATGTGGACTTGCATACTGTGTCATCTACTACAAATGGAGGATTACCATTCTCATACAGTTCTTGACAAACTGGTAACTTTAGCAAAAAGATATCAAAGAAAACAGGGAGAAACTGTATCTAAAGTGTTATTAAGAATTGTGCTTTTTTTTTTTTTTTTTCCTAAAAAGAGAGAGCAAGAGGGAAAAAAGAATGCTTGTATGCATGTATTGTTTTCCTGAAGGCAATGTCATAATTTTAATGTCAATTGGTCTGTTGATGCAAGTTGTCTTTTGGTGCAAGTTCTATGAATACTGAAACTGACGTTGCTATCAAAGGACAAGTATTCATCTAAGTGGAATTTTGATTTCTCCCAGGTGTGAACTGTTCATTAATTTCATTTATATGTGAAAAATAGATACCTTTAGTATTTTCTTATTTTGTCACTGAAGTGAGTAGTTGAACCTAGCAACAATTTTCAACTCATCAGTGTATATATTTATTTTATAGGCATATGTTCAGGAATACAGCTGTATCCAGGCTTCTTTACAGTATATGTAGATTTTTTTTTTTCGACTATTTGTCCTTGATCTTTTCCTTGTTAAGTGAGCTCTCTCAGCAAGTCTCCAAATTTTCTCCAAATATCTTCCCCAAATTTCATTTTTAGCTTCCTACTTCTGTCTTGCTAAAAATTCCACTTGACATGAAAAGATCTAAAGTACTGCAGTGACGGACTTATATCACGTATATACTTCTGCTGTGGTCTTGCCATGTTTCCTATATATAAGATTTCAAGATGCTAGGCATATAGATTAAGATCTTGAATAACATATTAGGCCCCCATTGGAACACCATTTAATTCCAATGAATTCTAAAAGAGAATTCTACAGGTGCTTCATGATATGGTCTAGAGCTATCAAAAGGACATGTAAAGACAGATATATTAGTGGGAGAGCCAGTGGAATAAGAAATAAAACATGATGATAATATGAGGATAGAAAAGTATCTCAAATCTCACCCTATTTTTTTAATGGCACTGTTTCAGAGCCTTTCCATGCTGGTGCGAAAATCTCTTGAATCCTTGTGATACTGACAATCCCACTTGAGTAAGTATACCTGTGTCTGTAATTTTGGCCTCACTCATTTTTATACAGATATTCTTGCATCTCTTTCTCATTATTATAAGTCAAGATTATGCAGCTGAGCCAGATGAGAGCTGGACGTGGATCCACAGTACATAACTAGCTAAACCTTTCGGAAGTATGATGAGTTTACATCAGCAGTTATATTTGATAGCTATAACTAGCTGTTTATTAAAAATTAAAAGTTGTCTTCCTTTGGCCATTCACTTACCTTTTAAAGGAAAATAGAGTAATTTTTCTGTTCTCAAGAGAAGATCCCTAGACTTAGACACAAAAGAGAAAGAAAAGTGTATCTATAGTCTTGATTCAGGTTTCTAGTCTTTGACACAAGGTTCTTCTCGTCTTGTATTTAGTCTGTGCCCCAAGAAGAGCATTTTGATCGTTCTTTGGAGGTGCATTGCTTTCACTCAGAACTACTCAGAAACTCAGATATCTGGGATATTCTGAGGCTCAAAAGCTATGGCATTATATTCTATAATCTGGTCATTTAAATCTTTTACTGGACCTAGTGCTGTCTCCTTCAAATATATTGTAGAGATTCAGACCTCCCTGACAGAAGCTCAGATCAAAAAAGTAGCACAAAAGAGCACTTACAAGGTTGCAGAATCATTTCAACAAAGGTTTCACTAATTTACCAAGTCTTCCATTTTTTTTTCCCAGTGAGTGAACACTAAATAGAAATGTCTTTTTTTTTTTTTTTTTTTTTTTTTTCACAGAGAAGTGAGGAAAACAGCTCATCCTGGCTGAGGTACCTGACCTTGCCACGCAGGTTTCAGCAGTTTGAGCAAACTTTTTATAATAAAAAAAAAATAAGAAAAACCTTTCAGAAGCAATGGGGATTCTGTAGCTCGTTTCCAAATCAATAAACTATATAAGGTATGAATCAGAAAGTCAACATTATTAATGATGGTATCCAAGTCCTATAGTCTGCTGTTCCAACCTGTGTGACATTCATTCTTCCTTGCATGTTCTGGCAGTGAATTGTTAAATCTGGTTGCCAGGAGAATTAGAACAGAAAATGAGACAGATCCTGGCACAGACCTAACAGGGTAGCTTCTGTAGACCGGGTACATTTGATTTTGAAGACCACAGGGTTTCTAACCAACAATAGGGAGCATTCACCATACCCATCTGTTAGAACTTCCCTCCTTCCTGCCCCAACACCAAATGAAATACTTCATTTTTAATTTTCAGTTGTGCAGAAACAAAATAAAATCCACTCCCCTCTATTTATTTATTTATTTATTTTTAATTTTTTTTTTTCTACTTCTCGGAGAAATTAAAAATAATAATAATAAAAAATAATACGACCAGATACTAAAATGCTAATAATATAATAATGCAAGTAAGACACTTATATTTTTTCAAGTAACTACAAAATAAGTTGTTTTAAAAAATAATCATGTAAATCATGTAAACTTTATACAAAAGGTAGTTTTCATAATTTGTTTTTAGTGAATTTTTAATATGTATTACTTTCATCTTTTGCTTATAAACTCATTATGATCAATCAGGTGCATTATGAACTGTAACCTTTATTTAAACTTGGGAATAGAGAGATAATGAGGCAGTTATTTTATTAATAATGCCTATACATATGAGGAAACAAAATAAAATATGTAATTACCAGAATGATACTTTAAAGTTATCATATTTTTTTGCAAAACAAAATCAGCAGCTTTTTCAAGTGGGTTCATCACAAACAAACAAACTGGCAAGATGTTAGGTAGTTGAGGCCCATTGTTTTACATTGTCTCTGTTTAAACTCTTTCATAATTAATTCTCGGAAATAGACTTTTCAGTAATTAGTTACCTTTAATGTCTTCATTTTCATTTAAATGCTCAGTGATCAGGATAATTAGAATTAATTTGGCATTGTCATGTTATGTTAATGATGCTTCTGCCACTTATCACTAGCATCCTGCAGGCACAATGTTATCAAAGAAATATGACTGGTCCACTTTATCACTTTAAACAAAGCCTCTAAATGGATAAAGAACAGGGGGAACTGGCATTCTCCCAATGCAAATTTATGCAATCTATGATGAAGATTTGTCTCTGAAGAATTGCTGTTTTTAATTGTATGTCAACTAAGTTTACTTTGGAGTTCCTTAACAATATGTGTAAAGGGTAAACTTCGGCCTCTTTACTTTGTTCATGTAAGCCTATGGGCCAAATCTATATCTTATTCTATTTGTGCACCTGCACCTGGTTCAGTTTTAGCACTATGTTACCTACAAGCATAAGGTGACCGTTTTTTGTGTGTATGTTTTTTTTTTTTTTTCTCATACATGGGAATAACAATAGTAAAAGAACTTGAGCTGCATTTTGATAGGAGAAGTATCTTGGTCAGCTGAAGGAATGTAACATAGTCTCTTCATAGCTCTCCAACACAGCTGCCTACTGTTACATGCAACCCACTCTCTGAAAAGAGAATATATTCATTGCCTTGAGATAGGTGCAACAATTTCTTTCCAGTTATGTATATTGCTTTTGTGGTCAGAAATCTCTACCAAACTAAGCCTAAAAGTCTAGTTCATCCATTTAGGCTGACTGTCCCTTAGTGATATTATGGATACAAAAGAGATTTTGTTCTGAACTCAGATTTCATTTAAATTTAGTTCCATAAGTCACAGTGAATCTATTCCTGATGCTTGTCTTTTATGGTGTGCATTCATTATGGTTATTGTGCTCTCATTACTTTGACTGTGGATTCTTCCTTAACACTATTTCAGCAGCATTCATACTTAGCGTAAAATGGGCTTTTTCCAGGAGGAAGGAAAGAAACAAATCCCAAGCAATTTAAAACTATTCCTGTCTTAGAAATCCTGGATATAAACTCATATGCTTGTTATAGGGTTTGTAGTAAATCCAACATGTTTGGAGCACGTTAGGCTTACTGTGTATTTGCAGACAAACTGTGTTTCATATTCACAGTGTACTGACATTTCCCAGAAGGAACAGACTCACCATGTCTATGCTGCAAAGTTAATCTGTATGTGCATAGTGAACATGTCTGGAAATTTTGGACATCCCAGCTTGGGGCACAAACTTCTCAGTTCTCAGACAGAAAAAAAATTCTGGGAAGAGAAGGGAGGACATGTCTGAGGAAATCCAGATGTATACTGGCTCTAGCTAAGACTGAAATGAAAACTAAAAAAAATCCCAACAGGATTAGTTTTTAGCTGCTCTTTTCTTTGTGTGTGTGTTTGTTTGCTTTGTATTTTTTTTTTTTTTTTTTTTTTTTTGCAGGGGGAGGGAGAAGAGGAAATGGGGTGATGAGGATGGAGAAAGAAAAGAGTGCTGGCACTCACAATACTTAAAAATAATAATAATAATAAAAAAAAAAAACAAGGAAAAAAAGTTAGGGTAACTTCTGTTCCTAGTATGCTATTCCCCTTTTTCTGAGGAAAAATTACCGTGTATTTTTCGCTTCTCTGTCTATGTTCTTTTCCCATGATACTATTACTCCCTTCCCATGTCTTCTGTCTCATGACTTTGTGACAAAATCACAAATCCCATATTACAAGCAATGAATTAAAGGAGGAAATCTGGAACTGGATTTTTTTTTTCTTTTTGCTTCTCTCAGTTACAATTCAGAGTACTAGAAGCACAACTTAGCAGGTGAAAGGGCATTCACAACCTTATAACGAAAATTATGACAATTGTAAAAATTACAGGGTTATTCGGTTTCTCACCTTGGTCCACTACCACTTTGTAGTTTGCTAAATCTATTCAAAAGTATGAATGCTTTGTGCTTCTTAAGTTTACTATCTATCTGAGCTTTCAGAGTTTTATGAACTTACACCCAGTTCATTTTGTTAAACAAAGTAATGGGATTATTTCCAAAAGAATGATATTATTTTGATTTTTCACTTGATCCAAAACTCACTAAGTTTTGAAGTCTAAACCCATTTTCCTCCAAAATTTTACAAGTTGGATTTTTTAAACCTCTTCCAACTCATATGTTTCTCTCCTTCCCCAGATGATTTTCAGTCATAAACATATGTAAAATATGAATTAATCAATTAAATTATAGCTGATTATATCTATCAAAAAGTAAATTTACAGAGATCACCTTGTACTTAGATCAGCAAGTATCAGCTTCAAGTGGAACTTTTCTCCTTGTTCAGGGAGAGCTCCTAGAAGAACAGCATGAAAGGCTAAACTTTTACAATGATCATTCTCTTTACATTGTTGCTGCTCTGTCTGTTGGTATTTGGAGAGTACTTTTTCCCCTTCTACTTATAGAAGGAATTTAGCATTGGCTTTCTTAGCTTACTCTCTCTTCCCAGTAAACTTTCTCTCAGATATAACAGAGGAACTAGAAAACATTTTATTTTCTTCTTCTTTAAAACCTACAAATTTGCAAAAAAGAAACATTTCCCCACATCCGATGAAGATGTTAGAAGATAAGGTTCTGGTACCTTCTTTTCTTGTTTGGCTTTATTCACCCACAAGAAGAGACTTGATAATCTTTTCTGGCCATTTTCCCCTTTTTTCAGTGAATCTGTTAGGGATTTCCTTTAATATTTTAATGTATTTTACATGATTTTTTTTTTGCATGTGTATATTCTGTATGTATGAAAAATAGCACATTATCGTAGGCAGCCAGAATCAGAGGACACGCATGTAAATGTGTTATGAGAATTCTCTTTAAAGACTTGCTTTAGTCCTGTAGTTCTGATGTTCAGTCACAAAGTATTTTCATATTACTTACCTTTGATGTTTTAATTCCAAGAAGAAGAGTTTTCCATTACTTAAATGTCCATTTAAAAGTATTAGGTTTCTTAACACTCAATCTGTGCATGCTAACCTGGTAGAAACTCTCAGAGTCAGTTAGGTTTTTGTTTTGTTTTGCTTTATATTTTGATATTTATTTTTTAACATTTCTATCTTTAGATCTTTAGATCATCAAGCTATACATACAGATTTGCCTACATATTGGTATATAAAAAAGTGTCAAAAATATTAGATATATCAGCTGAAGTCTGTCTCTTACATAACTCTCTTAATTGAGTTTTTTTTTTTTTCTGCTCATATATAATATCTCTAAAGTCTACAGGGACATCTTAGTACATATCATGCAGATAACTGTTATTTATGGAATGGGATCACTTATTCCCCAGGTGGTTGTAAAACTGCAATCTCACTTTGACAAGATACAAATTGGTTTAGAGAAAACAAATTATTCCAAAGTCTTTAGAATCTGAAGTGATGTTCCTAGGGCATAGTTACAGGGTAACTGAATCTGGGAGATGATGATTTAATCAATCAAGACTAGAAAAACTTGTTTTAAATAATATTTAGTGATTGGCTTTTTGTTTTAACCCCTGAACAGATTTATGATGTGTATGTTACTGGTTGGAAAATCCACCACCAGAAAAGGAATTGTTGTGTGTCATTTGGTCTTGTTTGTGTGCTATTTGTTTCCATTTAAAGTTTCTGTTGACAATCATAATCCTGCGGTTATGGCCTTCTTTAATAAAGAAAGAAGGAAGAGCATTGATTTTCTGAGGGAGGGAAAAAAGAGAACCAACAATATATTGCAGAGGATAAACAAAACTCTTGATTATTTGATGCACATATGTTGGGTGATTAACATTCCTTTACCGCCATGATGCACATAAAGCAATGTTAATGAATCCAACATTAATGATTATTTTTTTCTCTTATTTCTCTAAACCTATAATACAGTTGTCACTGCCTGGATCTATATAATTCTAACAAATATATTAAAAATATCAAAAAAAATCTTAGCTGACTTAGCATTTCCTGTGTAATACATGCAGTGACTAAAGACCAACTTTAAAAAAAATATCCCGTAACACTCTCCCTCTAAAAATCAGGGACTATGACATCTGGAAATGGGGTCATAGAATCATTAAGGTTGGAAAGGACTTTTAGAGATCATCTAGTCCAACCTCCCTGCACACGCAGGGACACCTAGAGCACGTGGCTCAGGACTGCATCCAAGCGGGTTTTGAAGATCTCCAGAGAAGGAGACTCCACAACCTCTCTTGGCAACCTGTTCCAGTGTTCTGTCACCTCTGAATGTTTGTGCCTAGCTGTGTGTGTTTCCAGCTGTGAAGTCCCCCACGAGAACCAGGGCCTGTGACCATGAGGCTACTTCCAGCTGTCTGTAGAAGGCCTCATTCACTTTGTCATCCATTAGTCATTCATCATTATTCATACATCCATCATTCATACTTTAGTCATACATTAGTGAGTTCAAGGACCATCTGTCCTTGAATGTTTTCTTAGGAAACACATTTTTTTTTATTATAAGTTAGTGGTGATTTAGGGTATCTCTCACTAGGATACATAGATGTGCTCATAATAATCTCTTTATTACACCAAGAAATTTTAAGGGAGTTGTTTGTATTCTGTTTTTCTTCCCTTTCACAAATACATTTGAAGATATGTATCTGCTTCTCTCTTTTTTTTTTTTTTTTTTGTCTGCTTTATGCCATTTTCCATTCTCAAAAGCCCTTATTTCTTCTACAGCTACCTGACATGTCCCATATTCTTGTTGGTTGATATATTTCTCATATCTACTCAAAATCCAAGCCTACATTGGAAAGAACTAATTCCTGGGTGCAGTGGCCTGAGTGCTTTTAGAATAATTGAGGATGGGAGGGGGCTCAGGAGATATCTCGTCCAATATCCTACTCAAAGCAGTTCTGAGATCAGATCCGGTTGTTCACGGATTTTTTTCCAATCAAGTCTTGAACAGACAACTACAAGACAGAGCCTGCCCATGTTTCTCTTGGCAACTTTTTCCCACTGCTTGACTGTCTGTTATGAAAATCTTTCTCTTTAAATTGAAACAGGAGAAGATCCTAAAGAATATATGTGTTTTGGCTCTTGCTCTCCCACCACAAACTTCTGTGAAGAGCCTCGCTCTGTCTTCTTGATGACCTTGCCATTGGCCCTGAGAAGCTTCTGTGAGATGCTCCTGAAAGCATCTCTGCCCCAGCCTCTCTTCACAGTGTAAGTACTACGGCCATTTTGACATTTTGATGGCCTCTAGTGAGCTTTCTGCAATGTATCAATGTACTTCTTGTGTATGGGGAAAAGAAGGACAAAAGAAGGTGAAGATGTGCTCTAGTTGAGGTCTATTGACCAGGGGATAATCACTGTTCTTGATCTACAACACAAGGCACACGACTGTGCAAAAACACTCCCAGAGCTCTTTTCAGAGACCTGCTGCTCAGCCTATCCATCTAGCTGTATTACTTCAAGGGGTTCTCCCTCCTCAGGTGTAGGTCTTTGCATTTGTCCTTGCTGAATCTAATAGGGAAAATTATATAGGAAGTAATAGTGGCAAGATATGGGTGGCTGGGCACAGTCTGTCCATTTTACACATTTTGAAAACATTCTGTGATAGTAGGTATACTATGAAAAAGTTTCTCTCAGCAGAGATGAAGTAATATAGCATCAATACTGAAGACTCAAAATCTTTTTTTCACCTCACGTTGTTGATGCTACTCAGTCACAAAATAATAAAATCCATTCTCCTGTTTAGTATTCAGAATCATTAAGGGGATTTAGCGAAATATTAAATCAAGGTAATGACACTGCAATAGGTCTCATTTATTTAGGTCTCTTTTTTTTTTTTTATGTCCTGATTTTATTACTTGACCTCTTGTCTTGCAGCTCAAAAATTCCCACCAAAAACTTCATAACTGTCTTAGCTTTAGAAGAACAGAAGAATAGGGTCTATGATTAATGTCCCATTAAAAGTAAAAATTGTATATGCAAATTTGGCAGGTTTTTTTAAATATTTTTGAATTCCTTCTTGATTATATAAAGCTACAGACATTTTTCATACCAGAGATTGCATGGAAATGGAGATCATAAAGAGTTCAGTCTTTTACAGAATTTACTCATTTTTTGGGGGGAGGGCTTGTTCCATTTTTGATTGCAACATGCTTTTTATTATTTATTTAGTAAGAGTTATGTGTTTCATACAGTCTTGAATCTTCTAAGTACAGAGACAATATCCTCTATGTTTTACATGAAGTTAGTCTCCTATGTACTTTTATGTAGCGTATAATATGATCCAATGTGATGAAAGTCAGTTGACAGTTCTTAGTTAATGGAATATGTCAGGAAATATTTAAAAAGTTAAGAACAGACCAAAGTAAATATTCTCCCTTTGTCTACAAAAGTAATTTAGGTATTGATGGATCCCAGTTGCATATTTCCCATTACATTAAGTTAAAGATACAAGCAGTCGAAGATTTGTGGCTATATTTGGAGCAATTTGTTATGAGCAACTAAGTAACCACTATCACTTTTTGGCTTCATTTCAGTGACAATGATGTATAATAAAGAGACAAAACTGTAATTAGCAGACCAGTCAAGTCACTAAGGTTTTTAAGACTAGATATTCTGCAAGGTTCCCAAACTATTATTTTTCAAGACTTTCCAAGGCTTGTAAAAGAAGTTAGAGCTGAATTTTCTTTAATTTGCATACATATTTTTATATAGTTCAAAGAAAAGAAGTCTCTGTCATGTTACCTCAAGGAGGATAAAGTTGAGCATTCTTGCAGAACATTTTGCATGAATGCCTTCTTTGCTTCAGTGTTTACCAAGGGCAGCCCTTTAGAGCCCCAGGCCCTAGGGACAAGAGAAGAAGCCTGGAGAAAGGAAGACTTGCCCTGGGTAGAGGAAGATTGGGTCAGAGAGCACCTAAGGAAACTCGATGCTCACAAATCCATGGGCCCTGATGGGATGCACCCCAGAGTTCTGTGTGAGCTGGTGGATGTCATAGCTAAGCCTCTCTCCATCATCTGTGAAAGATCCTGGAGAATGGAGGAGGTGCCGGAGGACTGGAAGAAAGCCAATGTCACGCCAGTCTTCAAAAAAGGCAAGAGGGAGGACACAGGCAACTACGGGCCAGTCAGCCTCACCTCCATCCCTGGAAAAGTGATGGAACGGCTCATACTAGCTCTTGTCTCCAGGCACATGGAGGACAAGAAGGTGCTCAAGAGTAGTCAGCATGGATTCACCAAGGGGAAATCTTGCTTGACTAAGCTGATAGCCTTCTATGATGGAATGACCGGCTGGATAGATGAGGGGAAAGCAGTGGATATCGTTTATCTCTACTTCACCAAGGCCTTTGACACCGTCCCTCACCACATCCTCTTTGGCAAGCTCTGGAAGTATGGGATAGATGAGTGCATAGTGAGGTGGATTAAGAACTGGCTGGATGGCAGAGCTCAGAGAGTGGTGATCAGTGGTGCTGGGTCTAGCTGGAGGCCTGTAGCTAGTGGGATCCCCCAGGGGTCAGTCCTTGGTCCAGTCCTGTTCAATTTATTCATCAATGACCTGGATGAAGGCACAGAGTGCTCCCTCAGCAAGTTTGCTGATGATACCAAACTGGGAGGAGTAGCTGATACCCCAGAGGGCTGCGCTGCCATCCAGAGGGACCTGGACAGACTGGACAACTGGGCAGTGAAAAACCTCATGCAATTCAACAAGGCCAAGTGCAAGGTCCTGCACCTGGGGAGGAATAACCCCAGACACCAGTACAGGCTGGGGACCGACCTTCTGGAGAGCAGCTCTGCAGAGAAAGACCTGGCTGTCATAGTGGATGATAAGTTGACCATGAGGCAGCAGTGTGCCCTCGTGGCCAAGAAGGCCAAGTGCATTAAGAAGAGTATCTCCAGCAGGTCGAGGGAGGTGATCCTGCCCCTCTACTCAGCCCTGGTGAGGCCATATCTGGAGTATTGTGTCCAGTTCTGGGCCCCACAGTACAAGACGGATGTGGAACTGCTGGAGAGAGTCCAGCGCAAGGCTACGAGGATGATCAGGGGCCTGGAACATCTGCCCTATGAGGAGAGGCTGAGGGAACTGGGCCTGTTCAGCCTGGACAAGAGAAGGCTGAAAGCCGACCTGATCAGTGTCTATAAGTACCTCAAGGGAGGCAGTGAGGAGGATGGTGCTAACCTCTTTTCACTGGTGGCCACCAACAGAACTAGAGGTAATGGCCACAAACTGAAGCACCAAAAGTTCCACAGGAACTTAAGCAAACATTTCTAAACAGTGGGGGTGACAGAGAACTGGAACAGGCTGCCCAGAGAGGTTGTGGAGTCTCCTTCTCTGGAGATCTTCCAAACTCGCTTGGATGCAGTCCTGTGCCATGTGCTCTAGGTGACCCTGCGTGTGCAGGGGGATTGGACTAGATGACCTCTAGAGGTCCCTTCCAACGTTAAGCATTCTATGATTCTATGATTCTATGATTTTACTTTGTCTATTTCCTAACAGATATCTACAGAACATCACAATTCCAAAATGCCACATGTATCCACAATAGGGAGGAAATGTGATTTATTTGAACCATCTATTTCTTTCCATGCAGTAAGATTGGGAACATAAGAATGAGCCTGAAGTTATTCAGTAGACAACCATCCCTAATGGTTTGCTCAGCAGTTCTTGAAATTATGTAAGGGCCATCACTGTGGTCCACCTGCGATGAGCACCTTACAGGCTTGTAGTCTGTGGGCTGAGCCAACTAAAATCCAAGGTCAGAGAGGATTATAAATACAAATATGTTGGAGAAATTGTTGGCTGTAGGGATGCAACTGATTATGGAAGGAGTAGGGAATTTTGAGAATCTAAACCAGTATGGGTTCTTGCTCTGATTCTTTATCTGTGCATGAGCTAAGGAAGCAAGCCATCTGGAAACTGAAAGACTGGGTGTAGCTAGCTAGTAGAAACCACTGGGTTTCTTGTTTGCTGATAAGAGACCAGTCTTTGGAAAAATGATTTTGTTTTATTTGAATGCTTCTAAGGAATTCAGGAGAGATGTGGTACATTTTAGATCATGTAACACATTAAGAAATGAAAATTAGTTTTAGAAATATGCACTGAAATAAAGAAGTATAAATACCATGCACAAGTATATTATAAAGTTTAAATTATTGCCCAAAGTTTAATTTCATTAACTTAGGTGGTCAAAGGAGCACATTCCAGAAATACTGGCTTGTGGAAAACTTTTTAAAAAGAAAAGAAAATAACACCGTAATGCTTTTTAAGGAAAGCATTTGCTCCAGGATATTTCAAGAGACAGTAGAAATAAACAGTATTGTTCTTTATTTTTTTGTGTAAACATCTGTCTGTTGTATTGTTAATACTGGCCCGAGTATATTGCTAATACCCCTATTTGAGGATACATGTAAATATACATCACAGATGTTTATTCTTAGAAAATCCACTGAAGATATTCTTTGAAAGCCTAATGAAAGTTCTTTTACTGTACCATTATTTAAATCAATATAGGCCAGTAGAGTTTCATCACCCTATAGTTATCAGCAATTCTGTAGTATTGTTGAACGAATGAAAAAAAAAATCCCTTCTTATGGATATGGAAATACTTTCACAATAAAAATTGTTCCAATCCTACAGTTTCATCTAAAGCCAAGACTTGACCTTGAATCTCCTGAGTCTTAGGTCCACGCTCAAATCTGGGCCATGTCTTTGCAAAAGAAAATATTTTCTAGACCATTAGAGTTGGAAAATTCCCTCTTTTTTGAGTTAACTATGTCTAGAAGAAATAATCCTTGACAACTACTTGAGGTGCTTGGCACAGGTAGTTGAAATAATTTGTATTTTCTTAAAGTTTTCCATGTCTTTCTCTTAGTGAAATAAAGTTTGCAATTTATTCAGTGGAAATATTCTTTTGGGATACAAACTTTCTCTGCTTGCCCATTCCTCATACAGTGTGTGAGGAATAAGCAAACAATGTATTGTAAAGCTCGTTGTTTCAGGGTTGAAAATAGATTTATACTAAAAAATGGAAATGAAAGATTAGGCCAGTAAGAAAAATCAAGAAAAAGCAGTTAATTGAAGAGGCTCAGAGTTATTCAGAGTAGATCTGTTCTGATAATTGCAAAGACAAAAAGACATCAGAAATTTCAGTCTGAAGAAACAAGTCAGAGTATTTACTTATTTATTTGTTTTGTGCTGAGTACTTTCAGTTCCCAAGACAGAATATTATTATCAGTAGCTATTTTTCTTTTAAATTATTGTTCATAATTTGGGTATAACTCAAAGAAAAAAATCAATTTAATTGGAAGTGATGACCATATGTTGAAATTAATTAAAAATAGATACAGAAAATTGAAATTTTTGTCTGTCCTCAATAATGAATGTGATCAAGAAACATTTTATATCTGATGTTAGCTGAAATTAACATGAAATACAGTGATTGGGGGGATATAAGGAATATTCTATGTGAAAAGTCTCAGGGGATTGGAGTTTTTATGATGATAAACAAATGTTTCTGAAAACTTTCTGAACCATTTAGAAAAGTTCCTTCATCCACATAAAAAGATAAAATTCATGCCCAGAGCATAAAGCTTTTAGAAGCTTATTATATTATTTATTTTAGTACTTATGAATCACTAAAACAACTGTTAGAAAAGTCATTAAAAACCCGTCACATTCAGAAAGCTTGATCTTCTTTTCTTTTAGCTAGTGCACAGAGCACCTTGATCCAATGAGAAAAGAAAACTTAAAAGAATTCTTCAAGCAAATGTAACAAAAGCCATCTCCCAGGGTGGGCATAAATGCAATGCTCATAATGTGAATTGCTTACATTGCAGATAGAGTAGTCAATATTTCTGGAGCAGGCAGGATTTCTTGTTCTCTCAGGTAGCTTAATAGAACATGCAGTAGCTGTTAAAACTAACACAGACAAGTTTAGCTTGAAGTCTACATTAAATAAATAAAAAAAAAAGGAAAAGTGGTAGAAGAAACAGAGGAGTAAGATAAGATAGTTGCAATGGTACAACCTGCCTAAAAGCAGATTGTGGGGAGGGGTTTATTTTCTTATAATGAGTAGTAAAAAGGGAAAAAAGTGGATGGAAAGTCATCTGATGATGAAAATGACTGGAATTTGCTTTAGGTCTTTCAGAGATGCAATTTCTTCCGTATAAACAGAATTAAGTCTAATAAATAAGCATTTATTATTCAGAATGGGGACTTTGAGAAATATAGCCTTTAGGCCAAGCTAGGAATTTATATTAGTTCTCCTATTCTTTTCAGAATTTTTATTGAAATATCTTGGGAATTGCTCAGGCTTTGGAAGTAATTGCCATTAAAAATGCATGCATGGACTGAAGGTGTTGATTGGCTCATTAGGTATATTTGTAAAAGATATTTGCTGATTGTTGGTCTCTCATCTATTACCTCAGCTGGAAATTTGACATCACCACTCTCCCAACAATTATACATCCTGTCTTTTGTAATTTCAGAAGACCATCTGAGTTGCAATTAACTTAGTTGACTTTGAAAAATCAAGAGTCAATGACGGAACTTTCTACCATAACCTAAGGCTGTAAGATTACCCACTGTCACCCTTGTATATGCTGACTATTCAGAATAGTCTGAATTACTTAATTGGTTCCGAAGTTACATACATACGAACACTCCCCTTCCTAGTTACTTCTTTGAGATGCACCAATTTTCAGGGAACTTCAAATAAATAGTCATACTTTAAACTGAAAAATAAATTCAGATTTTATTTGTGCTGTTAAAATTAACTTTTTATAAATATATAATTTAGCTCACTTCAAAAATCATTAATCGAAATACCACTGTACAATATTATACCAATTCAGGATTGTGTAAAAAATATGTGACTATGTGAAAGCTTAACTGTTCTATCCTCTAAATTGCTTGGCTACATAAAGGGAAAAAATTTCTCCCCTTCCGCTCCTGCTGATGTGCACCCATGTAAAAATACAAAAAAAACATATCAAACATAAAACTTTTCAGGAAAGTGAAAAGACCAGAGCATACAAACATTCAGCAACAGACTAACATTTTCCCTAGTCCTCCTCTTGCTGCTGATGTATTTATAGAAACCCTTCCTGTTGCCCTTGACATTCCTGGCTAACTCTAATTCCAAACAGGCCTTGGCCTTCCTCATTGCATCCCTGTATTCTCTGACAATGTTCCTATATTCTTCCCATGTGGCCTGGCCCTTCTTCCACATTATGTACATGCTCTTCTCCTTATTGAGTTTACTCAACTTCTCCTTGCCCATCCATGCAGGTCTCCTGCCCCCCTTGCTTGACTTCTTTTTTATAGAAATGCACCAATCCTGAGCTTGGATGAAGTGGTGTTTGAATATTAGCCAACTCTCCTGGACCCCCTTTCCTTCTAGGACCTTGCCCAGGGGATTCCTCCAAGGACCTCCTGAAGAGGTCAAAGTTAGCTCTCTTGAAGTCCAGGGTTGCAATCCTACTTCTTGTCCAGCTACCTCCCTGCAGGAGCGTGAATTTCAGCAACTCATGATCACTGTAGCCAAGATTGCCCCAACCTTCACATTTCCCACTAGACCATCTCTGTTTGTTTTGTCTAGCAGCACCTCTCTCCTCGTTGGCTCATCAACCACCTGCATCAAGAAATTATCTTCAATGTTCTTCAGGAACCTCCTGGATTGTCTACTCCTAGATGTGTGATTATCCCAGCAGACATCAGGGTGGTTGAAGTATGTTCCTTACCTACCCCAAACTGCCTCTTTTTGAATATATCAGAGGCTTGAGCCTATTTGATAGCAGATCCAACTGGTTCTGCACGAAGAGAGAAAAACCATGACTTGATTTGTCATAGTTCTTTATGGTTCTGGGCGTATCCACACAGAGTTTTTACAGACAATGAGGTTCATGACACTTGCTGATTGTAGGTATGAATTACATATGTTTAGAGTGCTTATCATTTGAAGATCTGGCATGCCAATTGGTAGTAGGGGTCTGCAGACTGCACCAGGTTGGACATCTTCAAACTTTATTCTACGAGGGCAGAAACTGCTTTGAGGAAACCAAAAGCATGCTCGAGTATGTATTCCAAACTAGTCACAAGGTAAAATAGCCCTGAAAAAGCAACTCTCCTGCACCCTAAAGATAATAATGCATTTTTTTATGTGAGTTCACAAATGAAAAAGTAAATGTTCTTATTTAGCCTCTAAAATTTATATATCACAATGACTGGGCAATCACATTGGGACAGAGTATAGTCTCTGCTCTTAAAACTTTTTTTTTTTTTTTTTCATTTTCCCAGATAGCTCTCAAATACAGAAAGAAGAACAAGGATTTAAAGCTAGTTTTCCATTTCCTAAATAAGTGAGACAATTGCTATTTTAGGAGAGTTTATTTCCTTTTGTATCTTCTTTCTTATAACTTATGGATTTTAGGTTTTGGGGTTTTGAATTCCATTTTAAGAGTAAGAATAGAGATCACTATCCTTCTTCTTTAAGTGAAATGTGCATATGCTGCTGTGCCTGAAAGTAAAAAACAAGCCTTTCACTGTACTTTTGATCCCTCTCTCCTTCTGGAGTGGATTTGGCTCATTTATGGATACACTAAAATTAATGCACTGCAAAACTGAACAGACACCTCAGCTCTGGAAGCAAACGGCTTTCCAGACATATCTTTTAAGCAACATTTCTTGCTGGCTATTTGTTGGCAGCTTCTTAATCATTCTAAAGTTGTCTTCATTTAGACTATACTTAGGAGAGACTTGAGTCTCTTTATTCACTCTAGGGAGAATTATCTCAGTAAAATGAGTAAGCACGTGAAAAATAAACACTATTACTTTTACTCATTAGGGTTCTTCCTGATGGTCATTTTGAATCTATGTATCAATATATGGTTCACTATGTAACTTAAAATTTAGTTACATTTACATCACTTGCTAACATCATCCAAACAGAGCAGAATAGGAAGGATATTAGTCTTACCAGTCCATTTATTATCTTAAAAAGAAAATAATTGTTTTCTAGCTTGTCAGAGGTGTTAATTACAAACTGTATATTTAAAATTATTATTGGCACATATTAGTGTGTGCATCTGGTAGAGAAAAAAAAAGAAAGAAAAAAAGAAAAGAAAGATGATATCATTCTTAGCCATTTCTGAAGCACTTTTTTTTTTTTTCCTATAATGATTCTGTCATTAATCTGATTAGCCAAATAGATGGTGTTCATACCACTAAAATGGAATCTCGGTTTCTCGGTTGTTACCCAGGGGAAGTTGCTTTTTCCTTACAAGATCTTTTTGACTTAGTATCAACCCTAGTACTAAATTTAGCTGCATTTCACTTAAATATGTGTAACCAGCTGTGAATGTATTTTTTAGTGTGGTGCATGAAAAAGTTTTTCCTCGTCTTCAGCTATAGGTGTTAATTGGTGTCTTTGTATCCAGCTAATTAAGTTCTAGCAACACCTTTTCCTTCTTCCTAGCTCTGAATTTAATGAACACCCTTGTTGTGTTAATTTATTAGGTAATTAGATAAAACACAGAAAAGTTTTTTTTAGAGAATCTTTGAACATTTGAGATTTTAAAGACACAATATGCACACAGTACAATCTATATCATGCACAGTTCATGGAGAAACTTCCTATATTAACATACAAACTTAAAAAAAAAATCCAAACATATACTACATTGTCAGATTCCTATGTTAAACTAGCTCTAACTTCTGTGAAATAGAACAGCAGCACATATAAATATAAGTGAAATCTCCACAATGAGAACAGCAAGTCTTTTAGAAAAATAAGCCTGGAAGGGTTTGATATAAAGTCCATTTTCCGCCCTAGGTTATTTTCAGCTGTACCTATGTCATTCAAGACAGATTTTTCTAAGTCACTTTTTAAAGACTTGCAGTTTTGCACGTTCTAGGCAATTTACCACAGTACTTCACTATCCCTACAGTTCAGTTTTCCAGGTATCAAACCTGATTTCCCTGTGGTATGATTTAAATTAATTACTTCTTGTCCTGTTTTGTATGAAGTAGAGAAATAATTATTTCCTTTCTCTTCACAACAGTATTTTTCATACCTAAACAGTGTTTCATATCCTTCTTCAGCTTTCCTTTTTGTATATAAATGAGATATTTCTTTCAATCTTCCTGATGTATCATGTTTTCTACACCTCTGATCTTTCCCCTCATCCTCCTCTGATCTGTTTAAAATTTGACTCTCCTAGTAAACAGACAAAGTCTTCTAGCAAAGTTGTTATTGATTTTGAGTAAATGGGAAGGGATCCCCTCACATTGTTTGTTCTTCTCCCAAAATAATTTCCTCATCCCATATTCAGTGTGTTAGCCATTTGTTTCTTTTCTATCAAACTACTTTCTGACACTACTTCCCTGAACTGTGTTAGAAAATGGAATGTTCTCACTCAATTGTTCTTGTTTGAATTACATCTTAAAAGAAAAATAAAGTAAAAAAGTTAGCTCATTCCTTCTGTTTATCTATTTATTCTCCTATTTTGACAGAAAACTGTATCAGGACAGTAGTTTAAAATAATGGTCACCAGGGGTTTTACCCACCCCAAAGAAGTTTCATTAAGATTGTATCACTTTTCCATCAGTCTTGCTTCAGAAATATCATGTAAGATGTTACCAAGCACATCATAAACAAAGATATGATGCACCTCTTACTTTTTGTTATTTGAAAACTCTTGTTATCTGCTATAGAGAAAACAGTTTTAACTGTTTTAACGCAATTTCTTCCTTTCTGAACATTTGTCTTACTGCCTATTTTCTAGATGTTTACAAGAAGTGGAATTTTTGATTATCAAGAATATTGAAGATGACATTTAAATTTATTTGTCTTTCATTTTGAAAATAGTGGCTGTTCTTGCCTTTTTCCAAGATAATTATCATTTTTCATGAAATGTATAACAAAACAAAAGTTGTTTTGACCTTTCTTGTTTTTCTTTTATTTTTTTTCAAGTTTAAGAATGCCTAAGATATGCATACAACTATAAGACATCTTTTTCATGCAAAAGATAACTCGTAAGGTGATAATCTCATATTGATACAAATTGTATTAACTTTCTACAACATATTAAGTCATTTTAATGAAGTTTGATGGGAAATAGAAATTAAATACCTCTGTGTAATTTGCCTATTGTAAATAATACTTCGACACTTTCCAGTTATATTTACAATCAGTTATGTCTTAACTTTTTAAATGTTAGTTGTACTTTACTTCATGCCTTCAAGTTATTTTTTCCTATTGATCTGAACTTCTCCTTTAGACCTTTCAGTAATTTCATCTTATTTCTGAATTATATATATTTCCTTGTCGACTTTTGGATCACTGAAGAGCACACTATTTCAGAAAAGTGTATATGCAGTTTCATTCTTTTAAAGGATATTTGTGCTTTACTATAAATGCATTTTTGAGGTCTCTTAACATCTGTTTCCCTCCTACTGTCTGAGGTTGTGGACCTTTTCAGTCTATTATTATTATTATTACCTTCTTAAGTTTCTGAAGGATCGTGTTATAAGTACTTATTTTATGTTCATTCTCATGCAATTTTATATGCTCAATCAGATATTCATAGGTAGATGGGATTTTTCCTTTATAATGATTTCAATATTTTGTATTAGGAACAACAACAAAAAAAAGTCAGAAACATAACATCCTACCACTGAGGTAGTCCAAAAATTTGCTGGGACAGGAATAGCCTGTTTGCTGTATTCAGACATCTGTTAGGAATGAGTAGCTAAAATCCCTTATTATCTAGAGCCTTATGCTTCTGATGTTTGCTAGCTATTCATAAAGAAATCTAATCATATTTTCTCATGATAATTTCTCATGGGGATGCCTATATTCTTTTCATATTTTCATATTCTTTTCGTTATACATTGAGGCCTGTTTGTTTTTCTGAAAGTGTTAGAATGTTACTGCTGCAATCTCATTATTTATCCTCTCAGTATTCACTGATGCCAGATAACATAATTTTGATTGTGTCTTAAGAGTTTTATTTCTGAATTACCTCCACACTCTTTTCTTCCTTTTTTATTTTTTTATTAGTTTTTTTTTATATGTTTCCTATCAAATCATAGTAATGCTTTAAAATCCTGGACTAAACCACTAATCTTTCACAGTAAAAACAAACATAAATCCTGATGAATGTATTGATCTGAATGAGAAATTTCAACTTAATTTTAAAATTAAACAGATATATGAAACTGCATTACAAATCCTGTAACTTCATGAAATGCAAGACAAAGTAGAATCTGCTCTACAGTTTTCTCCTTTGAAGATTATGGCTACAGACTTTTTGAACACATCCATGAACCTTAGATAAATCCGTTGGAATGGAGTTTATGTGCTACAGTTAATATATTGATTTTTTAGCTCACCTCACTTTTAAACAAAGCATATGACTATAACACCTAGCTTTTGTCTAGTTCAGATTGTTTCCCTTTAGGACTGAATACCAGATGCTGTCTGTCTTATTCTTCATGGATAAAATTATCTACTGTTCAGTCCCAGTGACAAGCCCCAGGCACTACCTTCTCTTTTCCATTTCTTCATGTATGAAATATGTTATCAATCTCTTATTTCAAAAAATAGTTTTTCTGTGTAAAACTCATATTCAGCCTCAAAACTTGAGGGTGATTATAAAATGAAAATGCAAGTTCTCTTACAGACTGTATGACATACTCATTCAAGGATTCTTTCAGTATATACTTTGTCTAAATGGGTTAATTTTATCAACAACAGTCTATCATGGCCATAGTCTGCAGCCTTGCTGTGTACCAAGCTGTGCTTTTTTCTTCCCTTTGTTAGTGTAAGCTTCAATTTTCAGCCTGTTAAAAAACAATAACAAAACACAAACAAGCAAACAAATATGAAAAAGTGAAAATCCTTTCATTCTCCAAAGGGATTTAAAAAAAAAAAAATCCTATGAAAGATCTCATGTGAATATTAAACAAACAAATATAATATTTAAATTCACCACCTACAATGGTTATATGAGATATCTGTGATTTTATGAATTGAAAAATTGATATATAACATATCTATGTTTTATAGAGAATTGTAGAAATAGAAGGTCTAGGTGATATAGTTTTCAAGCTACCATCCACTATTGCAAAGCAATGTGTACATATAGTAGCTTACTTAACATTAATTATTCTGTTATAATATTGAACACCTTGATTTCTCACCATGTCTTGTTTGTGATGATATATCATAGAAAATACAAAGCTTGCCTACATTTTATTAATTTTACACAAAAGCCATAGTATTTTAATGAGGCATGTTTGAGAAGAAATCATCTCTGTATAACATTATTATTCTCCTACATAATTAAGAACAACAACAAAAAAATACAAGTGGCTGTCTCATGAAGTCTGGTTTTCGGTGGCCTTGTAGTTTTTTCTATACTCTTCTATACTTTTCTTCCTTCACTGGCCCCTTAGGAAAGTAGCAGATACAAAAACAAAGTGTATTGGATCGTTCTGTGCTGAGTGCCCAGCTGTACTAAATGAAATGTCTGAGAACTGAGTTCTGCTCTACTTGCCCTCAGTGACTACTCATTCAGGTTTTTCCTTCCATAATCAGCTGCAGGTTTTCAAAAAATGTGTAGAAATTGAATTAGCTTTGAGGCCTAATGGAGTTTGGTTGAAAGAGGTTAGTGAATGGAAAAGTTATTGAGGAGAGTTCAGAGAGCATGACTACATATTTCTCCTTTCCTTAGGAAACCAGGCAAAAAAAATACATTACCCTCTTTCCCCACTCCTTATTTTAGTAATCCATGCAATGACAAGGAGCTATAAAGTCCAGTAAGGTATTATAGGCAGTCTTCTGAGACCAACAGGCCACTGTGTTTTAGAATCGAATTCGAATGGAGTGCTCAGGTATTTGTATCATGCTCTAGGTGACCCTGCGTGTGCAGGGCGGGTTGGACTAGATGACCTCTAGAGGTCCCTTCCAAACTTAAGCATTCTATGATTCTATGATTCTATGATTATTTAAGTTTATTCCTTTCCTCTATCTTCTACTTCTCACAACGCATGTTTTTATGTTTTTTTTTTTTCCAGGGAACAGCCTCAACCTTATACTTCTCCTTTCTTAAGTACTCTTATTGCGCTGTCGTCCAAAGAGACCTGTGCTGCCATCCAAAGGGACCTGGACAGACTGGATAACTGGGCAGTGAGAAATCTTATGAAAATCAACAAGGCCAATTGCAAAGCCCTACACTTAGGGAAGAATAACCGCAGACACCAGTACAGGCTGGGGACTGACCTTCTGGAGAGCAGCTCTGCAGAGAGGGACCTGGGCGTCATGGTGGACAAGTTGACCACGAGGCAGCAGTGTGCCCTCCTGGCCAAGAAGGCCAATGGGATCTTCGGGTGCATTAAGAAGAGCATCTCCAGCAGGTCAAGGGAGGTGATACTACCCCTCTACTCAGCCCTGGTGAGGCTGCATCTGGAGTATTGCCAGTTCCGGGCTCAAGCGTACAAGAGGGATGCGGAGCTGCTGGAGAGAGTCCAGCGCAGGGCCACAAGGATGATCAGGGGCCTGTAACATCTGGCCTACGAGGAGAGGCTGAGGGAGCTGGGCCTGTTCAGCCTGGAGAAGAGAAGGCTGAGAGGGGATCTAATCAGTGGCTATAAGTACCTCAAGGGAGGCAGTGAGGAGGATGGTGCCAGCCTCTTTTCACTGGTGGTCACTGATAGAACTAGAGGAAACGGCCAGACACTAAAGCATCAAAAGTTCCACATGAAAGGAAAAAAATCTTAACAGTGAGGGTGACAGAGCGCTAGAACCCGTTGCCAAGAAAGGTTGTGGAGTCTCCTTCTCTAGAGATCTTGAGAATCCATTTGGACTCAGTCCTGTGCCATGTGCTCTAAGTGACCCTGTATGTGCAGGGGGGTTGGACTAGATGACCTCTAGAGGTCCCTTCCAACCTTAAGCATTCTATGATACCGAGTTAATTATATGACAGTATATCAAACTGTTTACATCTTTGTTTGATATTTTAGGCTTGCACATTAACGTGGAATTTTAAGGTCTATCCTTATCAGGTCCCAAGAGAATAGCACTTGGACTTCTTGTCCTGAATATTGAATACCTCCTGGCATTATGTTAGAGCTAAATTGCTTCAGATTCTTCTTGTATAAGTTTCAACAATTCCTTTCTATCCTGTTTCTTAAAAGAATTATTTGTATACATATCACATTTGTAAAAATTGTCCACTTTTTTTTTTTTTGCTTTACCTGACAGTCTTTTGAGTCTCAGACTTTCTGTTTCCTACATTTCTTTGAATTTTATTTCTTTATTCTTTACTTCTTACTGTCTACATGGGCAATGAGAGTATAATTTAATCTGTTCCAGATG
This sequence comes from Tinamus guttatus, assembly GCF_000705375.1. The sequence goes on along the minus strand of NW_010582366.1, from coordinate 339,535 downwards.
ATTTGTTGATTTGATCTAGATCTGATCTAGATGATAGTAGACTATTTAAATAATTTTAGATCTAGATGATTTAAGAACTAGTCTACTATCTTCCAGCTACTTGTTTATGTTGTAATTAATATCATTCAAATTAAGTATGCAATTTCCTCCTTGTCTCCAAGCTGGAGGTGGTACTGCTTTCTCTTTTTCTGATTCTTTTTATACATCCGACTTCTTTAATATTAACACATTCTGAGTCATGTTTTAAATGAAAAATAAAAAATAAGATTTAGATTATTTTAACTCAGTTTGACAGTTATCAAACGTCAGAATGTCATCAGCTTACCTGACATATTCAGTGCCATATTTGAGGCTTACACAAATGATGCATAGATCTATTATGCTTTACTATTTGATAACAACAAAAAACTTGGATTCATCAAATACTAAGAATGAACACATTTTTCACATTTGCTAAAGTATTGCCATGATCTTTAAATTTTTGATGCTACTAATCTCTTTTAGCTGCTGAAATATGGCCAGACAATTTTATTTCAAAGTAGTATGTCTCACACATGGACAATCCATATGAAATACGATACTTATAGAAAGATACCTAGATGAAACAGATACATTTGGAGTTAGTATTTTACTAAAGAAGTGATTATAAGATTCTTAAACCTTTTATGAAGGCAGACTATAATTTGAAAATAAAAAGATGTATCACTTAAAAAAAAGTTTCAATCTACCTTCAAGAATAGTCTATTTGAAATAAAACATAAGGTGAGATCTTTAATAATTGGGGCTTAAAATCCTCTAAATTGTCTTTTTCAAGGTCTTTTTTTTTTTTTTTATTCTCATTGTCATCTTTGTCATAGGACTGCATAAATTTTGTACCATTTTAGGTTCTCATTAAAGTATGAAGATTGCCTTGAGAATAGTTTAACTTTGCTCGTTTTTTTCTCATTTAAGTCTTTTTTAATGAAAATGGGTTTATTCTGAGACACTTCTTGAAGACATTTTTCCACTATTTTATAGAGAATCAGAATATGATAGATTAGGCTTCAGAAATGCAAAATCTTGTTCTAACTACAAAGATTATGTCAAGAACAAATACTAGTAGTTGAATAAATTCACTAGCAGCAAAATTGTAAGAGTCTAGTGAGAATAGAAAAGTGCATCATACTTATGTGATAGATACCAGTTATACTGAGAAATGTCTTAAAATTATTTTCTTACTATTATATCTGAGGACAGTTTGAATGTCTACTTAGATTTCAACATTTTTATTTTTTTCTTTTTTTTTCCATGTAAAAATAAGTCCTGATTCTCCAATCATGTAAAATTACAGATGGTCTTGTAAATCTTGATAAGATTAGGCATGTGAATACATGCTGCTTAGTCTGGACCTGTATAAAATAATAAAGTAAAGGATCCAGCCAGGTATTCACCCAGGTGTTATGTTTATAGAAGCAGTGTTAGCCTAAAGTTGCAGAACTGGCGTGTCTTTATGTATGTTTGTTATGCTGCTGAACAGAATAAGTCATGAAAGGAGAGTTAGAAATGCTATGTTGGAGCAGGAAAAAGAATCAGAGAATTATTAGGGCTGGAGGGGACCTCTGTAGATCATCAAATCCAAACACTCTGCTCAAGCATGGTCACTTAGAACATGTTCACCAAGGTTATATCTGGACTACTCTTGCATATCTCCAGGGATAGAGACATCACCACCTTTCTGGGCAACCCTGTTCCAGGGCTCAGTCTCCCCTTCCCAGTGAAGAAGTCTTTTCTTATGTTCACACATGCTCCTGGTGTTTTGATTGTGCCTGGAGACATCCAAAAAGAGGCTTCATCTTCTTTACTCTCTGCCCAAGTATATATAGACCCTGATAAGATCCTCTCAAGACTTCTCTTCTTCAAGCTAAACATTTCCATCTCTCTTTATCCTCATCGTTCCATGAATAGACAAACAATTTTAGTTACTATTTAGAATTGTTATGCTTTTTATTTCCATATTCTTATTTTATTTATATTTTTATTTCCAACACTTATGCCACAACTACATGCCACAGCGAAGCATTATGTATACATAGTATTACCTACTGTGATAGTTTAATCCTTACTAATTCTGTTACATACTAGAAACCTTACACATTCATCTGTGTTAGACTGTAAATTTCATTTAGAATATGGAACTTGTTTGTCATACTTGTTTGGTTTCAGTTTTTACTAGATTGTTGAACCAAAATTAAAAAGTCTGTTGAGGGATATCTTAAATAAAAGAGGAGAGAAAGAAACCTGGGAACATGTTCCTTTTCTGTTTACTGTGGCTAAAGGATCTTTCTAGAAAGCAAACTGTAATTTCAGTCCTACGGCCAGTAATGACAATACTAATAACTTTGGTAGGATTCTGTGAATGTAAGGAGAGGAATAAGGCATTAGCAAGCTTGTAAGTAAAAACTTTACTATGTATGAGTACATAATGAAGCAGCAATTGTAGGTGTTTCATGATGTTGTATGCCCATTCTTAGCTAGAACTCTGATTCCTTGACAAGCAAATTTAATAGAATTTTGTCAGGCGTCATACATGATGGATAAAATGTGGGCTTTTTTTGTTTGTTTGTTAGTTTATGTGACCAGTTAAGGCTGAGTAATATTTTGTCATGATATTAAAGGAATTATAGAATATAGAAATATTTAATAGGTTTTTAATTTTTTTATAAACCCTCTGTAATAGTCATTTTAACAAAACTTAACAAAATTCTTTACTAGTATTTAATTATTAGTATTTAATCAGCGAGTAAGTTTCTTTTTCTACCACTTCAGTTGTTTCCTCATGCAGAGACTAAGACTCAGCTGAAATTATGTCGTATGCAGGCTTGTTTGTGGTTCACTTTCCCCCCATTTCTACAACAGATAAATTATTAGTAAATAATGACACATTTTTATTTAAAATATGAATAAACACTTCGCAGAAAGTGCGTTCAGAAATGCATTTTCTGAATATTTATACAGTAGATGTTTTTCAGACAGTTACACTTCATCTGTGTATTGGAAATTTTGTGTTCTAAGTTTTATGTATCCTTTGCATAATTTATTAAAACCGAAAGCAATAAGCACTCCATTTTCAAGAGTGCTTATTATATTGGGTATATATTCATGTCTTGTCAGACTTCTTTATACTCTAGTAAAAGCAGTATTACAGACAAAATATAGATGATTCTGCACTGTCAGATCTGATTCTTACTTTAATACATCTTTCAGCCTAAGTAAATGTAACAAATATTTGAAGTTGTGTCATTATTTGTGGTTGCAAAAAAGAAACAGTGATACCAATTAAACTATTTCTTAATAATTCACTCTCTTCTGATCTCCTGTTTAATAAGAAGAGTCTTTATTTTAAATTCTGAATATTTATGTCAAATACTTGTACATTCTTGTTATAGATTTCTACTAAAAATTAACTTTTACTATATATACTGTGTCCAATCTGTAAGTATGTCCTTTCTAGGTAACATGTCATAATGTGTGAAAAAATACCTCTCAGATGCTCTTAGGAAAAAAAAAAAAAAAAGTGGACTTTTTTTATTTTCCCTAGTAAGATAATGTAATGCAAAGAACCCAGGAATGGCTTTTTCCATGGAGGCTACATGCTCATCCTACACATACCTGTTAGTCCTGTTCAGAGCAATGCATGACCTGTGTCTCCCAACTAGTAAGCAGCAGCGCTAGTATAAAACTACAAACCTGCCACAAAACACACAGCCACCACAGCAAGCTCCACACCTGAATGCTAATGAGTTTTCAGATCTCTGTTAAGAGCAGGTGTTTCTGTAGAAGTTATTTTGAGATTGATTCAGGCCTTCATGCTATTCAAATTTCTGTGATACACTTCTTGCCATCACAGTTGTTCTTGATTAGTTGCTGATAAAAAATGATATCAGAAGTACTTAGTCCTTTTCGATGCTGATGCATTTTGATTCCTTCTTCATTTGAACTGAGATGTTCTGTGAGCCATAGCCCACAAAGTAAGTCATTGAAATTCTGGCTGTTAAATCCTTTATTTTCTTCTCTACACCTTGCTTCAGAATGGAAAATAATACTGAGAGCTTACCAGGTCAGATGAAAGGAATTTGGCCTGAGCTGAACAGTTGTTTTACATTGTATGAACAGACTTTAGCATTGTGCAAAAATAAAGCAAATACACCATAAAAGAGGAGGAAAAAAAAAAAAAAAAGAAGAAGAAGAAAAAAAGAGCATTTATGTCCATCCAACATGCTATATTGTTTTATCAACTTTAGTTGAAAAAATTGCTTAGGGAAAATAAATAAATACATTAACATGTGGATTTAAGTCAAATGTTGTATAGCTTTTTATGAAGAAAAAGATATTTTGAGTGTGTTATGATGAGGTTCTGAAATTTCTGGACTGCAACTTAAGCTGATTTATAAATACTTTTCTTCTATTCTGTATGCCCCATATCTTTCCATTAATCTTCATAACTAATGTAAATGTGATTATTCAAGATAACCATCAGTCATCCTATGCTGAGCTCAAAATCTGATTTTATTGCCCCTCTATTTCCAACTGAACATATAAACTTTCCTGTTAGAATATTGTATATCTCTGAATCAGAGTTAAGCTTCTCCTCACATGTCTTCAAGCTGGAATCTAATATAGAAGATAGGGAAATGGCAAGAAAGATCTTGGCATCATGAAGGAAAAGAGAGTTTGTAGTAGCCCACAGTTAGAGACAATTAGTACAGCTCCTTTCTACCAAGCTATGGAGAAACACTATTTCTCTACTAAAATATGCACCGAACTTTCAGGGAAAAGTCTAAACCAAGATTTTGATTTTTTTCTTCTACTGACCTAGGTGAAGATGTAACGAAACATGGTGTCTTCCCCTTTTTTTTAGGTTCATAAGTACTTAATTCCTTTCTATATAGCTTCAAGGGCAATAGTAGATATTCTTTCCCTCTGTTTCATTCCCATGGTATCTTATATGCTAAGACACCATTAACATGACATTACCATGTCATTCAGCTATGATGGTTTGTGTTTCATTATTAGAACACACTAGAACGTAACTACTAATTACTATTACTTGATTATCAGCTCCTGCAGTTAGATAGTCCTGTCCTGCACTGGATCTGGTATCACAAAAATTCTCTCACACTTTTTTTTTGTAAAAATTCATAAATAAATAAATAAAACATGTCTTTAAACATAAAAAAAAAAAAGGAAGCATAAGCCTATGTTTTATCTGGATGCACACCTTAACTGTTTGTTAGAAAAATCTTAGCTACCCACTTTGCCTTCTTTATGCATTAGAATACCCATTAAAGCAGCCATTTGTGTCAAATAAGGCAAAATTTAGGCCTACCCTATCAGGTACCTCAGCATCCAGTGTTTTAAGAGTTATCTTGGGAAGCATGAGATACAGTTGAACACCCTTAAGGAGAGAAAAATAAACAAATAAACAACAACAACAACAAAACCCACAACAACAACTGATCCTGGGTCCAGCACTTCCTAGGCAGCCATTTTTAGTTGTTAATTTATCACAGGCAATGTAGAAAGCTCAATTTTAGGTAGTAAAAGCAACAATTGTAAAAAAAAAAAAAAGTCACTTTTTTTTGTTTTGTTTGCATAAATTTTTTTGGTGTAAACTCTGAAGGTAATTTATTTATTGCTGACTAAATTTCATCCCTTCAAAGACTTCAGGACACACTTTGTCTCCAGTGTTTCTTTTTACTGGTCACTTCTCCACATCAATATATAATGTATCTTTGAATCTTATGCAGTCATATAATTTACCATAATTTAATCCATATGTCCCATACGGAATTCTTTCTGGAAACATGGAAAACAAATGAGGACATTTTAATTGATCCTTTGTTTTATACCTCCAAACAAAGGAAGAAATTGTATTTGAGAAAAGCATGTCACTTCACCTGAAGGTATCTTGGACTTCGGAGAGTTGGAGCAGAATAAGATGACACAACATAAGCAATTGAATATCTTCCACAACTTCAGGGGCTACACAGTCAGCACTGAGGCTAATATTCCTGAGGAGTCCTTGATGGTTTGACCAACATGAAAGCATAGGGATCATAGTCACTCTATTATCACAGAATTAAATGTTAAAAAGGGGGAGGGAAGGAGATCATGTTAGGGAAGTGGGCATAGAACAAGATGAATTCTCTAAATGCACCCTGAATACTGAATATTCTAATTAGCACAGATTCTTGGTAGGGACTGAGACATTTATTTTCATTTTTCCCTGCTCTCACAAGGAACAATAGCATCAACAGCAACAAAACAAATGAGAACTCTTCCTCTAGAATTCACATTTATATTTTTTTCATCACCAAAGAGAAGAACGAAATAAGGTCCCTACCAAATCAGCATGAGATATGCTAGCTATACTGCTGAGCAGGTTTACCTGCAGACAGAAAATTACAGTAGTGGATTTAAAAGTGCACCCCATTACCCCCTAATATTTATAATAATATAAATTGCTATTATAATATGTTATGCTATAACCTTATACTTTGCACTTCTTTAAAACATAAACAGACTGACTGTATCCAAAAAAATTATTATGAAGTTTGATGTTTTAATTTTAAATAGGTCTTTATTCTTATGTAAACTAATTTTTATATTCTTCTTTTCTTTATAAATGTTTTAGTAGTCTCAAAAGACTCATAGAATATAGAATTTGTTCCCCATTCAGATAGAATTATTTATATCTGTCATTAAGAAATATGTTAATTCTGCAGGGGTAAGTTGCTGCCAGTTACTAGAGGCAAATATCCAATGTAGTCAGATACACTGACACGTGATATACTGACGCATGATTTGGGTCTTCCCAGTAGGATCTTTCAGTTCCCCAGAAGCCCAGAATTATTGAGGTTGGAAGGGACCTCTAGAGATCATCTAGTCCAACCACCCTGCTCAAGCAGGGACACCCAGACCATGTGGCACAGGGTGGTGTCCAGGCGGGTCTGGAAGATCTCCAGAGAAGGAGACTCCACAACCTCTCTGGGCAGCCTGTTCCAGGGCTCTGCTACCCTCACAGGAAAGTTCTTCCTCATACAGTGATTAAACTTCCTATATTTCAACTCTCAGTTGTCTTTTTGTTACCAGGAAACTTTTTTTTTTTTTCTACTTTTCTAGTTGTGCATTTTGCATATTGGCATTTTATTTTCTCTTTGCTTTCTATAAGCTTGCAGTTTATAAACTTGCAAGTTCTATAAACTTGCAGCTTGCAAAAAATTCAAATCAACAAACTATATTTAGATATTTTTCCTGGGCTTCTCGTTATACTTAAGTCAAAGAATAAGGAAGGAAGTTCTGTATGTGTGTTTAAATAATCTGAATTATGTTTCTGAAATCTATTGAATTTTTTTAATATGTTTTATTTGCAAATTTGAGAAAACTCAAACCAATCAAGGTTAATGCAGTTATACTGCTTATTTCCGTATACGGAGATTCCTGGGACTAATTTCTTTGGTGTGGGAATTGCTAGTGAAGAGTGGAAAACATTCTTTCTAAAGTTCTGGAAAGGACCAGCCATGAGATTTAAGGATCAGGTGAGGATGAAGATTAAGTACATACAGTGGGGACATCATATTTCCTCCTTTAACTTTCCCACAACTCCTTGAGTTCATTTATAGTGCTTTTATTTAGACTTAAGTAAAAATGAGCATTTATATATACAGTAGAGTTTTAAAGTTTGACAACTGTTAATGGAGCTGTTTGAATCTGTTCTCAGCATCACCCTTGTATGGAGTTTGACTGTTTTCTTTCAAAATATATTGACAAAGAAGTCTGAACTGGCAATTCTACATATTCTATTTTTGAGGAACCTTGCAAAAATATGAATTTTGGAGTTGTGAGTGGTATGAATAGCTCTGCACATCTCTGGAAGGTAATTTAGCATGAATGAATTCTTTGCCTTGATATTTATGAGTGCAGCTGTAGGCCATAACCCAAAGTCTGGAATAAATTTTCTGCGAAAGTGAAATACAACAAGAGTTTTATGAGCCCCAGATCATATAAAGTGTTTGCAAAATTAGAATGATTAAAGGATGATAAAGCACCAGGCTCAGATAAATTGTTCTGTGGTATGTTTAGGGAAATGAAAATTCAGTGGCAGATATTTTTTGATAATGCACAAAAGCTAAAGAAGTAACAAAAGTGACTAAACATATTTCTCACCAAATGCTTAAGAAAAGATCCATGAAAGATTCAAAACTACTGACCTGAAAAGCATTCTATAGTTAGAATTGTCTGAATGGAGCACATAAGATTGGATTATGAGTCGTTTGAAAAAATGACATATAACTCATAAGGGACATGATTAATTTGCTTGAGTTCTTTTAATACTGTACATTTACTAAATTTGTGAACAAAGAGGTATTTGTGGAAATAATTAATGTGGAGTTCAGAAACACTTTCATATGTCATTATATAAAAGCACATTTCTAAGCTGGCACTGTCAGGGTTTGGGCTTGGAAACCACAGGAAAGGGAACTTATGCAATGGCTAAAAACTTGCCAGGGTTACCAATCACCTGGCCTTTTTATATTGAATAGGGGAACTTGGCAGCTGAAATAGGGTGAAAGATGGCTTTCCAATTCTTTCCGAACTTTCACATTTATTTAAAAATTCCAGCCACAACTTCTCACCTTTGTCATGTAATATGACATAAGACCAAGACAAGTTTTTTTTTTGTTTTTTTTTTTTAATTTATTTAAATTTTACTGTAAGCTTGAAAAAAGGATTTTGGATGAGTGTTCTGCTAAGAGTCATTTGGCTACATCTATACTAATAGATTTAAAATGTTAAGGGCTCATTCTCTGGTTTTGAATGTAGGTGATGCAGCGCATCTCTCATCCGCTCACATTATCTGTCTTCTCCCTCTAGGCAGTGGGACCTCCATGAAACTGCCCAAAAATGTATTCTGGGATTTCCATGGAATTTCAATATAAGGATTAATGAATTATGGGTGCTTGTTGGATGAAGATATATATGTGAATAGAAGACTGGGAGGAGAAAAAAAATGGATGTGGATTACTACTTCTTATAATAGGATGTTTTATAAAGGAGACATTAGTAATTTTGTTTGTGATGTTACATTCTCAAAATACAGAGTTACTGTTCTTCACAAACAGGTATGTCAGTCTTATTGTGTTTACATTTCTAGAAGTACCTACTTCACACTAAAATTTCTTAAAATTTATTAAAGACATCGAAGAAATTTTAAAAGTATTTATATAATACCTTAACACCATTGTTTCTCTACTGGTAACATATAAACATTATGAAAGCATTCTATTGATTGTAGCCTGAGACAGCATTATTCTTATCTGTCTATGCGTATCCATTCTTGTTTCTCTCACAGCTAAAGTCCCGCAGAAAACAATAATAGAGCATATTAGATAGCATTCCAAGGACTGTAGAGTGTGTATTATCTAATGATCAGAAAGACCCTGTCTAACCTTAATGACTGGGAAGAAGTAGGAGAGTTGAGAATTCAATGAGGTATGTCAAATCCTATTAGTTAACATAATTTCCTCATGCTGAATTCTGACAAGGCAGGACTGTTATGAGAACTGAAAAATATTCATAGGAAATAATTTGTTCAGCTAGTTTTATTCGGGTGAGGGCAAGAGACAATGTGTCAGCAAACAATTATTTCCTTCCAAGGGCTTATTCTATTCCCTTAAAAAATCTATAGTTTAATATTCAGTATTCAAGTATTGGTTAGCAATGATAGCTCAAATAAAAAATAATGTCAGTGTTGTTACTTGATGGGGTATTATAACCTAAGATTACAATATGAATATTCAAATAAACAAGGTTCAATTTATTTTCTGCAGATTTCCTACAAATAATTTATTAAGAAGTACTTCTTATATAAGAAGTACTTGTAGAAGATAATAAAAAAGTTTTGTTCAAATGATCAAAATTGTCTTACTAAACTCTGTACCATAGCACTCACTTCTACAGTTCTTAATTTAACTGTAATCATTTGGATATATTTTAACCACAAATTACCATGGTTCTTCATATTAAGTATTTTAAAAATATTTTGTCTCTTTTTTTTTTTTTTCAAATCTTTTCCCTTTGCTAAATTTTATTAGCACTAACCTTCCATGTATTCATTCTGAAGGGAGAAGGGATCCATCATTTTTCTCTAAAGACTAGATTTAAAATTCCAGCTCTTGCTTACAGAATTCAGTTTAGTCCTACACAGAGCAAGAATTAGCATGTGGATTTTTTCTGAGACCTTTAACTCTCAGCTGAAGTCAGTCTCCTGTAACTTAAGAACTCTCACATTTGGTCCCACAGTGATCTTTTTTTCCTATAGTAGCTGATAAATTATGAGTAAATATTGTCTGCTCACTGTTTTTAAATCATCAGTAAAGAGGTTGGGGGGGTTCCCTCCCTCCCTCCCTCCCTCCTTTCCTTTCTTCCTTCCTCCCTCCCTTCCTTCCTCCCTTCCTCCCTCCTTCTCTGCTATGATTTCCCCTTTGTTTGTTTGTTTTTCTCTTTTTAAGGTATTAAAAGAGGCTAGCATGTGGAGGCATATCTAAGAGATCCAGAATCCAGCTTATTGATCCTGACTGAAGCAGGAACAGGCTGATACCAACAAGCTGTAGTAACTGTCTGCAAAAAAAAGACATCATGGTCTGAAGTTAGGAGGGCACAAGCCCACAGGCAACTCAAGCAAAATTTGTTTATACAAAGCATGACTGAAATATCGAAAACCTCTAAAGAGCAACTGTGTTTTGGAGAAAAAAAAAACAAAATGTTTGTTTCACAAATAGAATCATCAATGTGGTCAAGAGGAAAGTCAGTGGGTAATCAAATTACTGACTTTTTGTCCTGATAATCAGAGTTCTGGCTCAGATAGATACAGAAAGGAATAAAAATGAAATTAATTACTTAGAAATAATGCAATCCAGGGTAGGGTAGGGTGCAGTCTGGATGACCCACATGCATTTTACTTTTTTCATACTAGCATGAAATGTCGCCTTCTGTTTCTCCACTATTTGCTAATCTCATTTGATTGCATGCAATTAGACTATGTTACATTTTATATTCAATGGTAGATTAAATAGGGAAATTAGGTACCTATTATAGACAAACATACTAATGATCATATAACTCTTCCTATGTTGACATAATTAGTACAGTCGAGAGACTAGGTGGACTGAGATGAATTGTGAACCTTAGGTGTAAATGAAGGAATTATGAAGCTATGTGATAAAGGGAAATATGCGATATGGTGTCCAGATATCATTCTATACATGACTGTATGTGATATGGTATCCACATGTCATTCTAGACATGACTACAGTATAGTCATATGATAATTATAATGATTATGGTTATGATACAAGTACTGATGTGGGAGAAGCAAATCAAGTAGGCTTATGCTTAATATTGCTTTTCATTTTCATGGCAAGTGACCAATAATTTACAAGAAAAAATTGCATTGTAATTGATGCTGTATTGATTAATGACAAATAATGACTAATGTTATCTGAATACATATTTGGCTTGTATTTCTTACCCTGAAATTATTGAGGAATATTGAGTACAGAAACAGCTGCAATATAGGTGTTTTGTTTTGTTTTGTTTTGTTTTTCCATCTGAAACGTCTATCTCTCAGGAAATCATTAAAAGGAAAATAATTGTTTGTATTTGTCCAAGAGAGAAGATAAACTCTTTAAAAACCCTTGGACAATCAATTTCTCTATATACAAATGTAAGGGTTATTTTGTTTTAATATCAATTTCTTTTATTCAGAGTTTGAAGGTACATACAGGAAAGAAAACTAAAACATAGTTTTGAAACATTTCAAAGAAGAAGAATCAATGTGAGAGCAAAGAAAGAGCAACAGAATTGTCATAATTTTTACTTAAAATAAAATAAAAATGTAGTTATAATTAAAATCTGGAGAGTCCCATATTAGATGTCTGGAAAAAGCATTTCAGTTTTAACCTGGGAAAAGCTTTTGTTTCCTATTATTTTTCTGAGATTCACTGGGGGAAACTGATGTAGAAATTTCCACCTGAAGAAAAATATAGGCAAATTATTAGAAGTCTTCATTATAATTTTCTTTAGTGAAATTAGTGTATTTAGTTTGCTCTATTTAGTGGTGGTATGCCTCTCCCTCCTTTGCCTGTATATAACATTTTTGTATGTGTTTATGTAGTATTCATTTTGATATTCACATTATAAGAATTTTGTATCAGAAAACCTTCTTAAGCATTCATTTTCCTACTTGCAAAGCTTTAATTATCCAATCATGGACAAAAATAACTCATACAATTCTTAAGAATAATCAAATATAGACAATAGTGAATCAACAATATTCAGTGGAAAGAGTTAAGGTCAAACAAAAAACTTGAATGGGTTATTATTGTATACTCAGAGAATTTTTGTGAATTCATTGGTAAGACTCAGGGTGCTTTAACTTCTCAAAGACTAAATTTGTGATGAAAATTAATCACATTATATTATTGTATGTGACTATCAACATGGTTGGGAAATGACAACATTACAGTAGCCAGTACTCAGGCAAAATGAATTTGCACTGAGGGAAAGATGGTAAGATTGTAAGATTGTTCTCATAAGTGCCTCAGTTCAAGGCTGCAGTTAGATGTGCACTCCTACTTTTACTGCTTTGTTCTTTGGTGTTTTGTGAGTTCATTTTAGTCCTCTAATCATTTCAGAAATGTCTGCATTCATCCATGTCTTTCTTTGGAGGTCTATTCGGCCCTTCGCTTATGAATAGTAGTTCTTATATGAGAACAGAGGGTTTATAGTAATCTGATTTATATTTGTGAAAGAAAAACAAATTCAGGTGCTTACTTTCCAATTTATGAAAAATTGTTATTGTATCATGATTAGTTTTCTGGAATGGCAAAATCGCAGAGAGACATAATGATCAACCATTTCATTTCCTAACTTCCTAAATAAAACTCACTATGGACTTGACATGGCCTAAATGTTTTGATTATGGATTATGCTAACGATAAATAACAGAAAAATCCCTGTTGCTATCTGCCGAGTAGTTACAATGTTTTATAGAGACTACAGAGTGTTTATATGTAGAGTAGCAATATATATAATTGTCAGCATGTGTAAAGAAGGACTGTAGGTACTTTTAACAGTGAAACAGGTTATAAAAATTCATAAATTTTTAATTTAAGTTTTGATTTTAATCTCTTCAGTGATTAAAAACAAATCTCTGCATATTTCTGCAAATGAGGACATTAAGCTAAATAGATGAACCATGAAGTGTGCTAGCAAAAAACTTTGTTCATTAATCTGAATGGGCAAAATAAATCTAATGTACATTAACAAATGATGGCTTTATGGCTCATTTTCTAATGACTGAATTAGAAAGTGAAGCAACCATGAACTCCCTGCCCTCCTAGTGAACAAGATCCACAGAGCTTGTACAATTAATGCCTGGCAGGCTTACCCTTCATCATGACCCAGAATGTGTCCTGAAGTCCCAGGAAGAAAGCTGAGATGCTTCTGCCCTTGACCCCTCACCCCCAACACTTCATTTTCAAAAAGCTGAGCATCATTCAATAGAATTGGTGGGAAACATAAGCTTTCCGTGCAAGGGATCTGACAGTGCTGCTGAACCGAACGTAACATTCAGCATGAGATCAATAACTCATGGTCTCCTCCTGAATGGGATTGCTTTTCTTTTGTGCGCGCAAGGGGAGCCTGGGGCTGAGCTGGTTACTGCATCAGGATGGTTGAATGCAGAGGAATGAATGGGTGGTAAAACAGAGCTCACTTGCTTCCCTCTTTCCCCACTTCCCCTCCTTTCTTCCTTTTTTTTTTTGTTTTGTTTTTTTTTTTTCTTTTGTTTTATACCGATGGCCGGAAAGGGGGAAAGGTGCAGATTCGGCACAGCTTGCCAATCTGCCCTGATGTGTTCTTTACTGGCATCAGAAAAGCACCATTAAGCTCATTGAATGTGTCCCCATAGTGTGTATCCCTGTTGCGTGCCACCACATCACGAGCATGCTGATGCCCCTGGGAGCTAGGGGCTGAATATCAGAGTCATCTCTGGACACAAGCTGGAGTGGTTAACTCTCCTCTAGAGCACTCCCTCAGTGAATGGCACTGTTCTAAACTTCTATTCAACTTAAAAATTAGTAATTTATGTAATGCTAGGGAGGCAAAATGGTAACCAGTGTATAAGTTAGAATTTCCTAGAGCTAGACTAATAATTAAAAAGGAAAAAAGGGGGGGGGGAAAGAAAAAAAAAAGAAAAAAAAAGGAAAAGATTAAAATGCACCACAAATATGTATTTTTCCTTAAAAATAATATATATATATATATTATATAATTTGGGATTATCAACATTGTTGACAATACATATTTCATCACCTTTTGGATTGATCTCTGTCCATGTTTTTAAAAACATCTATTCTACCACTACCACATGGCTTCCACTACAAAGAGAAAGCCCACTGCGGTAAATTAAAGATTTTTTCCTTTGCCATTGATTTTACTAATTCTGACTTTGCCTTGTAGAAGTGGCAAAGGAAGACTGTTCTCCTTTGACATCAAACCTATTTGCCCAGGAGGTTTTCTTAAACTTGCCCAAATACTTAATTAAAAACACTTCACATTTGTCACAGAGGAATAGTCACCTCAACATATTAGTTGGTTACCAGTTTATAGACTTGGAGTGTAAAGTATCAGGATTTTTAACATGAAAAACAACCTCTTGGCATAACTATCTGTAAGTCTTCAGGGCTGATTCTTTTCCTTAGTGGTTTATAACTGCTGTAGTTGTAACAATTAACACTATACATAATATTGATGTGTAGTAAAATGTATTATTCTTGCATTTCATTTTTAGAGCAATTTTGGAACAGCAATAAATTTTGATAAAATTTTATTTTTGTTTATTTGAAATTGATAAATTTCCCCCTCAAAAAAGAAAAAAAGAGAGAAAATACAACTATAGGATTAACAAATTGCACAGAAATATGAAAGCCCAGTGTAAAAATAAATAACATTGATGTTTGGGAAGTGGGTGAACTCTTTTTTTTTCCTTTCTTCCTTTCCTTTTATCCTTTTTCTTTAAAGTAAAGGAGGGAAGTAGATATCTGGAATTGAAGATAACTTGAATTTGCAATTACTTCTTTTACTTCATTTTCATCTCAATGTATGAAATTCTCCCTGGAAGAAGCTGCAAAATTACTATGTTTATTGTTCTGGAACAAAACTCTTTCAACTTGATTTTTAGAAAGGACCTAAGTGTCTTAGTAGGTGATACTAATCATGTTAGGAATGAAACTGAGATTTGGACTTCATTGTTTCCATCCAAAATAATGATGACATCTTCACATTCCTCATTTTTCTTTTTTTTTTTTTTTTTCCCTGTTCTCTTTATCTGCCAAGATAGATCCTTAAAGAAGGATTTTTTTTTTCCAGAGAGACATATTGCTGTTAAATGACAGGTTAAGCTTTCATTGCACTTAATCGATCTCAACAAACTCTGACTAAGCAATTTTCCAGAACAGATTTATCATAAATGATATGAAGAAACCAACCAACATGCCCTCCCGTTCTCAGAATATAAGTGCAAATCCGTGGGAAACACAAAAAGATTTTTGCTGCAAAATCACTATTTTTTTTTTTCCAAAAATATTTTGTTGCACTAAGTTTGACGCAGTTTTTGTTTCTGGTAGCTTATTCCAAGCATTATTTGAAGAAAAAAACGTTATTAGAAAGGTATCATTTTGGAAAATCTACTCAAACATCTTAAAATCAGTGTTTCCATTACGGAATAAGCCCTGAGGAGAGAATTAACAGGAATTACTGTATGGGTAGGTCTGCTACTTGTTTTGTATGCTTGACTGCTTGTCAGTTGGCAGAAATCAATGGTTCCCTTCTCACAACAAGCAAAGAAGTAAATGGGGGTCAAAACTTTTCCTTATGGGTAGTTTGAGTATAGATTAAGCATTATACCCCTATATCTCTAGTGTATCCCCTAAGGATACCACTTGCTGTAGCATTTAAAAAAAGTTATGTATGCATGCATTCTCAGTTGACTAATTTACCTAAAATTTCTATTCCTGAATTTATTCATAAATAATTATTAGTAAAAAGTATTGTAGCTTATAATAAATATCTATTAGGGTTAGACAAAATAAATTTATTTCTCTTCTCCTTTATTTTTAATGCTCTTTTTTCTAGCACCAGTTTGACTGTATTCAACACCAAAGCAGCCTGGTTCCTAAAACATCTTTTTTACCTCAGCATGCGTACAGCAGATATAAAGAATAAAGCTTTCCAACAGATAAAAGAAGTGTCTTAATGGACAACCCATGTAATACAGTCATTTTTGCGTATGACATTACCATGCTGACCTTGCTGGAAATTTAGTAGAATGAATGGTTAAAAGTCACTCTATATCTCAAATAAAGGATTATTTTCTCAAAATGGCAAATGAATTATTGAGATGAGAAACTACATTTTTGGGAGGGAAATTTTTTGAGACTAGATTCTGTGTTTAACCTTTTTTTTTTTTTTCTGTCATTTTTCATAAAATAATCATGTGACAGCACTGTCAGCTATTTCAATTGCTCCTCTTCCTTTACTCATTAATGACATAATCTTAAATAGGTGCTCACATTGGGATCAAAGCTGCAAAATCAGTTTTGCTTGGACATTTATTTGACTGCCAGTGTGAAGTGGATGCTGCATTTCTCACTATGGTATAATAATTCCTGTATGATCACAGAATCTGAATTACATTATCGGCTCACAGTCATTCTTCAATGCATTATATATTTTGAAGATAAAAATTTGTGTTTAACTACTGTTTAAAATGCAAGTTTCTCTACATCTGCTAACTTATAAAAATGGTTTTCCTGACATTTCATATTCAGCTTTACACCTTTGAAACCTGATTCATTTTGCTGGTGTATGCATTAGTGTTAAAAATAGAATTTAACCCTAAATCATTAGTGTTTTCTTTCTTATGCTCTGAGTTACAGTTCTATTGACATAAGAGTTTGAAATGCAATTACTACAAACCACATTTCACATTTTATTTCTGGTTGCATTTTGTTTTATAGGACTTTTTTAACATCATTATTATTATGAAGGTTTTGATAGGCAGTGAGTATGATTTCAGAAAACTATATAAACTTCTCAGTTAGTCCTCACTAATTATGATTAGAAAACATTTTTGGGAACATGGCAGATAGCTAGCATCTAATGAATAATGAATATATATCCACGGCACCACTCCTTAGGCACGGGGGAGGCAGCAGGGAGGATGGTGCTGGCCTCTTTTCAGTGGTGGCCAATGACAGAACTAGAGGAAATGGCCACAAACTGGAGCACCAATAGTTCCACAGAAACTTAAGGAAAAATTTCTTAACAGTGAGGGTGACAGAGCCCTGGAACAGGCTGCCCAGAAGCTGTGGAGTCTCCGTCTCTGGAGATCTTCAAGGCCCGCTTGGACGCAGCCCTGTGCCATGTGACCCTGCATGTGCAGGGGGGTTGGACTAGATGATCTCTAGAGGTTCCTTCCAACCTCAAGCCTTCGATGATTCTATGTGTGGGTTTTGTTAATATAAGTTCAGACACGCACATGCATACATACATACACACCTGTAACATATATGAAAGCAGTAAATATTAAATATATATATTTACCCCTTATATATTCTTTGATCACAACTATTGATCTGTTCTACTGAAATCAATGCAAGAAGTAAACTATCAATGGTGATTTTCTTATAGTTTACGGAGATGCAGCTGAAACAGTATTGGGGGCCTTTAACACACTTTCAAGTAAGAGTGCAGAGGAACAATGATGAACAAATAATAAACAGAAGTCAAATTTGCATTGGGAAAGATGGTTTTTTTCCTCCTCTACCTGCCAAGCATGGGGAGCTGAGCACTGGTCCCTGCACTCCAGGTGTGGCCTCTCCGGGCCTGAGTAGAGAGAAATGATCACCTTCCTCAACTTACTGGCAACCCTTCCTAATGCATTCCAGAATACCATTAGTTTTCTTGAACACAAAGGCACATTGCTGGCCTGAGATCAGCTTGTTGCCCACCAGAACTTGCAAGTCCTTCTCTGCAGAGATGCTTTTCAGCAGGTCAGTACCCAGCCTGTTCTGGTGCAAGGTGTTATTCCTCCCCAGGTGCAGGACTCCGCACATCATAACTTTTCATGAGATTCCTCTCTGTCCATTTCTCCAGCCTGTCAAGGTTCCTCTGGATGGAAGAACAGCCTTCTGGTATATTAGCCACTCCTCCCAGTTTTGTACCATCAGTAAACTTGCTGTGGGCGCACCGTGTCCCTTCATTGACGCCATTGATGAATAAATTGTACAAGACTAGGCCCAGTATTGATCTACTGGACACACTAACCTCCTGGATTACTTGCACCCTGCTGTGTTGTGCTCAGCGCAAGAGAGTCATGAAGCTACTGGATGAATCCATCAAAGAACCATTAAGTTGATTATGGGGACTAAAGCATCTGTCATGGGGGGACATTTTGGGGACCAAAGCATCATAAGAAAAGGCTGAGAGAGCTGGACATGTTCACCCTGGAGAAGATAGATGGAGAGTCTTATCAATGCCTATTAATATCTAAAAGGAAGGTTTAGAGAGGATGGGACCAGACTCTTTTCAGTAGTGTGCAGTGAATGAGAGGCAATGGGCAAAAACAGAAACACAGAAAGATCATTATTCCTTTGTACTCTTCTGAACACTCCAGCAGATATTGGGGTGTTTAAGTACCCCATGAAGGTCAGGGTCTGCAAAGATACAGCTACTTGCCACTGCCCATAGAGGGCTAGATCTTATTCCTGGTCAGGTGGCCTGTAGCAAACATTTACAGCAATATCATCAGCCCTATTAGTCTGTCCCTTAATCCTTACCTATAAGCTCTCAATCAGGCTATCATCCATCCCCAAGGGTCACTCATTCCATACTTCCAGCTTTATGTAAACTTCCTTCTTTTATCTAAACAGAAACTCCACCTCCTCACCTTCATGGCCTGACCTTCATAAAGAGCCTGTATCCGTATACTAGAGCATTCCAATAATTTAAGAATGCCTCTGTGAGCATTCCAATAATTTCAGAATGCCTATCATGCCTCTGTGATCTCAACAAGACTGTAGCCCTGCTGCTGCATACAGATCTCTCAGATGTCTTTTTTTCCAAAATGCATGCATTTGTGTACAGGCATTTCCGAAAGGCATCCAGATATATTGTACTTAAATGCCCATCCGACTCCTCCTCAGTTGTGAGGGCAGTGAACTCGTTCAGTAGCTGCAAGCCTTCAGGAGGAAAAGAAGCCTTCCTCTGTTACAAGAAGTTATCAGCTTCCAGCCTTCATCTTCCTCGTCTTTCCACTCAGAGTATCCACTAGGCATCTACTCTGCCTCTGTCTCTACTACATTTCAAAGTTGGAGCTCTTGAAGCTGTAAGGTCTCTGAGATGAACTTAAGCTCTCTGATGTACATATGTAACATATTTTTTGTTTCTGAAGTACTGAGCAAACTTTCTCAAACTTAATAGACTTCATATGCAGGCTAATGGCTTTTATGTTGACATAGAGCATTTTTATTATTATTATTTGATAGGAAATTGTTGTACTGATTCATTCTGTTTTTACCATCAAATCAAAAGCTTTGCCCTTACTTACATTTATCATGCAACTGATCTTTTAGCAACTGTAAAAACTGTGATAAGCTTGAAGTTGTGCAGGATGTAATCCTTATCCAGTAAGACATTTATCTGCTCTCTTTCTTTATTTTCATGGCTGCTGCTTTGTCTTTAAAGAGGTTAAAGAAACACTTATATTAGCATTTATACAGTAATTTCCACCCTATTATCTGATGGAGGCTATCACAGAAAGTCAGTTCCATCCAATTCCTGTGGCTGGAATTACTCCAAGCTTCTTGAAACCTGAAATGATTTACCAGACAAGAACAACTGTCTCCAGAATTTTGTCAGGTAAATCATTCCTAAGGCTCTTTGATTCTTCACCTTAAGCTGGTTCTGTTTAGAAATAGTTGAAAGCCTTAGTCTGATTTATGTAACCTTATTGGTGGTGCATGCCAGTTCCTTTCCACATTTTACAGATCCCTCTTTGGTGAAATTAAGTGTTTGTAAAAATGTATTTGACAAAATCAGTTATGGTAAACATCATGATCCGACAAAGAGCTAGCCTACTTTGAAAGGTTTAGAGCCTGCAGATAGATATAAATAAGATAAGAAAAAGCAGACACATGTTAAATCATCCAACAGTAAAAGGGATACTTTATGGAAATGAACTCACAAGACAATAATTTGAATTTGACAAGGTGATAATTAAAGTCCCTAGGTAGACTCCTTCCACATCTGTATGCCTTTCGGTAAAGTTGGTTAGCATATTAGCTACTGTTGGAGAATACTAAAAAATATTCATGGAATGTTAAATTGCTTCTTGTTATTCATTTCAATTTGTATAATAGATGTAACAAAATTCAGTGCATACAGTATTACACAAGAGGTACTAATCTTTATTACAAACTTGTTTTAAAGCACACTGATACTATACTAGGCCCACAGATGCCAGTTTTATCCAGAGAAATTCTAAGGATGTGATAATAATTAGTCCTTCTGGCAAGAAGAACGAGGTGATAAATTTCTTTTGCAAGTGAAATACTGAGTTGCAGATACTTTCAGAGTAGTAGCCAGAACAATTTTATATTGTAGTTACTGAATAATGACCATCAATAGGCACTTTTACTGGAAATACTTTATAATTAATATTAGCTGGTTTTGCAGGAAAAAAAAAAAAAAAAAAAACTCTTGGAGGCTTAGGTCTACTGTAATAGTTTTTTTTGGACAAAGTTAAAACAAATGCACCCCCCAAAAACTATTACTTGTTGTTGAAGAACTTTCTCCAGTGAAATTACTATATCAATGGTAAGCCATTCATAGATCTCGATAAATGATACAGTTCAGGTTTACATATCTTGGATTTTTATGCCTAGGATAAGCCAAATTCTTCAGAATAAAAGAAGCAATTTTCAATGTAAACACTGAAGATCTAAATTCCGTGGCATGTTCAGGTATCATTAACATTTTAGCTTGTGTCCAGAGTTGAATTTTTAAGCAATTCTTCTGTTTGTTTCCACTTCCATGAAAGTGATATCAAGGTGCTGAAACGGGATTCCTTCCAAATCAAACTGTAGTGGAATACATGCTCCAAAGCTCACCCTGCACCCTGCAGCTGCAAACAGGTATTTGGGCCAGGGGACCAGATGGGAGCTATTCCGAGTAAAAACACTCCATATTGCATATGGTGTGGTTGTCAGGTCCTTGGCACCAACTGTTTTGCTCTACAGATCCACTCTTAATGGTCCACATTAATTCTTCCTGTAGACATTGTCTCAGTGTGATAGATAAGAGGGGAGTACATGCGCATTAAGAAACAACTACCAGAAGCACTGTGGGAGCCTTCAAGTCTGCAAAGTGACTGGCAGAACCACCTGGAGAGAGAGAGAAACTTCGCCACTTAACATAAAGATTTAGCGCAAAGAGCTCAAAACACTGGGAGACAGAAAGGATTACGGGTTTGCCATGGGAGTGATTGTCATCCCTCAAGAGTCTACAGAGTGAAAGACCTAAAAAACAGTGCTATATAAAAGTGCTGTAAATGTCTCTATGACCAAGAGGGATATACTTTGTTTTCACTTTCAGGGGTATTCTATATTCCTAAATGAAGAAAAATTTTGCTTTGACGTGGTTTTTCTCTTAGGCTGACATCATTGGTCATCTTTTTCCAGTAGTTACATAATGATTATAGAGCAAAGAATTTAGTAATCATTTTGTAATATTTCATGTTTTTGTTAGTAGTTAATACTGTAACTTAGCACATGGTATTCATATTCAATCTAATTATTTCTATATACTGTGCTCTTTTCAAAACCACGGCAAAACATATTTGGAATATTTATTCCAGATATCTTTGTACTTCTTTTCCAGTCTTCATGGATGTCACATCATTATGGATGTCACATGAGCCAAATGCTTCTGCAACTCAATAGAATTTCCCCCCCATATCTTCCTTCCTCTTTATTCTCCACTCCATCAATGAAAACAGAGCAATAAAAACACCAAGCTCTGTAGCAGTAGATGCTGAAGCACTAAATGTAATTTAAATTTGTATTTGCTACAGTAACCAAAATATACAGCGGATTCAGTATTTCTTGATCCCAGTGGCTTTAATTCCATGCAATTAGAGAATACATTCAAAATCTCCACGTATAAGAAAGCATCAAAAACATCAGCCTGTTAATAGCTTTTTTTTTTTTTTTCCTTTTTTTTCTGGATGAAACATAGAAAGATACCTGCTATACAACTATCCCACAGGATGGTACAAGATGGAAGCAAAACAAACAAGTGAACAAACAAAACAATCTATCAAACAAACAAACCAAAAAACAGGAAATTGATATGTTTATGTTACTTTAGCATCACAAAATATGTGTTATTACTAAAAATTTTAATCAAAACTCAAAATGTATGTGTGTTAAGGCTACTTGCCATCAGTGGAACCTTGGTATTGTATGTTAAACAACCCAGTGTTAAATTAATATATATACCTCTTTTGTATTTAATTTCTTTCTGTGAAAGGAGAAAAGAGGTTTCTTGCTTTATCTCAATTCAGCAATAACCACTCTGCTTCCCAACTCCTAAATTATATTATACATTGCATTTCCTGCTGCCTTTGACCTATCTGTGAACAGATGAATTAAGTTCCTAGTGCAGATTCTCACGTGGTGATAAAACATGTTATTGCTTTCTAGATGTAGAATACTTGTTAAAAATCTGTTTTTAGGGAATGTCGTACTCTAGGTTTGAAATACATTACTATCTTACAACAAAAGAAGAGTTACTAGGAAAAAAAAAAAAAAGGATATCTCTATGAATTACAACAAAAGCATTTTCTCCAAATACAAAACAATATAACTGGTTCTTGGAGAATTTTCCTTGCTGAGTATTAAGTTAATACTAAATAAGAGAAAAAATACTATTTGCAAGTACGTACCCGTAAGCATAGAATTTCATTTCCTTGTGTTGAATATAACTAAAACATGATCATTGGATCAATGACTTACAGAATAGGTCAAAGAGGAGAAAAAATGCTATCCTTTAAAATACATACCTGTCATATGTTGGTGTTACAACAAATGCATAATGCATTTGTAATTTTAAATGGTGTGACAAATTTGCCATTTATAGAAATGTTGTTGCTACTGTTTAAATTAGAGAAATTATTTTACAATTGCAAATCTTAAATTTGTAATCTTAATAATTTTATTTATTTTATTTCAAAATCTCTTCAACACTGAAAATCCTGATCCCACTCAAATTTAAAACACTTTACATAATGCTATCTTTTCCATCGAAGAAGAGAAAAAATGACTCTACAGGATAGAAGTCTAGTATTTTTGGAAAAAATAGGAGAAAAAGAATGAAAAATATTAAAGGAAGAGAGACAATTTGAAAACATACAATACAAAAACTGCTTGTAGGCCTCCCGGTTTCTGTGAGCTGCAGTTGAGAAGCTGTTTATTCATCGAACATATTGAATGCCTCTGAATGTATACTTCCTGCTTTTATATGTTTTGAGCACAGTGGATGGATAAACATGGCTTTAAAATTAGAGGGAGAAAAACATCCACAAACTTCTAATTCTCTAACTCTTTCAAATACATAATTTAGTTTGATAGGTTTGGGAAAACTTTAAAGCTTGCAAATTTCACCTAATAGTGAGAAAGATGATAAGACCCAGGCCTAAAATCCAGGGTTAGTCAGGACTGTCTTACTGGCCATTAATTACTGTACACTTCAATTCGATTTCACAAATAAGTGAAAGTGACTAATATTTTCCTTAATCTGAATCTCAGCTTGCACTGTTTGCAGTGTTGCTTCTCAGACACATTTAGATTAATGAGTTCAACAGTAAGGGTCAGTAATAAGCCTGAGGATACATTGAAAATCCTGACAGTAACGTTTGCCAGGTGTGACTTCTGGAGATGGCCGGTTATCTCTTACTGACCAGTAGCCCATAGATAACAGGAACAGTAAGCCTTTCGCCATGAAACCCAGCTTATTTGATAAGAAAATTGACAATCTAACTCTTCCAGATAACACAATGTGCTCAGTGATTTCTGGTTGTTATTATACCTTGGAAATACATGGTGCTGTTCTTATTTATACACAGACTGTGTCTGTGTGTCTCTCTCTCTCTTCCCATCTTTTCTCCCCAGCATGAAGCCTCACAAATCTCAGTGAGACTATTGTTGTACTAAAGAACTCATTCAACAGCAATGAAACAAACTGAATCTAGCCTATGGGAGTCTGACTTAAAAAAAATGCTGGACTTCATGTCTAGTGGTATTTTGAGGCAATAGAAAAATAAATGTTCTTTCTGAAATTGTGTGAGAAAAGCAAAAATTTAGGATTAGGGAGCTTGAATGTGGGAAGAATACAAATAGAGCTAATGCATCAGGTAACTTATGCATTGAGAGAGCATGAATAATTCTATACTGTTCATCTATCTTGCTATTTATTCATTTTATTTTCTTTTTTTTCTGATAAATTTACTCAGATTTTTCTCAATATGTTTTTATCTTTTTATGTCGCTACCTCTGATTGTTCACTTGCAACACAGCATTCCTCTTGCACTAGTTTTTAGAGGAGGATAGTAGCATTTCAGCTTACCCTGAAGGGAAAAAAAAAAAAAAAAAAAGAGACTAACAGAGTAGGGTGATCATATGTAGAGTGTTTCTTTTTACTCTGAACGTACTTAGGATTTTTAGATACGGAATTCAGAATGAGGGAACTACTGGTGAGAAAAGCAGTTGGATGTAGTAAACTTGAGATAAATCATTCAAGAGCAAGGTCATTACAGTCATGCTGTGAATTTGGGGCCTGCCTATACCTCTCAGCCCCTCCTTCCTCGCCCCCCAGGAAGATTTTAAGAGAGATTAGAAGTTTACAACATGATCAGAAGAAAAGCCCTACCCTATTCAGACCAGCTTTGTATAAGTTGTGCACAGATTCATTGTCTTTTTCACAGTTGTAGGAGATGGTTAGATCGTAACCCTGGTGTCTCTCTTTTAGTCATTGATACTTGTCTGGCATCATGTCATTGACTGATCACTTTCAGCTGCAGATGCAGGATTTCTCTTCTTTTTAGTGATGAAAAGATAAGTTTTCTTCAATAACCACCTAGACATACTCAGCTGTGCTCTCTGAATTCATTTGAATATTAATTGGAAAGTCTTTTCCCAAAGTTGGCTGTTTGTCACAATAAAAGAGCATGTTTAGGGAGATCCAGTATTGTATCTACAATGCCAAAGGTAGCTAAGAAGATCATGTACATCGGAGAAGAAAACAGATAAATTAGGAAGATTAAAACTGTGTTCAGCTAGTAGTAAATATTCCATTTAAGAGTGTTCCCTGAGCTATGGCAGCCACAGGCAAAAAACAGCTAGACAGGACTGTTACATAAATTAGGACTATGCTTTGTAAAATTCACTGCAGCTAGGAAACTGAAGGCCTAGGAAAAGAGAGTATAATCTGTGAAGTACAGAAAAGGAATTAAAGAAAGACATAATTGTTTTCCAAAAAAAGGAATCAAGTCACCATTTTTGGGGCTCAGATAAATAGCAGTTTTCTAAATATTGTATGTACTGATAAATGTAATAAACTGCCAAATACTCGTCAACTAATTAATCTGCATATATATGATCTCAACCATTTAAATTAAAACACTTGAACTGAATTTGCCAGTGTTAACTGACTTTAAAGCAAGAAGAAATTACAAAACTTAAAGCAGTCATTTTCGCTCAGAAGAGTCTGAAAAGTACTTCCTGTAACTGAGAATCACACCTTACAAAAGTAGATAAAGAATCTCACTGGTTGAATTTTTTAGCATGTAGAGATAATAAATCATTGAATAGTAGGAAGTCTGAGATATTTTTCAACACATATTTTTCAATGTCAATGCTGATTTGCTAAAACCATTTTTTATGATTTCTGTCAATTCAGAGCATTAGGGAAATAGGCAGTAAAAATTATTGGAATACTTTCCTTTGACATTTTATTTGCAAATGTCAAATTTTATGGTTTGAAATTAATTTTATTTCAAAATTAAGCTAATTGTAACTTTAAATGGTTGACATTTATTTTATCTTGCTTTTTTTCTGTTTTTAAATTTTCTTGTTGTTGAATCATTAAATATTTTGCATCCACTCTAGTTCAAGAAAATTTTTAGCATCTTTAGCACAGTCAGGGATATAAAAAAAAATCCAACACATTCTCCAAATTTTCATAATTATCTTCTTTTAATATTTACGTATGCTTACTGGGTAAGATCAGATGCCACACCCGGAAAGGTAAACAAATAGGTAATAACTCTTAAGAGATCTGAGACTTCCCTTCTCACTTCATAAAAAGCTGACAGAAAGAACTGCTGCATCATTACTTAAGCAAAGCAATGTTGTATCAAATTTCTTGTGGTGTAAAATTCATAAGCCTCCAACCACAGTCATGAACCCTTACCTAGCTGAACCCTAATAGACTAGCTGTGCAAAAACTGTGTAAATATAATTGGATTCTCTGGTTCAAATCCTAAGGTTTCATTCAACTTTGTTCAGTCATTACTGAAACAACTTCCTATTAAATAAAAAGCCATTTCATCAGAGTTAAAAACTAAACCAGGACTTCAATATTTGACCTGTTTGTAGGTCTGTGCAGTGTATGAAGAATTTTATGTAATAATCAATGCTGACAATAGTACTACAAGGACAAAATACAAAGAAAAAATGACTGTAGTTATCAGTGTCTGAAAAAAATCTATTGACATTTTTTTCTGTTTGCAAAACTACTTCTATTTTCTCCCTAAAATACAGTTGTTTTCTGTGATTGATAAATTCACTAGCTTTTAAGCTCATTCATATCCATTAGTTTGGCTTTTTTTTCCCCTCCCTGTTAAAAAACAGGAGCTGACAGATTGAAATGTTCTTGCTAGGCACATAGTGTCCCTAGGGGTGGCAGAAACCATTCTGACATGCAATAATACACATTTTAAAATGTTGCCTGTTGATACTGGTCACTCCATCTATTTTACAGAATATGCTGAGAATGGAGGACAGGCAATTATATACATACTGTTTCTAATGAATCTTATTTAAAATATTTCATTTTTAGACAAATCAATAATACATTAGAGATTTTTCATATAAAATTGGTGGTGCAACAATGATGTTTATATGTTGATTTTTTACAGAACCAAAATATTTTAGATGGTGTACAATGTTTGATTTGATCTGAATGCATTCAGGCCAGCAACACTAATCTCTTTGACTTTGGATCATATTCATCATGTGAACATGTGAGCGAGTCTTCCATACATTTTTTTAAATTGAATGTGCGATCCTACATTACAGAATAAAGATAGAATTTGGCTCTGCTGAAGCTGATAGGATCTTTGAAGTCATCATGACTGGGATTGCAACTTTACCATGGGATATAAGAACATTAGGTACGAGCAAACATAGGATTGAAGGAAAGGTAAACAAAAGTTACAACCAAAATACTGGCTGTTTGACTGATGACTTATGGGGTGGATAAGGTCTATGTATAATTCTTATTTCTCTCCTTTTTTATATATTATCATATGCCTATCCTTGGATTTTTAAGTGTAAAATGACTGTCCACTCACATATGTGGGCATGTGTAGATGCATAGGCCCTTCAGAAAATATTTCCATTTTTATAGGACTCAGATTGTAACATAAATCATTCAAGAAGTATTTCCCAAATGATTTCATTATGAAAAAGTTAATATGGTAGTATATCTTTTAGTGGTGAGAAGTTACATTATAATGGTGTTAGAATGTTTAAGTTGTAATAAAGCAGCCCTTGTGATCAAGAATTAGTCTCTGATTTCTCTGAGAGCACAGATACTGATTTGTAATGAAGGTCTAAAATGTAAAAGTGCAAAGTGGCAAGGGCATCCGTTGTCTTCTGTATTACAACAATCTATTTTCTTGCTTCCTCCAGCCCCTGCCTACCCGGCTGCCTTAGCCCCACTCTGAAAGGTTAGTTGCTTGGTTTCACACGTCTCTTAGGCTCAGCTGCTTTGTCTCAGCTGAGCCCTGGGAAAACAGTGACTGCAGAGGTGCGGGCTGTGAGCCAGGAAGGATTTCCAGACACTCTTGTGCTAGCAATGATCTTCAATACTAATTGGTCTGCCGCTTCTTTAGGCCATACACAGTGGTTACCTACACCACAGGAGATGGTGAGCCTGACTGGAATGAAACTTTGAAAGATTAGGGTCCAGTAAATCCTACAGGAATTGTCAATTGATGCTAATTGGTTGATGGATCATATGCAATGTATGCAGAATTAGAATTTCTATAGTGTGCTCCTAAGTAACTGCTGATTATTAAAGCACACTTACTAAGGTTTAACCATTGTTTTAAAAACATAAAGATTAAATACATAGTCATTAAACCTCCAATAAATATGTTTTTAAATATTTTTAATAATGTTATTTTAAATAACAGTGGTCATCTCAGTAAATCTGAATGTAGTATGTCTTTAGTAAATGTCATATAAAGCTTTGTTTAAGAGCTTACCCTCTTCTTTTATTTGTTTAGATTTGTTACACAAAGTGGCAGCTTGATGTAAGAATATAGCCACCTTTTCTAACACAGTTGGCACTTCAGATTTTCTTTCCAATGTCTAATTTTATTGGTTTATTGTTATTCCTAGACTAGAAGGCTAGCAAAGTGCCAGGAAATTAAAAATGCCTCTTGACATATTTATTAGGTATTAAACATCTTCAGGGAGTGATTAAATAACACTGAACATTATAGTTCTTATAAAATCCTTATGCTCAGCCTAAATTCTAGGAATACATTTAGGTTAAAGATTGTGGGTTAGGACTTGCATGTGACAGCAGTTCACTCTGGTTCTGTAAACTAGCATATACCGTACACTTTACTGGTAAAAACAGTGTAGCTCTACCTTTGTTAGAAATCCCTCTTCTACACTTCAATCCTTTTTAAGACTGCTATATTCCTTATATGTTAATTGATACTTGAGCTACTCAAAGCTCTTTTGAGGGTTACAATTGCCCATCTGGATGAGATCACATTTCTTCACTTACATTTAACAAAATGTTTGCAACCCTTTTTGCCCCCTCTCTCCCATTTAATTATTGTTTCTTTACTCTTTTTCTGCAAAGATGACGACTTTGTTTGACAAATTTTATATAGACCTGTAAAATATGGGGAGTGTTCCTTTCATTTGATCTCATGACTTTGAGAAATGTGATTTTATAAGACCTACTATTTATCTGTGGATATGACATAACTAAAATGGTTCTGTGCTTTTAGCAACAGGATAGTTAACGTCATCATAACACATAATAATTTCTATAGTTCTTCAATGGTGGAATAATTCATACATTTTTATAACTTTTTTTTGGCATAAGGATAGAATAAAATCTTAAACAAGATACTGTTCTGATGAGATCAGTGAGTTCATGGATGTTGTTATTCAGAATGAGCAAGATGTTGTGGAAGATCTGGATAGAATATCTAAAGAACTGGTATTCACTGGAAAAATAATGTATATTTATATTACTTATGGTGAATCTTTGTAACAGATAAGCAGTGGTAAAGATTAAAATCTTGCATGGAAAATGTTCTCTGAATAAATTCTGTGGATTCAGTCTCTCAAGTAGCTCCCAATTCAAGTGGCTCAAAAAAATCTCATACATATCTCAGATTAAATATCAACTATTAATAGTGTGAATGTTTATATAAAATGAAGGGTCTTGTTCCAGAGGCTCCATAGCCTATGTTACACTCAGTCTTATATTTTTGCAATATGCAGAGCATAATGCTGGTCAATAATGAAGTTCTCTAATTTTAAGGTGGAATTGTCCCCCAAACAGTCAAGCGGCACTTCAACAGAGGAATAGTCGTAAAGTTCACACTGCCTGTAAAAGAAGTTATTTTACTTTTCCAGGTAGTACGGCAGTGTTCTAAGGCTTGAGTATTATAGAAAAACAGAAATCCTTGTATCAAGCATTGAATTGATGAATAGTTGCTACTTCTTGAAATCTCTGCCAAAATATATATTTTCCCCTTTTCCTCAAGCTAAAAAAAAAAATGTATTCTCCATATACGAAGCATGAGGAAGTCTTCCTGTCTGAGTTAGAAGCCTTAGTATTTGTTGCATTGTTCTATTTACATTATACTAACCTGTAAGAATTTTTCTTTCTGAGAAGGGAGTAGGATATTTTACTACCAAAACTACTTACAGTGACAGGAGGCTATACTAACCACCAGGGGTTAGGCTTCCACAGTGCTCTAGGCTAACCATTTCTGGAGTGGACCACCTCC
The DNA here is from genome assembly GCF_000705375.1 of Tinamus guttatus. The sequence continues at coordinate 309,048 of NW_010582366.1, read as the reverse complement.
CACATTCCACTGCAAAACTCTTAAAGCAGCTTCTGACTAAATCTGCATCCAACAACACTCTCTTTTTTCTACTTACCTGCATGCCTGTAGGACAGCATGCACACAGACCTCGTTGGGAATTGCTCAGTAAAGGGAATATTGTTAGCTGTATGCATGTATGTATGTAGCTCCATAAGAGGGATGAGTGCCTGACACATCAGCAATGCTTGTTTAGCATCTAGTGAAACAAAAGGTGTTCCACCATTGTTAGCAATGTAGAGCTTTGCCTAACATCTTGTGGCTATTAGAGGCCATGATATGGCCTCTAGAGACAACATTGTGAGGTATGATTTAAATCAGAGTTCTGCCAAGGGTGTAGGTCAACACTTCAGATGATTGCCATTTCCCTGGATCCCTCTACATGCTGATCTCTTATGTCAGAAAGAAAATTTTAGTACCAGGATAGTAGTTCTCACATGATTGTGTTGTGTACCTGGGAAAATCCTGTGAATATGAAAAATCTTTTACAGAAGAAGATTTCAGACTGTTATTTCTCAAAGATACCAAAGCCTCAGCATTACTGTCAGTCTCCTATGTACTAGCAGGGGAAATTCTACTATTATAACCATTTATAATATTGTGCATACTTCCAAAACACATTTATTTCAATTTTCAAACGCTTCATCACCAGTGAATTAAAACTAAAACAAAACAACAAAACCGCAAAATAACACAACAACAAAACCTTTAATTATGTGCCTGTTTGGAGGGATGCTGTGATATGGAGTGGGTGTTTTCTAGTCAGCTGATATTCTCCGGGTGGACCTGTAGACCACAGAAGAGCCTACAGTACTGTTGACTATTACTCTATTAGAAGCATAAGTCACACACTGCAGATGCAAAAAGAATTAGAAATAAGAAGAAGAGTCTCCACGACTTGACTCTGTAGAACACAACCTATTTTATTCATCTATCAATGAATGCCAAAATGTTCATTGTGCTAGTTTGAGTGAGGCAACCAACATAAAACTTCAAAAATCATGGATGTTTACATTACTTGGCATGATCCTGGGACACTGTCATATTAGCAAGATGGGTACATATATGATGACCCTTTCAACTCCTCTCTAAACTCTCATGTGAAGTAATGTAAACATCCTTGTAGAGCCCTGGTGCTCAGAATAACCGGGAACTACATTCTTGAAGAAGAGTAAGATTCTCTTCTACAAGAGTTGAATGACCCAATCACCTAATAATACATAAAGCATTTAGACATATACCTTTCAATCTGTTGACATATATTTCTTTCCCTCATATATATTTTTATTGCAATTTTAAATTACTAGCTACATTTGACTGTAGTAGAGGATGAGGGCATTCCATGTCTTGTTTCCAGATTCAAATAAAATATAGCATAGAGATACAATATACATGAGAATATAGAAGGCTTGTCTCCTCGAACACAAATAATACCTGGAAGTGCTGTATTTCCCCCAGTTTAAGGGAAACAGCCACACTAGCACTCTTGTTATTGCTTGTTCTTCAGAGGACACTAATTTGTGGAACTTTGAAAAGCACAAGGGACCCTTTTATCATGTATATACAAGAAAGGCACATTGCACAATGTTGAGATTGTATTCCATCAGAATAGCAGTTTCACATGATTCATAACAGATACAATATCACATAAAGAATAGCATTTATAGCTCTTGCACTTAAACCCTCTCTCTTGTAAATGTCTTTATGGAGATATATGACAAACAAAGCTATGCTGGTGTCTACCACTCTTACTGAACAAGTTCAGAATACTGTTTTTCTTCTTTATAAAAAATACTCTAAGATTTTGATAATTTCTCAGGATATCTAAAAACCAGCAAGCCATCTTCGTAGGCTGATTTGGTGCATCCAAAATAATATTTTTCTTCTGCTAAAAAGACGCAGTTTCTAACATTTTCAGACAGGTACTGGGAAAGAAAAAGAGAATAGACATACAGTTATAGCAGTATTAGTAATTTTTGGTAGGTAATCTACTGACTAAGTTTGACTTTAAGATATGTGTGAGCTGATGCAATGTACTAAAGTATGCCAAGGGTGAGATGGTGCATGCAATCTGATGTGCTGACTGCATGTGTATGCATCCGAGAAGGCTGCTTTGCTTGATTGGCACTTCACTGCTCAACAGTTGGTTCTTTGTAACATGTTTATCCAAGAGCATGATATATTCTTGCACAGCATGAAGTTTTTCGAGGAATAAGTTATGATCAGCCCAAGACTATAATTTGATTTCAGTAACAGGCCTTCTGGGATGTGAATATTTGTTCTAACTTGACTTTGCTTCTCACTTGCTAAACTACTTCACTCTGAATGTGCACACCCACTAGTCTCCACATTTAACAAAGTGTGCTCATTGTCCTGTATTGTAATGTGAAAGGTCAGGGCACTGAACCATTAAATATTCTATTTATTCATGTAGGAACATTACATGTGTTTCAGTGTTTTCTTAAATGATTTGACATTACCTAAAGAACATTGGAGCAAAAGAAACTGTGTAGAAGAGATAGGCCTTAGGCAACAGAGAACACCAAATCATAGCAAATATTAAAAACAGATTTAATATACATAATACTATAAAAATGTATCTTTATTGCACGAGTATTAGCTAGGCTGTGATTGTTTATTCAATTTGCTGTACATTTAACTACAAATTCTATGAAATTCTTGATAAAAACTTTTAAATGAACTCATTGGTGTTATACTAATATTCACATACATATTCTGTCTAGGAATATAGTTATTGACCATACATGACACTGTAGTCCTCTGATTCTGAAAGATCCAACTAGGATTACTGAAAACAGTTACAGGTGACTTGTATATTTGATTGTACCTTTCTCCCTGCCTTCTTTCCATTTATTTTTGAAGTATACTTCAATTATATTTACTCACTTACTATGTTGGCTTTTCATAAACTTTGAGAAATCAAAATTTCTTAGACCATGCATTCACTGTCTATTAATTACTTTCAAAATTGTGGCAACTTGCATAATTACAGGTGTAATTATTCATGACAGAAATGTGTGATCTAGCCACAGATAAAATACAGCTGAAAAATCAAGAATTTATTTGAAGAAATCAAGTTAAATTACATAACACACAAAATTAAAAAAAAACTAAAAAGTGTTTAATGCCAAATTTAAATTATTTATGCATACTTAGTGAGAAACATGCATCTCTCATTTATCCTTTCCAGAATTCTGATGACATTAAGATTTTGAAGACAAAAACTAGCACTATTCTAGTGAACTATTTCCAGTTATTCTAGTGAACAACTTCTAAAAGAATATAATTTTGCAAGTAGAAAGCCATGCTTTAATCACTGTTCATAGCACAGTATAGTACATTATTTGCTGATCTAATAAATTAGTGGGGCAGAATTTTACAATTTATCACTTTGAACACTTGTCAAAGGACAGTACTGACTTACAGAGTTTGACTGTGAGGGAGATGACAATTTAGAGGCAAATTCTGCCAACCTACTTATATTGACTAGTTTATTACTCCTAAGTTATCCTAGAGAGATCAATAGGATTTACTGGCACAGTAGTATGCTAGTTATTGTGAAAAAGCCTGGCAGAATCTGGCCTTTAGATGTTTTACTGGGTGTTTTTATCATGGTGTTTTTGTTTTGCTTTGTTTTTCTGTAAATAGATGGTGGACAACTTGCTGTAGCTTGAAGTGTGGAATGTGAAAATTTGTGTATTTAATGGCTGCTTTTGTTCTTGAAAGTGTTCTATCATTATTCTAAGGTTACATTTATCTGATAAGCTCTTTTTTTTTAGAAATAATACAACAATACTACTAAAGTCTAACTGTTCTTTTCTGTATTTGTTTCCATAAATGTATCACCTTTGCAGCTCACTATAGCATTCTTCTCTTAGAAAGATTGTTATCTCTTCCTCTCCTGTTGGAATAAGGAAAAATAGCATCTATGCTTGCTCTTCCTCCCTCTTGAACCACTGAAAGTAATACAAAATTTGACATTGATTCCAATTATAGGAGGAGTAAAGACTTGACCCTGGCATGCTGAGCTCTCTTATGGATGGCGTAGACCTTTAGTGATGCTTGACATATGCCTGGATCATTCTATGTTACATTTACGAAGGTGAATCACTTCACTATTTTTTTTTCTCAAACAATAATCTCAGAGAAGACTTTTTGCACCTAGCTGAGAGAGGTAGGAAACAGGGTAAGAGTAATTCAGGAATGATTTGTTAGAGAATATATTCCTTTTCAAATAACATGTCATTTTTTTCCCCTTTTTGTGTATTTTGCTGCTGCTGCTGACATACACTTATCTTTGTTGCAACTTCTTTTTTTTTTTTTTCCTTTCTTCCATGTGCCTGTAAATGATTGGTTAGTGCCATGTTCTCATGCTATTGTTCAAGATGTTTCTATGGTGAGTGATTTAATTTCACTAGATTTGTGGCTTTCTCCTGCTGTGCCTGCATAATGGCATTGATGCAGACTGTTGAAAGGGAGAGTCTCAAGCCAGGTGGAGTTAATTAAGATGAGGTAGGTACCCACAGTCCCCATCAAATATTAAAAAAAAAAAAAAAAGAAAAAAGAAAAAAAAGGGGGGAAAAAAGTATAAACCAAATATGATGGCGTAGCAAATATAAATTCATTTTTTGATAACAGATTATGTCACTGAAAAAAAAAAAGTGAAAACAACAGAAAACTAAGGCAATGTATTGATTTACTGTCTTTTTAAATTGCAGCTCCCACTGAGGAAGAAGTAATTTATTTTCTGTGAATAACTGAACAGTTATCGAGATTGAGAAAAGCTCACTTGAATATTATAATGAGAGGACTGAATACACATGTAAGTAAGATACAGAACCTCTCTGCCCCTCACTACAGGGATCTGTGTCATGCACATACATGCTTCATACATTGAATCTGGGAATTCTTCTAAGCCTTGACATGCTAATAAAGTTACAGAAATTAACTAGGGACAAAAGAAAGCAGATAAAGCCGTATATTTGTGAAAGAAAGAAATGAAGAGGTGAAGATTTTTTCCTGACGACTGCCAAAAATTGTAAACTGCAGTAACATAGACATGTCTAAACCATATTTACAGTGAAGGACTGACCATGAAACAAAACAGAGGGAAAGGTAAATATAAAGGAATCTAAGTAGGGTGGTGAGGGAGAGAGGGTGCTTTTGCTTAAAGGAGTATATTTTGTTATATCTGTGAGAACAAAATACATGGAGTAGAACATAGGCAAAAATAAGCATAAACTTGTATATATTCTGTGGTAAAGAATGGAACCAAATGGGGCGAAAAGATACTGTGGATCTAGAGTGTGATGGATTGAGAGGGAATGAAAGAAAGGAACTGGGAAATAACTAATGATGAAAGCATACTTTTCTCCTTAGTGAAGTAATTTCCCTGTGGAATGTGTTTTGCTGTGGGAATATGTTTGGTATGAAAATGAAATGGAAATATAAGCAGGCTATCTAAGGTATTTTATCTAATCTCTGAGTTTATTTTAAATCCATCAAAATAGAATGTTAGCACTAATGGGTATTTATAAAACAAAGTAATCAGTGGGCTGAAATTATCCACTGCTCTCTGCTAGCAGCATCTGAACATATCAGGATTGTCCCTCATTTTACTCTCCCAGGGAATACTGTTGGGTCACACAGAGGTAACTACTTGAATGCAAATGAAAAGAGATGGGTCTTCACTTCTGCTTTGAAGGTGTTACAGTCCTGAACTTATTCTGATTTCTTGATGGAATGGGATTCCTTTTCTGGAAAGCAGACAAAAGCAGTTGCCAAGAACCTAACCCCGGTCTCCATCTGTCACTGCTCCTAAAAGACTACAGCAGCCATGGTGGGTCAGACTAAGCAGCAGGTGTGATAGAGTCATGGTCCAGTCCTTTCAAGACTTTGAAGAATAGGGACAATGTTTGGCCTTGGAGTGCATTTGATGCCGCCCGAGTAGGGATAGTAACAAGGAGATCGTCAGAGTGATGTGCTGCTCTCTATGTGCTTCTGAACTTAGAATGTGCACTGAATAAAACGAAGGCAGCCAAACATTTCTCATATCTCTGAACCCTTCTTAAAGAGAAAGATAAGAGAGGGAACATAGCTTCATATTTCCTGAGTATTTGGTTAGATAACAGTCTTCAGAATGATGTAGCAATGGTACACAGAAAGGTATTAAATAAGTAAACGCGACTGTAGTTTACTAGTTCTAGGCTTCAGTATTCCAGGAGAGTTTACTGAGGTAAATATGTGAGGAAAAAGAAAGGAAGCTTGAAGATCCTGAGGCTTCTGTATGTAACACTAGCACATTTCTTCAGTTCTCGCTGTACAGTCTATTGATAATGATCCTGTCAAAGTTAATGAAAGAAATTTGGTTTGAATCAAACCAGCTCATGGACTAGTTTACTCTACATCTGGGAATAAAGCCAGATTTTACTAACTGTGTAGTGAGGAAAATGGTAAAGATCACATAAAAAAAGCATGAATAATTCCAGCAGAAATCACTCTCATAAGATTAAAGAAGACATCTTGTATTTTATTTTTTCACTTCTAAAGACTGGTTTTTCAAAGTAAAATTATTGCGTGATTTAAAAAGATAATGTCTGGCATTTATGAGTCCAGTGTGACCTGAGAGTTGAATTTAATCTTTTCAAACAGGAACTTCACACTACACAAAGTTATTTCAAAGTTTGAACTTATTTTAAAGTTCAGAACAATAATAATTTAAAAAGTAAATGCCGCAGTTATTGCTTAATGGAAGTCCTAGTTGTAGCTTTGGAATTTCTTGAAAGACAAGCATTGCCCATGAAGATACGAAGTACATTATCATATATTATCAGCATTTTAGACACCTTCATTCCTGTTGCTTTACCTCAGAAAGAACTCATTGTAAGTGATAAAGACTTTTCTTTCTTGCAGCCATTAATCATGACTGCAACACAGAGGCTCAGATTAGTAGGAGTTATTAAAGTTTTTGGAAGTTCTGTGTGTGAATTTTCAGGTTGCCAAAAAAATCAGCAAGTATAAACCATCTCTGTATCAAACTGCCATCCACTCAAAATTTGTCACGCAGGAATAAAGGAATCTTTGAGTTATGACTTACACAATGCCTACTTTGTAGTTCAGAGTTTGGTTCAACTTGTTTATCTCCCAGAAAATACCCACTCTCAAGAAAATAAGAAAAAAAGAGACTGTCCTAGGAATCACATTGTCTTTGCTCCTATCTGCTTAAGTGGCTGTAAAGCAAAATGTAGTTCTGCTACAGGATAAAAATTAATTCCACTACAATCAATGACACATATCTGTGACGATACTGATTTACGCATGATATTTCACCAAAACATAGAAGGACTCTAAATGAAGTGGCAATTGTTCGTAATTGGGTTGTTCATTAAGGATGAGTAGCAATGAGAGGAGATGGTGAAAGTAGATTTTATTTTCAGAATAAGATAGAAAATTAAAATTGGATTTATGCCGAAGTAGGAAAAGGAAAACAAATCGGTAAATTTGTTAGATGATTAAGATTATTTTATTTCACAAAGGTTTCAGTGGCATATTTTTTAATGATTATATTTTTAATCCTTGCTTTCTTTCACTTTTCTCTTTTATTTCCCTCCAAAGTATAAAATTAAGATTGTTTAAAGTTATTTTGGGTACTTTTTTCGCTATAACTTTTTGAACTTTTAAAATTTCTTTTGGAAGAGGAAAGAAAGAAAGAAAGAAAGAAAGAAAGAAAGAAAGAAAGAAAGAAAGAAAGAAAGAAAGAAAGAAAGAAAGAGAGAAAGAAAGAAAGAAAGAGAGAAAGAAAGAAAGAAAGAAAGAGAGAAAGAGAGAAAGAAAGAAAGAAAGAAAGAAAGAAAGAAAGAAAGAAAGAAAGAAAGAAAGAAAACACCTTGATGTTGGCTGCCAGAATGAAAAATAAACCCGACTAAGGTTTTAGTAGACCACAGATTATGAGATCATCTGCACTGTGCCAAGGTCACTGATTGTAAGGCTATCTTGCAAGAAGGCTATCTTTTGAAGTGTATGTGGATCTCATGCTTACAGGAGAGTGGCTTTCATCTGATTGGCTGCTACAGTTGATGTACAGATGTTAAGAACAATTAGAATAAGAGGAAGGGAAAAAATAACATGGCAAGCTCTCAGTACTTTCCTTTCTTGAGTTTTTTTCTTGTAGAGGAAATTATCTTATCATGGCCAATCTTCCATACAGAATGTTTAGGCATGACTTCGAAAGCTGGTACAAAGAAATGTAAGAATAAATAATAATAATAATGGTTAGAATATAACACATCATAAAATGCTGAAAAGTAGATTGCCTTAGAAAAGATTTAAAAGAAAGAATAAATGTGCATCCAGTGAAGAGGCTTGAAAAACTGTCAGTGCTTAGCAGTAAGCCGATATTTCCATTTCTGAGCTCAAGGGACAGTTAAATAACAAGCAATTATTTCAGGAAGAAGTAAATGTAAATGATGGCATTCAAAAACCTGTGAAAAGGTACTGTTATGACTGATTTTGTAATTTTTAGAATACTGTGGCTCCGCATTTCTACTACATCAGGATATTTACCCCCTAGAGTTTAAGATGGAACTGATAGATAATTCAGACTCAAAACATATTTCCTAGTTAAAATAAAATGGGAAGTGAAAATGTTGTTATGTTTTTAAAGTTGTCTTTTTCTTTCCCTTCCCTTCCCTTCCCTTCCCTTCCCTTCCCTTCCCTTCCCTTCCCTTCCCTTCTATCTAATCCTCCTTTTTCTTTGTATTAGCCAGCCAGCACTGGAGATGTATGACTTGTTAACAGGTAAATCAATATCAAGCATCTGGGCAATAGGAGAGGGGGGGCATATGCTCTGTCACTTCAGACCACCAAAATAACATATTGTTCTGCAGTCAGTACTTGAAAATCTGTTGAGAGTCTGTGAACTGTTTTGCTTAGTTATATGTTTTTTTTTTTTTTTTTCCACAGTCTGAAATACGGACTGGAAAACACAAGAACTGCTACAGTGTATGGGGAAATAAAGAAAACTGGCAATAACAGCAGAACTGTAAACCAAAATGCTCAGGGAAAATGAAAGAGAAACAAAGTTTCAAAAAAAGAAAACAGTAAAGTAGTTATTCTGGAAATATGAAAGATTTTCAGTTACTTAAATGGGCAGAAAATGCTCAGAACCTAAAACAGACTATGCTTATGCAAATAATTGTGCAACTTGTGCTATAGAATTGAAATTTATGATCCATGTGCAAAAAATTGAATAGACTTGAAAATAAATCTGTGTGTTTAAACACAGTATAGTATGTAACCAAAACAGATTTCACAGACGGAAGTAACACACAACAGGCAGAAGTATATTTATTTATAAATATAAATAAATATTTCATGCCGAGATTAAGCATGAAAGCAGAAGGTTATCATTTCAAAGCTAAAGATACTAGCAGTGTTCACCATTCATTCACAAATATTCACTAGCCTAGAGAATGTACTGGATATCTATTGATTGTAAAGACCCTTTCTTGGCAAGCAGTTGAGCAGAGATTTTATGAAGAAGGAATATTTTGGTGTAGGGTCATCTGAGTTGCAGAAAAATGCAGATAAACCCTTTTATGAAAAGAATTGTTTTCAAAACTGTTTTTCTGTGTATATATGTTATATCAATTCAAATAATTATGAACTATACAGGTCTCAATATATGTCTAATGTGAATATAAATATAAATAATACAAGAATAGTAAAATGCTATAGTGAAGTACTAGTAAATCTTCTTGGTGGTAAAGAGTGAACTTTATAGGGAATTACTTTGACATGGACGAGTAATGGAGATATGTGGAATAAAGAGTCTTTGCTGAAACTATTGATTTGCAAACTCAAACCAAAGGATTATTGATCTTCACTGAAGAGAAGTAGACAGACCACTCATAAAAGGCTGGAAGTATCAGAGACCAAGGATCAGATTCCATAATATGAAGTCTATATTTAGTATATAATAAAAGGTGAAGTGATAACAATAACAAATGTATATGCATGTGTAAATTACATAATAAAATACACATTATAAAACTTTTTTCTGGAGTTTCACAGCTGGCAATGCAGCCAAAACTAAACGAATAATAAAAATAATAATAATTAAAAAAAAAGAAAAAAACAAGAAACAAAAAACTTTCTGGCCAGGAATCTTATGCTTTACACAACTTTCCGTTGTTCAATGAATTAATTTATCTTACTCATAAATATGAATCAAATAGCTAAAAAATGCATATATACTAAAGAGAGAAAAAGAAATCCTAACTCAATGAGAGAACATTAATAAATTCTTAAGGTGTTAGAATTTTTTTTTTTAAAAAGTCCTTTTTATATGAAGAGGCAACTTTTAGGCCAAGAGGGTGCAACAAGGTGCAGATAAGTTTCCTCTTTTGCAGTAACCTTCACTCAAAAGTACCACTGGGTAGCATAGCCCAGTACACATATGTAAAAACATAAATATATATCTTTTTAAGCATTTTTGAAATTATTAGGCAAGACTAAATTGAAGTAATATATCAAGGAAGTTTGAATTATAGCCTTGGCATAAAAAATATAGAACAAACTAGCTTTAGTCATCTGCAAGATATTAATTTTCAATTAAGTACAAAATAACCATCTTTTCTCATCTAAAACTGTTCCAGAGCAGTTTTTAAGTTGTAGGAATAACTATTCCGTACAAAGTGCCAAGTGTCCAATATTCTGCTGTGAACATTCTCTTATTTTTATGGGATATCTATAATTCATCATATAACACCTTCACTGAGGTCCTGAGGTTCACCTGAATTTGTGATAACTTTTAAGTCGATAGTATTACTCAAAATATATAACACTGATCGCCTGCAAAGCTATTTTGACCCATATACTCAAAAGACACATCGAGAAGGATCTCATCAAGATTCAGCTGAGCATAGTAGTAGAAAGAAAGCATAGTGTAGCAAAATAGTAGAAAAGTAGCACCATTTTCACATGAAATATATGCTTTAAGACAAGGCAGATAGCAAGTAGGGTCACAGACAATACTCCCTAAAGGACAAATACATTGATTTGTGATTTAATGCATTATCTGTGATGTAAGACTAATTTTCATGTTTTGAATCTTTTGTCATTTCTTGCTTGGAAGTGATAAAATTTTTATGGTTTTATTTGCATCAATTTTATTTAATTTAAAATGTAGGAGGTGACTTCTGTGTTATGAATATCAGTGAACAACTCCTTAAGAAAAACAAACAAACAAACATTTTTTTTTTTATTCTGAATCTTCCAAACGCTCAAGATAGCTCCTCAAAAATGGGTTAAAAATAGCAACTGTTTTATCTTAGAGCTTTTGCTGAGAAGATGAAGTAGTGTTTTGTATTTTATGCAAGAACTCAGACACTGTGTTTTATTAAGCAGAAATTCTTCTATTAATGTTGTATACATGCTGTGTACCATGTTAGCAATACCAACCTCAGCAATTTCCTAGAGAAACTAAGATATAGAATTTATTCAGATTTTTCCCAGCCCAGTAGTTTTTTTTTTATAATCTAGTGAGTAGTTTTATTATAATCTAGTGACATTTCTTAGTGCAGAACAGTATATTCTAAAAACACAAGCAAACAAAAAGCCTCCATTTTCACTATTTGTAGCATCTCTTAAAAAAAAAAAAAAAAAAAAAAAACACTATCAACAGTAAGCTTATTCATATTTTCAGAGTTCAATATTTTGTTCAAAACCTAATTCATGATTGGGGCACCAAATACAGAACATAGATCACTTTCAAGATGTGATTCTTATTCAAAGTATCCAGATACGTAAAACAAGAAATTAAAAAACAATATATTGGTTTTTTTAAACTCTCCACATTGCTTATCCCACTTACTATCCTTATGAATATTAGATTATGATACTACCTTTTGTCAAGGAAGCTAGCAACCGGTAAGTCCAGTCACTGTCCCAGTGACAGGGCAGAATAGCAGATACCCTGCACATGTCAGTACTGCTGACACATTTGGAAGTGAATTGATCTGTGATATTACATTACTCGTTACATTGTTATTTAACAAGATTTGCCGAATTTAGGTGAAAGGTAGAAAGGAGAGTAAAGTGTTCAGAATACTTTCCAAGGAATTTCAGTTCCCAATATGTGTAGGTAGCCACATTTCCAAAAAAAGAAAAATATTTTCTAGTCTCCTTTATGAGGCTCAAGATAAGAAAAATCAGTTGTAGAGAAGGCTAGAAGATAAACATTTTGATAAATGTCTTTGAAAATAAAGGACTGAAATTTCTTCAGTCTTTATCAAGGAATTTCTGCAGCTATTAACCATAATGAGCACATAAGTTTTCAATATTGTTTCTTATTGTTAATGACATACAGTATGCTAAAATCAGGGCTGGGAGGATGAGGAAAACAGAATAACTACTTTTATTATTCTCTCAGATGAATAATAAAGAGACTGTAACTTCATATCATGTTAAATCCTGGGCATTGATTCAAACAAACACTAGAAAAAATTGAAGATGAAACACTGCTCTTAAATAAGTAAATAAGTCCATTTCTGAAAATGGATTCCCCATCTCAAATGTGCTAGTGAGACAGATATTTACAACTGTCTACCTCATCCTAAAATGCACTAAGCGTGCTGAATGTACTCATTATGTTTTTTGTTTGTTTGTTTGTTTGTTTGGTTTTGTCATATGCTTTTAGGATAACCCCCTGCTAAAATATGTTTTACAGAGCTTTTGAGTCTGAAAGGTGGTGCAAGTTAAATAGAGTGCAGCTTCGATTAAGTTTCCAATGCATCTAACATTATTCTGAGCTAAACTTTTCTCACCCCACTTCACCTTAGGTCCCAGATGAGATACCCACCTCCAGGAATGCTTGAATGTATCAGACTGAAATGAAGAACACCTTCAAGAAGGGAGATTTTTCCTTTTCTCACTCAGTCTGAGAACTGTGAGATATGCTCACAGTGCATGGCTCTTTCAGAAATAAGTTAAAAATCATTACTCTAGTAATCAGCCCTGAATACTCTTGGAGGGCTTAGTTAAAAGGAGTAAAGAATTGCCAATAACCTAGTAAAAAGAATGAAGAAGGCAGGCAATAGCTCCTGAAAAGTCTATTGAAGGCTCTATCAATTCAAACTCATGGTCAGTCAGCAAGAGGAAAAATTTCACAGATATACTAAGAAGTTTCTTTCGCTATTTATTATATTAAATAAATAACTCCCCAAGGCCAAAATTAATTTGTGGCAGCAAATGTGAATTTCCTTACTGTACTGTACTCTTATAATGAAAAAATAGGAGACATAACAAATAAGAAAGTAGAAAATATACATTGTAAAGTAAAAAGAGAGCAGTTTTTTGCATAAGATTAATCTTGTATAAAATTGCAACAGTAGCAGTTATAGATGACAAACGAGTGAAGCAGGAACACCTCAAGAACCAGTACAAAAAAAAAAAAACCTGATCATGACCACACCTCAAGAACCAGTACAAAAAAAATACCTGATCATGACAAACTGAAGAAGACTATATGAGGCTTACATAACATTTAAGACTTATTCATGGAAATGGTTTTATCCAGAATGCATTAAGACTTTGTGAACATGGAGTTCTTGATTTTCAGTTTCCTGTAACCTACAGTTCTAACTCACTGTTAGAGCTTTTGATGAGCAAAGGTCTTTGAACTGTTTTGCTTTCATGAGCAAAAAGCACTACTTAAAAATGCAAGGCTTCCAAAAGCACATAAATGGTAATCAATGCTTTTCACATGTATTAATATTTCATGGCAAAGGACTAGATTGCAAATGCCTTACTTTCATTGTATAACACTGAATCATATGAACAGTTTCATGGAGACTAGTGAGAATTTTCCTGAGAGTAAGCCTTTGGCCAGAAGGGCACAGGAATGAGTGGGAGGTTCAAATAGTTGTCCAAAAATGTTTTCTTTGAATGAAACATATCATATTACATTAGGCTTCAAGGTAATGAAGGGTGAATTATGATGGATTTCCTTGATTTAAACATTGGAATGATTATCCAATGTTGTATCAGTATCTCAAGTGTTGAATATCTCGGATGTTGCAAAGGAATCACTTTTCAGTGGTCTCTACTGGATTACGTGTTGATAGCTTCTAATTTAACTACCTTTTTATGTCCTTGTTTATTATCTCCTTGATATACTATCTAACAGGAATACAATGTTTTACACTTTCCTTTTAGAATGTGATAGGATTAACGGAAAAAGGCAATCAAAGTCCAGTTTCATTTAAAGTGATATGGACATAAGTTTACTGTTTTAATCAGACTCACTCCAGCTTTACCAGAATAACAATGACACAGGGCAAGTTTCTGTGACTGTATGTAAAATGACACATCTCCTGAAGCCAAAAAAACAATTCTTATTCCTTATAATTTCTCAGCAAGCTTTCAATCTGAACACTTCATTATGTTTCTTTGTGAGCTGTCATTTTCCAAGAGAGCGTAGCTAAAAGATCAAAGCAATCGCACCTTAGAAGTAAGCTAATACTTCTAGCATTCATTCATTCAAGTTAGATTTTAAAAATAGGTACTTTTATAATTCAATTGGAGTTTCAGAACCTGAAGAATTAATTCCACATCAAAGGATCAATGTTATGAGAAACATATAAAATATTTTCCTTTTTTTTTCTGGCAAATTTTCATGGAAAGACTTGCAAAATATGAAAAAATCCATTCATAAACAACATTTCATCTTCAAAAACATAACAGAATTGAGATTCAAATCACACAAGATAAGTTTTATGTTTGATAATCATGAAAGGATGAACCAGGTCAAAACCAAACTGAGCCTTGAGCAGAGAGTGCTTTGACTAACAGAAGAATAAGATACTACTGCACTTGAGCATACATACTTTATGATAATGGAGATTCTGCTTAATTCTAACTTTTTCCTCTAGAGTATGAAATTAATCACTTTGAAACTCATGCTTCAAGTGCATAAACAATTCACCTTGGTTTTAGAAATTAATGCATTTTACCTGTGTGGAAATATTTTGCTTGCAGTCAAGGTAATTTAACTTAGCAAGTCTTTTAGTGCAATCACCTTATTCAACCCTAGTCCATACTTTATATCCCATATAACTCTGTACACCTGTTTTGTGCCTACTCATGAAATTAGATTTTCATAAAGGCTTTATAATTGGCATATAACAAATGTATTACAACAGAACAGTTGCATATATAGAATAGGGTATAAAAATCAATACAACAGTATTTTTTCACTGACACTACTGGATTTGTATGCTAGAATATTACCTATTTGGATAATTAACATAATTAATGTATTATCTATGTAGGGTGAAATGCCTAACTAACAAAATGGGTGTATTTCTTAATTCCCAGTGATACATTTTAAATCTGACTATGCAGGCAGCCAAAAAACCTCTCATCATAGGTCATAAAAATTGCTGATTATGAGAGAATATGATTAATTCCTACCAAGTCATGTATTTCTGGGCTCTTTATCATTACACTCTGGACTTTGGGTAGTGCGGGAAATTAAAAAGGAAAAAAATAAAGATGTTTCTCAGATCTTGTTTCAGGCAGTGAACATGTTCTGGAAGACATATTCACAGTTTATATTCATTTGGTTTTTCAATGTGATCCTTAAGTTCTAGTACTAGAAAATAATTTCTTAAAATAAATGATTCTTTTTTTTCCCTATAGATATAAACAGAGCATTCAAAGAAAAATGCTTAGTGTTTATTGTATTCCAAATTGCCCCAGTTTGACTCCAACATCTGTTCCCAAACTGTTGTAAAATTTATTTGTTCTGTCAGTGGCTGATACTGATTCTCAAACCTGATATATTAAGTAAAATAGTTAGAAGTTCTTTCATGAGAAAACTTAAACAGATTTCTGTAGCTGTTATCCAGTTTCAGGATGTTAGTAGATGAAGGCTGATACCTGATGAGATGACTCTGAGTCAACTTAGCAATTGCTCTAATCTCTCTTGCCAGAAATATTTAGACACTGGTGAATATCTGATCTGTGAGAAAGCTAACCATAGATAACAATCACAAATATATATCAATTTGTGGCACCATTACCATTTATCCGTTTTTTTAAAAAGTGGTTTAGGTTACGCTAAAGCTTAAGCCATACAGTAACTTCAAACAAGTTTGTCATTATTTTTATTAAAACTGAAGAAATGGCACCTTCTTTTTTCCTTTGCCTGTTGAGATCAGAAACTAATTGCTGTTATGACTATGAATCACTACCAAGTTGCTGTCCTAAAAATTTAGTTTTTTTAGTCCCCGTTTTCATTTTCTTGCCCCCAGCTGCACAGATACAGCAGTAAGCACTTACATCATGGATACTGAAAATAGTTCTTTCCTGTTATGATTAGGTCAGAATTTGCTAATTCTAATGTTTCTTACTTCTGAAAAGTTGTGTCAAAATTAAAATAGTATTGAAAATTGCAATTCAAATCTGTGATTCAAAAGCCTAATCACCTAAACCCTTTAACTTTCTCATAATATTTAAAATAAATTGCAGTAGTTATTTATGATATAATTTAAAATTAATTTTACATGTAGTTCTCACTCAAATGCACATGTAAGCAAAGATGTGGCCTTATATGTATATGTGGTTATAATGTTTTATTTATTTTTATCCAAATTCAACAACCATGCTGAACACTAAATATGGCTTCTGGATTTTGGTATGATTTTTGTCTCCTTGAATAAATTTTCTTAGCTTCATATAAATAATAAAATTAGTTACTAACAGTAGCCTGAACTACTAGGTTTCATAGAAATACAATTTAAATATAATTCCTATCACCTAGGTTTCATGTACCTTGGATACACAAGCCAGTTTTGCTACTAAAGTTCTATATAGGCAAATTCTTGTGTCTTTACTTATTATCTTTGACTTTATTGAGGCTAGTGCGGCTCCTCTAAGAACACAGATCCTACTCTAGGCCCAGTAAAGGATTAAGGATTATATTCTTATTTGTGAAGTTGGAACACGTGCAACGTTTTTTGCACTGATTTTTTAAAAACTTGAATCTAATAGAACCTTTCCTTCACAAAGAGAGACAAATGCAGACAGCACCATTTAAGCCTTCTGTGACAATAATGCTGACATCTTGCATATGCCCTTGTCACCCAACTGGTTTGTTAAAAGATGTTCATGTTCTTAGAAACCTTATCATGTATGAACAGCCAGCCCTCTGTGTGATGAAAATGCTGTTAGCTAGGATTTAGCAAGACTGTAGGGTGCAGGCTGTATATCGTAACCAAAAAAAAAAAACCCTTTGGTTAATCTGCTTTGGTCGCTGGTGAGCACTCCATCACTGCAAGCCCTGCTATATTGATAGTCGTCTCTAGGTGCGTGTAAAGGTTAAGTAGTGATACAAGGGTGCTAAATAGAGGCTTATCAGGTTACTGCACATCAGAAAAGAGATAAAGCTCCCTCAGGACACTATGATGTGGAAAGAGGACCTATTCAGAAGTGTTTGACAGAAGATATACGATTTCCATGGAAGCGCTCTAATTAGCAGTGTGGCTTAAGTGTGCAATTTCTATGCTGCAGAGCCATAGAGCCCACTGGCTACCTTGATCCCTGCAGTGAGGCATGCACTAGGTTACCCATATTCTATTTTGTGAACAAATGCAGGGCTACTTTTGTGTGTTAACTGAACAAGCACAAGCATATGAGACATCTTGCAGCAGCTAGCTTCCTGGGCAATTTCCAATTACCAGCCTCCCTCATAAAAATGAGAAATTCATAAATGAAGAAGGGTGAGTACATCTCTGAACATCAGTAAAGTTCAGCTTGAATATTATTCACATCACATGCCTTACTCACTCTTACCACACTACATCATGACTCACCATCCTGATGACAAATTTTGAAGCTGATCCTCATCTCATCTCACAAGTTCTCAGCTTCTAAGTGAAACTTCTTCAGAGAAGAAGATCCAGTGAGCCAGATGCAAGCGGGAATGATCTCTGCTGGTGATTTTCAGTTTTGTTTCTTTTTGTTCAGGTGCCATGTCATATGCCTTGACAGAGCTATGTTGGCAATGATTGAAATCTTTGGCTTGTCAGAAGTGGCTGGCATGGTGACTGGAAGCTACTTTACAATAGGTCTTATTGTTCATTCTTGCCTTGCATATAGAGTGGTCATTAATATGAAGAATGAGTTATTTTTGCTCTCACAAGTCACTGAAAATTTCCATATAAGGGTAGCCAGGGAATTGCATGGGGCTGGGAAGAGAGACCAGTGCTTCCACAGACACTGAATATTTCACTAAGAGGGGCAACATCTTCCCATATGTAACATAATTTTGCATAAGCAACAAACTTCATCTGTGAAAAAGACCAGAAAAGGGAGAAATTAGAAGTACACACATGCTATTGTACAAGTATTGTTGTGCAGATAGTTTGGCCTTATTCTATTTGGCATAGCATATTATTTTAGTTGCATCATCTAAAGCATGACAAAAGCTAGATACAGCTGTGAAATAAACTTGATAAAAATACTCTTGCCACATGCTAAAAGAAAAGTTCTGCAAGCACCAACCATTTTTCTAGGTTTTCCTTTTTTTGTTTTGGTGTGTGATGGAAGGAAATGGATCTTAAAATCCTGTCAGTTTTCATGGAGTACCACTATTCTCCTGTATTCAAGACTACATTGTCATTTCTGTTCTTTGCTTTTCAGATACTCTCTTACACATCATCAGAATTTCTTATGTATACTTAGTATACTATAGAGCAATTTGTTGTTGTGTATTAGATGTTCTGTATTTGTTCAAAATCCATTTTAAATTGGATATTAGTACTTTGATTGCAAAAAGAAGTAAGAAATATGAGTAAACACCTTACCAAGCATACAAACTTCACTTTATTTTTTGCTAATTATACAAAAAGATAAAATGGGATAGCATTGAGTTTTCTGTTGAAAAGGTTGATTTCTATGGGATTATATGAGAGAGGGAGAAAATGGCTTACATTTTTTCTTAGGTAAGTAGCAGAAATTATCCAATCCCACTCAAAATTCTGAGTTAGTTTACTTGAGTTTTCAACACGATAGAGGCAATATTCTTTCTCTCTGACCATAAAAAGTGAAACATATGCATGTTACAATAGAACAGCAACATAAGAGAAAAAGAAAGCTCAAAATTTATAGACAGGTTTTCCTCCAGTCAATCTTCTGTACACTCAACCCAAATGAAACAGATTGGGAAGGAAGTGTTCTAAATAATGCATTCTTATATTTCCATTAACATGGACTTTTCTTAGGTTTATTTAGTTATTTGGCTTTAGTTTCTTGCTCAAGCTACTAAATAAGCTAACGTTTTCTACTGTCAGAAAAGGATGAGAATAAAGTGTGAACTTGCAAAAAAGGCTTTATATTAAGCATGAACATTTGCAGAAATTTTATGCAGATATTGAAATTTACAGATAGTTTTTTATTTTCTATGTTAAGATCCAAGGCTTTTTAAGAGCACTAAAATAATATTAATTATAATTTTAAATTGGTTCAACTAGCATCATTGTCATGTAGAATAAAAGTTTAAAAGACAGGAAGGCAATTGAGGATCTTTCTACTAGAACTTCACTCTGGATTTGAGCAGATTTTCCGAATGATGAACATTTATGTATAATAATGACTTACTGTATGTACTTATTAGAGGAACAAAAAGACTCTTTTTTTCTATAAAGCATTAAACACAAAGCTAGTCTCATTCAGCCATGTGAAGTTGGAGTATTGCCATCAGCAGAGTGCTAGGATTGAAAAAGGAGAGAAAGGTAGATTGAAATAACTCCAGAGTCACTGTGAATATATAGGCATTAACTTTCTCTATACTACAGCTCCAATTTCTTGTCCTTTTTTTTTTTTCCATCCAGAGAAACCTGGAGTAATTTGGTGCCTCTGTTTGTGGTTTTGTGCATTCAGATTCCCAAGAAGCCATTGCAGTCATGGCTGTGTAGAGCCATTCAGGATCTTTTCTATTAATTTCAAGAGAGCAAGGCCATCTTTCTTTCAAAACAAGGAGTGGAAGTGCCCATTCCACTCATGGAAGAGTGCAGGAAGAACTCCATATGAAGCATTTTCTATAGTTTCCTGAATTTTACATATTGGTTAGCATATAGAGAACACATACCTAGAGATTTGTTTGTGCTAGAACTTCTAATGGATCAAACTGAGAACAAAATTTCAAAATTTACCTGCATTACAGTGCCTTTTTGTCCAACATTTGTATGTTATCTATTACACATACAAAGCTATCAGAAAACATCATTGCTTCTTAATTTGCTCAAAAGTGGGACCTTTGAAATTAAATTTATTGTTTATAATTTAAGACAGCATAGATTCAAAAAAAATGAGCTGTCACAATATAAATGATTTAGAAAAAGTTTCCAGTGGTCATCTCTGATTTCAGCTTGGGTTTTGCTGGGCAGATTTTGTCACATCTCTACTGGCTTCCAAAGAGAGAGGTTAGGAGTCTTAAAGAATCACTGAGTAAGCTGATAATAACACATTCTTATGATTCTGTAAAGTATAGCCACAACTAAAAAGTTTCTTTGTGGACTGAATACAAAGGATTTGCAAGTTGTAAGTGGTCCATGGGTTGAAATACAGAGAATCTTAAGCTGGTGGATATTGATGTAGCCCCATTAAAGTCAGTGGCATTAACCCCTATTTTATACCAGCTAACAACCTGTTCTGTGATCTGCTCCCTACTTTCTGCATTATACACCATGTTAACAGATTGTCAGACATCCCCTTGAGAGAAAATATATATCCTGAGAGATAGACCATTTTTACATCTATATGATTTCCAAACAAAAACTCTAATCTGAAGTCTAGTAAAGTAAAGAGCAATTCAGAAAAAAAGTACTTCCATTCTAACTTTTTCTCTTTTTCTTTTTTAAAGAAATAATCTGAGAGGAACTGTATGGTAAAGAAAGCAAAGGCAGCCTCGGTAGAACTATTATTTGCCCTCCTGAGCAGCTGGTAGGCTCAGTTTTTCCCTCCCAGTATTATAGCCAATGCAGCTGTATCAGAGCATGTATAATTAATTCATTATACATGCCTTAGTATATAATGAAGTATAGGGGTGGTGTAGGGAGACACATCAATGATTTTGGAGAAATAGGAAGCATATTGTAACTTTGATTCATGGTTTTCTCCATCTCCTGGGGCAACTGCCCAGTGTAATTGAACTCTCAGTATTTTGGGATTTATTTATATAAAAATAAATAAATAAATAAAATAAAAAAGGCACGGTAGAATAATAACTCAAGTGAATAAAGAGAATGGGATTTACAGTTAGCCATCAGCCAAACTGTGAAGATGTGAAGACTGCAAACTGAAATCCTGAAGGTAACAAAACTGAAGGCACTATCTGTTCAATCAGTGTTGAGAGAACAGCAGGACACAACGCTGGGGCAAGCAGAGCTGCAGAAGTGGAGCTCAGCATAGATGCATAGATTCAGCTGTAGCCTTGGATCACGCTTACATAGTGTTTTTCTTCCATATGATCAATAGCTGAACTTACCACTGTTAGAACTTCTAAGTCTGTAAAAAGAAAATAATGCTTCCGCAAGGAGTTGTGACTTGACTTTTGCTCAAAGAAAAACAAACAAACAAAAACCTTGATGTGTTTGCAAATATGCCATTGAGTTGCAGCTGATAAACTGCAATTCAAATGTTATAGTTTTCTTGGTGTGTATTTGAACACATAAAGATAACATTAGCCACATCCTCTGCCATTTGGACCTTTTGAATGTCTCCTTACGGTCCTCATCCTTCAAGTGAAATAGTGAAGTTGATGGCCATGCTGTAGTGAGATGATTCTGCTTCTTCTAAAGGCTCTACACATCTTTAATTTTCTACCTCTTTATTTCTATTGTGTTGAAAAAAATATCAGTACAAATTCCATTTGTGCTTTTCTTTAGCATACAAAAGAGGATTGCATATATATGTGTGTGTATATAGAATATGAGCAGTCCAATACTTTGTAGAAGTATATGAATAATCAGAAGTAAGCAAGTTTTGCTATAGGGTGTTTGGTCTTGTTTTTAACAACAGCTGTGAGCCATCCAGCTTTATATTTACCTTTGCCCTTCTACAACTGAAAATGTAAAGATGGCTTTTGATTTTTGCTCCAATGAGAAAAATAATTTTTATTACATGTGTAGCAGTCTCCAGTATAGCAGTAAGACCGTACTGAGAAAAATGATGTAGACCACACAGTTTTTGCAGTATGTTGCTTGGCTTCAAAGAAATTTTCATAAGTTTTCTGGGGTTTATTTTGTTTGTTTTGTACTGGAAATGGTGTGAGTGCTGATAGATTCATCCTCCAAGTTACATATGATTTCAATGTGATTATTTTTGGTTTACATAACTTGATAAATTGGTCAATTTTAAATAGATACAAACTACCAGCAGCCCAAATTGCAACTTCCTACGTTATCCCAGTAATTGTGTGAGTTAGAACCACCTACACGCACACTCTGTTATGCCCTCAAATGTGATTAAAATGTGGTATGATTTAGGGCATTTTCATGAAGAAAATCCTATGCTGTGAAGGATCTGGTTAACTGGTTTCTAAAAGAGAATCATCAGAAAGAACTTGCTTCCTCCCCTCCCCACCACCACCACCACCACCAAAAAAAAAAAAAAAGAGAGGTTCATAAGCTCTTCTGCATAAAGGAATCTTTTTTATTATTTTTTTCTAGTTTTTCTTTTTTTTTTTTCTCTTTCAAATTCTTTATTAACAGTTCAAGTAGCAACTTAAGCTACCTGAATATCAAGGGCAAAACATGATTGCCTATAATAGGTTGGTTTGCTTCCTGTCTGTTAACAGTGCAGAAGCCTCATCTGTTCCTACAGTGTTAAACTATGAAACATGTAAAAGGTGCATTGCTGCCCATGAATTCCAGCTAGAGCCGAAATTAACATTGCTCTTGAACATTCCCCAATGTCATTAACCTTGGCATTACTCAGATGATAATGAAACCTGTCTCTCGTGCATCCTTCTAAACTCTGTACTCCCAGAATAAATAACGTGGGGTCAGTACAGTGCCTTTATGCAAAGGTATTCCTTAATAATATGAGTTCATTAGCTCACTAGTTTTGCTTGCTGTGGACCAAGAAGCTGGTAGCATTGCATCTTAACTGTGCAACTGTCTCAATGCTGTGGAGCCTTATTACCTATTCTTGAGACTAAGATGTTGTCTATCAGAGTCTGACATTTTTTTTTTACCAAAACAAATAGAAATTAAAAACACAATGCAGTTACTTCCCTTTCCAGATGGAAAACCGTTAAAAACAGACACATACTTTTTTATTCCTTCCTCCTCCCCACCTCCTGCCTCCCCCATCAACACCTGGTATGTTTGTTCATAGTGAAAACAGTGCTATTCACATGGGATAATTAGTTTTTCTTGAGAACCTGTGAATCTCCCTCTGAACAGATAAATTGTCCATTTATTGTACAAATATAATGTGACAAAAATAGAAACATTTTTAGAATGATCTTCTGGTCATCCTAGCTTCTATGATGTTTCATACTTAGCAACCAAACTCAGAATCTATGTCAAAGCAGCAGAAATTTTTTAGAATACCCTTTTTGTTTTAAATTTATTTTTGTACACTTACAAAGGTGCTTTTTTATTTATTTTTTATTTTTTTATTAATAATGCTGAGCATTAAACTCCTTGCTCAACTGTATGTTATGGTACTTTTGTAAGGTGTATTCATGCAGCTAGTATGAGCTCACCAGCTCCAGAAACCCACACGGCTCTATCTGTGACCTTTGAAATGTTCTTAAGGGAGTTGGACTCTTGGGGACAGTACCAGTTAATCTAAATTGCTATAAATCTGTTGAACTACTTTAAATTATGACAGTTCATATTAGCAAAGGAGTGTGTGTTTGTATTGTGCCTAAGGGATGAATACATTTTTGATAGCGCTCCCCCTATGGTCTTGTGATATGTTTTATTGCATTTGCCTGGAAGCAATGCCAATTTTTCTTCACCTACACAGCTAGGAACAGCAGTAGCCCGACTCTCCTACTTTTGCTACTGGTTCAGGAGCTCTTTCCTTTCATAGTTTAATCCTAGCAGCTGATGCTGCTCAGCCTTCATAAACAGTCTTGTTGAAAAGGACTGCAAGTATGACTTAGGGGAGTGTATCAGTCTTAAAATTGTTAAGGTCTTAAGTTTTAGTGGCATCAAAACAAACCACATGATCTTTTTTTTTTTTTTTCCTTCCGTGGTAAGTAGAAATTAATTTGGGGGCATTAGGAAAAAAAAATATAGTCTTTTCTCCTCTGCCCAAGCCCTTTGGATCTACAAGGATGCATGCATATTTTGTCCCTGTTTGTTTTTGAATCTCAGGCAAGTTCTCTTATAGAGTGGAAAACATTCTGTACAATTTCCTCTGTGACAGTGGTACTGGAAAGAGGCTAAGGTGTTGTACATCCCTAAGAGGTGGGTTTTTTTTTTTTCCAGTAGAATAAAGGTTGAGAAGTATATCAAGTGCAAGATGAGAGAGAGAGATCATTCACATATGCCAAAGAACTGTGTGTCTGACTGTGTAAGGCCCAATTCTTCTTCCAGGTATGCCCATGCAACTCCTATTTACTTCACTGAGGTTCCATAATTTGGGCTGTTGTACATAGTGCTTACAACAGAAGGGAATTAACTACAATCTATACTGCTACACATTGTCCTGCAATAGAAATGTGGTTTTCATTGCTGTCTAATCAATGCATTTTTATGATAGATTTCTATATAATATTTTTCAGCAGTCCTAGAGAGTAAATTATTGGTAATTGCTGTTGATTATTCTTATTTACAAAAGCACATGTACATCTTCAAGGAAGAAAATGACTTTCAGAATCTTTTTGTTTTTTAAAGAGTTGCAGTTATTGACTGTGTTGATTAACTTCATGCTTGTTATTTTTTTCCAAAGACCAGAGAAAGCTGCCTAGCAGATCTATGACAGAAATCATCTCTTCATTCTTTTGGCACTAATAATGTGCTGAGACAGTAATCTTAATTTACTGATTACAATTTAACAAATAATTGCCATGTAGAAAAATGTTTCAGGTGCCAAGAATGTTTGATTCTCTCCATAGTAACTCTCCATAGCAGACTTGCTTACTCATTTGAGATTTGTCCGTGGAGAGTTCTACATGTTTCTCCAGATCGTCTGTTTAGCTAATTTAATTATAATGAATTATGGCTTCATATTATGAAATTTTATGATTTATTTTTTGTTGAATGTGTAGAAAGTGATAGTACTAGGGCAAAGTTAGCATCATTAGATTTGAGAGATGCTTAATAAGGGAATATAGATAATTGGATTTTTTTCTATCCTTTTTGGACAGTTCTTGATTGCTTAATCTTTGGTTGTTTCATGGATTTGGATTTTTATTTCTTCTTCCTCTTCCTCTAGAATTCATGTATTCTGAGAATGAGATGTACATTAGCAAAACTGATGTTTATCATTACAATGACAACTGCTGATTTACAGTAGAAATATATCTTTTATTGCTGTTCCTCTGCTTAATCATCTATGATCTCAATACAACACAGAACTATAAAACAAGGTTTCTCTGCACTTTGAAGTACTCCTTCAAGTGTTTCGCACATGCCATTTTGACCAAAAGTGTAACGTTAATATCTATTCATCTGGAGAGTTTTGAATGTTGCTTCTTTTCCAGACTCCTTCACCAGCAATAAAATCGCTCACAAATATTAATTATTAATCACTAATAAATACTTCGTACTGACTTTAGTAAAAAAAATCTATTCTTACCCAAACTTTTAACTCTCTTTGAGCAAACTGTAACTAATTTGCTGATTATATTAAACATCTATTATTACAATATTATTATTTCAACTGAAGCTGAAGATAATTTTAGAAGGTGAAGAAAAGGCACAGGAATGCTGCAAAGTTTTCTCTTTGTTAGACTGCTCCAGTTTAATCAGGCAAACTACTTATGTGTATATATATGCATGCACTTTAGTATCACTTTGTTTTGGAATGTGTGCTGTTTTGGAATGTGTGCTGTTTTGGAATGTGTGCTTGTTCAGACAGAGCATATTTCTTTTTGGAGGGCACACATTCATTATTCTGGGATTGTGTCAATAACAGTAACAGCTATTAATATATTTGTTTGGACCTTCCACAATAAAGACTGATTAAATTTGCAAGGGTATAATGTATTACATATCTATTAGATGCAATATGTTAAATTCTGAGAATAGCAGAGCTCATCAAATTTAAGGAGTCTGACTTGTATACTAGGAAGTCATCTTAAAAAAAAAAAAAAAGGGAGGGAGGCAAGGTTGGTGGGCACTAAACCCTGTGCACTTTTAAAAAGTGTACATTTGTATGTGTAAGTTTGGGATATGTTTAATGTCCACTTACGTATCCATCTATGTGTGTACAAATCCCTTGATGCTTTCTTGTGCTTATGAAAATTTAAATTGATGTGTCTGAAAGTTAGTTCACAAATTTTCTTCGACTCTTTACTGTTGCTGTTTCATGAATCATAAATGTGTCAAACTGGAGATAAGAACCATAGGATTTTAGTTTATGCTCACTGGAGTATATAGTAAGTTGAATGACTATATTTAGGGTAGTGAATACGTAAAGAGGTTCACTTGTACCCATTAAAGCTTCATGTGACAACTTCAAACTATCCAAAAATAGTTATAAATGTCAACATGTTTCCTGTAATATTTTCTCTGGCATATGATAGTTATTTAGTCCAAACTACCTCAGGAAAGTGAATAGTAAAAAGAGTGGGGCGGGGGGGGGGGAACACATTATTAATTGCACATTAACATATATATTCAACACTTGAAATGAACGGATACTCCTTCGGGTGAAAATATTCTGACCTTTCTTTGTAGAATAGTCATGTTTTACAAGGGATTGAAAACTACGGTTACTTTCATAGCTTTCCTTTTTACCAAAACAAACTGGTGAAATTAAGGTTAATTGTAGTTAAAAAGATTACAGGACAGAACATCCAGTGTGTTTATTGCTCTATGATTGTTTTTATAACACTTGACCTGAGAAAAGCTTGTAAAATGTCTCTTGTTACTAGCATTCACCCCATCAGTACTGAAATAGACAAAAGAATCATTTATTTCCCGCGATTAAAAGAGTCACTGCTTTTGTGTCAAAATTTTCTCCTGAGGAAAATGAAAATAGTGAAAAATATTTTCATTTTGAATTGAAATTGAATTGATCATCTCAGTCTATTTCCAAAATAGATGGAGCATACATCATGCTTACGGATGATGTCAGATTGTAAAAGACACTGCCTGACATTCTGGGGGAAGATATGTTGTTCACAGGCATCTGTTCAGGCTGGAGAAATGGAGTGACAGGAGCTTCCTGAAAAAGAATGGAAAACCCTTTCCTGAGATGGAATAACCCTGTGCAGCGTTTAGAAGGGTAGAGAGGACTGATCTACTAGAAAGGACATGGCAATCCTGGAGTTAAAGTTGAACTCAACCAGCAATGTACCCTGGCAGCAGAAAATTCTGGATGCCTACTGGGCTGTGCTAGCAAGAATGTAGCCAGTAGGGTGAAGGAAGTGATCATCTTCCCGTGATTGACATTTGTGAGTCGGACCTGGAGCACTGAACCAGTTTGAGGGGTTCCAAAGGCAAGAAGTGTAGATACAGTAGAGTGAGTGGAGGGTGATTGGTGGGGTCTGGGAACATGATGTTCAAGGAGAGGCTGACAAAGGCTTAGGCTTGAAAAAGGTAGGCTAAAGGGACTTGTTATTGTTCTCTTCAACTATTGATGAAAAGATGAAGAGAAAAAGGATACAGACTCTTCTTTGCAGTGCTCAGTGAAAGGCAGTGAGGCTAAGGACACAAACTGCAACATAAGAATAGAGATCAACTTTTTTTTTTTTTTTTTTAATCACATTGTATTATCTGAGTGGAAAAATGAGTAAATCCCAAAAGGAATGCTCCAAAAATCTCAAACATCTCTACCATAAATTCTGATAACTGTAGATCCTCTTCCAAGTCCTCCGAGTTTGATGAGGTCCTTGATCTTTATTATGTTTATAAACACAAGTTGTCAGTGGATCTTTAATATAGTGCTATTACTTGCTAAGGGTAAGATAAAAAAATTAAGTACCACATAATTTGTATCATATGTATGCAGTTTCTTGCTGCAGGGTGTTCAGGCTGTGATCCAAAACTTAATACAAGCAATGGAAAGATTTTCATCAAACCATTTAGCACCACTTGGAAATACCCAAATTAGCAAATTCTGAACAAGCTGACTCAAATATTGGAGTCAATTTAACAGTCTCCTAGCATGACCTGGGAGGAGCACTGCAGCTGCATCACTTCTGGTATACAAGATAGATCCTTGAGAGCCATTATAAAATGAGGGCTGTGGAGACATAATTTTAGGCTCCATGAAAGAATACTGTGTCAGTATAAATTATTTAGACTAGTGTAAATCTGGTTAGTTTCAGCAGATGAACAAATGTACTGCCAGGCAGGAAACTACTTCGCCTACATAGCACAATCAGAGCATATTTATTTTGTTAATGTTATGTTACCATAAAATAATAAGGGAAATTAAATCACAATTTAATTGTTCGTCATGTTGCAGAACACATTGTATCTCAAGCTGTCATGGAAAGTACTTATCGTTTCTTTGATCCTTAAATCATACACAAAAATTCATTGAGGAAAGATTGAGGGATCACAATATTTGTATGAGAAAGATTAATGAGCTGTCTAAGCTGATTGCTTTTGCACTAACTCATATTTCATGATATTGTATGAATGCATAACCAAAGTGGTTTTGTAAAGTTCAAATGAGAGAGGAAAAAAAAAAAAAAAACTTCCTGTTTATCAGTATAAATCTAATGTTATGTATACTGAGTCATGTGTTGCACTTTCTATTTATAGCAGTTTTGCTTAGTGGCAAAATATGCAATGTAACCTAACCATTTCAAAAGTGTATCTGTTGATGATTTGATTCCACAGCATTTTTTCCAAGACACTTGTCATATGATTACATTTTACAGTATAATATGAATGTATTCATTTGACTCTATTATGCTCTAGTACACCCTAAATAACATAAAGATTACTCTCTCTCTAGATACTGTCAAAAATATTTATCAATTATACAATATTTAAGTGTCATAACTGACCATTGAGGTTGATGGTCGGAGGTCTGTCAACATTCACATTTTACAGTCATTTTACGGTTTAGCCGTGCAAAAAGTTCTCCTCATAAAACCTATATACCCAATTAGAATTTAAAAACATTTTCTTCTTAATTTTGATTGCAGTGATAAGGCAGAAAGAAGAAAGAAATAGCATAATTTTAAAACAACATATATTTTATAATTTTGTGTTTTATATAGTTCATATGATAAGCCAAGAAAGACATTCCTAGGAAGTGAAAATTCCTATTTACATGTTCACTTTGAATATTATAACTCAAAAAGTTTATTTTTTATTCTTATCCATGACAAAAATCACATGACATGTCCATTAATAATAATAATAAAAAAAGGCAAATAATACACTTTTAATTGGAAAATGAAACCCTTATTTCACTCCTCATCTCCCTTCTGGTGCACACATGATGCAACATTTAAATTATTTCTTCATCAGTTTCAGAAATAATTCTAGTAAGTTTTACAGCTTGTATTGCTGTGTATAAAGAAGTCTCATGAACTCTTCAGAGAACTGAGATGAAACAAATTTTGAAATATAAAAATAAAGTAGTATAAGCATTTTTTTGAATGGCATCCTTTGTTTGAGATAGCTCAAAGGACATTATTATACTCTGTAATCCTTTAGGTTTTTAACATCTAAATTTCAAAGGTGTTAACTAATATGTGTTAATACACTCGCACATTTATGGCATTCTGCCTGTGATATGTTCAACTCTTTGATTCAACCAAGCCACTTCATCAAGACCTACACAACTTCTATTTAATCTGATACTGGGAAAAGGGAGGTTAGGATTTAAAAAGAAATTAATCATTCTTTCATAAAGTCTGATGTTACCCAAAACTAACAATTCAGTCTATTCTTGGCCTAAGGCAACAACAAAGCATAGAAAAGCATAGGTGGTAGCGCAGGAACTATCCAGAGGAGGGACCCTCTAGCCAGTTGACTAGTCTCTTTATACCACCTCATCTTCCTAGACCAGTGCTCAGATCTTACCTCCACATACTCCCTTTCACCACAGCATGTGTACATATGCAGTTGTTCATGAAATCTTTTATGGTTTTCAACTGCCTGCGTAGCTTCTCCCTGCATGTGAATGTTAGCTCTTTTTGTGATTGCAGCTGAACACAAGTTATATCTAATCCAGACATGGATGAGATGGATAGAACATATCTTAAACTAAAGCTATATATGATTTCAGAATAAACAATCACAATTTGCTTAACAGAAGGCCCAAGCTGCTGGCAGACAGTTTCCTGCCAGCCATTCACCAATCCTGAAAGAAAAGAGACAAAGTCTATTGCAAGAAAAACATTTAAACTCATGTTGTCTAGAAAATCTAAATGTTGTTAATGAAACTTTTGCTATGGCTACGTAGGTAAGTAGCTTCAAGTAGTTCTCCTTGAATACTCCCGCGGCCTCCAGCAGCTGGGATGTATATTTTAGATGTAGGAAGTGTTTCTCCTTTCCTCTCTTTACATTTTGAGGAAAACTGGTACAGTACTGACACCTTCTTTAACTGGATAATATTATCTCTTCTTTAGAGTAAAGAAAGGCATTTAAAAGAGAAACTAAATAGAAAATAATTAAAGCTTCCTACAGCTGTGAAGAACACAGAAACACTAAGTGATGAGAAGATTCCATATATTCCTGTCACATACTAGTAATCTCTTCTCCTTTAAAGAAAAGAAGTTGAGTGTGTTGTAAGTGTGTATTTAAATAAAAACATTTTGGTGCCTAGTAACCTATTTAGTTATTATGTGGAAAAGTAATTAGCAGGAGGAAATAAAGAAATCACTTCTAATAGGGAGAGTCCGTAATAACTGAACATGTCTATTGAGATACAACTAAACTCTTTTTTTCTACTCCCTCTGAAGCCAGAGCCACAGTTTGTCCTGTTTCACTTTCATACATGAAAAAAAGTATTTGTTGCTATATTTCTTTCTCATATTTCTGTATTTGAGCAAAGGCTATATATCTCTACTCATAGCTATAAATTAACTTTTCTTCTCTTTCTTACCAGCCTTTCCAGCAGAGTTTGTGGTGTTTCCAAAAGACAAATGAAAGACAAATATATTGACTTTTGTTTCTTTGTTGGTTCAACAGACATGCTGGCCAAAAGACCTTTAGCTACTTGCATGAAATGAGCTTTAAAATAGTTGTTTTTCAATGCCATCAACAGACTGGATGCTGGACTAATTTGACCATGATTTAAAAAAAAAAAAAAAAGACAATTATATCTGGAAACCAGACCAGTATATATATGTGTGTGTGTATATATATGTATATATATATAGAGAGAGAGAGATTTGTTGAAAGAAAACATATATGTTTGATTCTGAAATTTTGACTCATTTGTAGGAAAAGAGGTTTGACCAAGTGAAGTACAAATACAAAGCACATACTTGGTACTAAGTGACTTAAGAGAGAGAAGTCACTTAAATATGGCTGATTAAAAACAGAATGACATATTCAACAAGTGTGTCATCGCCATCTGTTTGCTGAAACATTTTGTTTCAAAAAAAAAAAAAAGAAAAGAAAAAAAAGTTCCCACACACTTTGGAAAGCATTATCAGTTTTCTACACAGTTAAGTCAGTCTGACTTTTTTGTGCTCTACTCTAAAGGGGCAACAAGTCTTTGGAGGCTTTATTGCCTGTTTGTGCGGAAGTTATCAGATCTTGCCTCTATAACAGCAGAGCGGGTTTGAATCAGTCTTTGCTTGAACCCTGCTGTGTTGTAATACAGTCTGCTTGAACTTGCTGCTGCACTACTGTGTAGATATATCCTATGTTATTCTAAGTCTTGCTTTCCATTCACCACACTGGTACTTTTTTTGACCATTTTTAGCCTACATACATTACAGAAAATTTAAAGAAATAAGGGTGCTGGGCAGAACTTCTTCCCTCCTAAATGTGAAAAGAAGGATAAATACATTTAAAAAAATACTGTGTGAAGAAGCACTTTTAATTTAATTTAATTTTAATTAATTTTAAGGAATTTCTCCTTTAGGTTCAGAATTTTCCTTATTTTATGTGAACATGTATGTACCATATCATTATGTATTACATGATTCATATTATATTCATATAAAGGTTAATTATCCTGATTTTTCTGAAGAAATTCAGTTCAGATCTTTGTTGTTTTTTTTTCTTTCTTTTTTTGAAAAAAAGAAATAAGATAGTATATAAAAATTAAGAAATATCACTAAAACCCTATAATCATTAACACAGGAAAACAAATGATGTAGGGGAAAACATCTTAGAAAAAAAACATTATGCTTATTATTACATTTAACTTCTGTCATAACTGACAACTTTTTATTTTCATATCATAGAAAGCTTAGCTTGAATAAGAAATATAAAAGATATAATAATATTTTCTGCTTTATTCTCTGCACATCTCATCTTTGGTGATGAGGGGAGAGAATGTGACAACGTTTGAAAAATTATAGTAGTGGCTTTAGCAGGGAGACTAGGCAAGTGGGCAGATGAAACAACACCCGTATAACCCTAATCCATTCTTCAGATATTAAATGTTGTGCTGGCTTGCTAAAGGGTTAAGTAGTAATGAAAGATTAAAAGGGATATCTAAATGAGAGATTTCTGTGGAAATCTAGCTAGGTGCAGGCATGCAGCAGAAAAAGAAGAGTCTCCGTCTGTCCTCTAAAACACTAAGCGTATGATATAAATGGAATCAGTCTTCTTACACTGAGAGTGCAGGCACCTTGCTGCTAGCAAAAGCTAAAATACAGTCATTTGCTGGGTTCTTCAAAAGCTGCATGTTGTGAACACTGGGAGAAAGAGCAAAGCCACTGGCACTACTTGATAATGGATCACACTGCAAAAAAAGGTGCATTTGTCTTGTCTCACACAGTGGGGGAGAAGGGGAAGAGGTGAATGGGACAGGAGGAGTGAATTACTCTGCTTGTTGAAGCCTTATATCTTGATTTGTGCCGCGAAATGATTGGGAAGATGCAAATGATATTGAGCCTGGAACAGTCATTGATACAAGGATGCTTGATTTGTCTGTAGAGTGTGTTTTTTTCTGCTGTCCAGAGAAAACAAACAAACAAACAAAATAATCTCACTTGTATGTACTCCCTTTTCCTGGCTGTAGAAGCACGTATTGAACACGCATGGCACAGTCAGACTAACAGGTTTGATTTACCGTCTTGCTTAACTACTGTGGTCCAGAACAGGGCTGCTCAGCAGGTACCTCAGACAGCTCCAGTTATGTTTTTGTTTGTTTGTTTGTTGTCTTTTCATACTTTAGTATCTCTTGTCCCATTTACTGATGCTCCTTTTTATTGATCTTATACTTCCCTTTATCTACTCTCCCACATGGAGAAACATTTCTCCTTTTGGTTCCATTTTTGGAATGCTTTTTGACCAGGAATGCTATCCTGGTTGCCAGAATTAGGTTTCTTTGCAATCATCATGAAAAGTAACCTAATAAACCTAATAAAATACTTCACTGCAGAAAATACTTTTGAAAATTGTTAACTATCTCTGCTTTCCAATGACTGTTCTAGAGAACATTTATCTATATTTAGATATCTTTATTTAACTTTAAGGTACATTGCTGCAAAAAAAGAAGGCAAAGTAATTTAATATAAATGTTACATTTTGGTAACCTTTTTAATTATGCAATTGTTTTTAAGGAAGTGTAATCATATATTTTAAACACGGAGTCCTGAATTTGGGTACGCAAGACTGATGTTAATTATAATTAAAATTGCATAGAAGCCATAGATCTTTATTAGTATTTACCACTTTGGTTCTGATTTCTGACATTGTCTCTCAGAGTCTAGCATGCAGAATGCCATGGATTAAAACTCCTTTGTATCAATACAAATTCCAATAATTAAACTTTAAAAGTATTTGTTGTGAGCATATTTGCACATATAGGTGCATTCTCTAGCATTCATTACCCTATAGGTGAATTTTCCTTGTAACAGGACCATGTCCCTAAAACTACAGCTAGTGCAGAATTTGCTGCTGTCATTGTAGACATTTTTAGAATGTAACAGCTAAAAATAAATAAGACTTAAACACCACATATCATATGAATTTCAAGTACATATTTCTTGGCATGAAATCTTCTAAAACACTACAATATTCAACTAAAATCTGTTGCTGTTGTCCTAAATATATTCCTTTGTTAAAACCATACTGCTAACCCTTTGGGGTATTGACAGCCTATTATTTTTCATATGTGCCATCTTTATCCAGGAAATTGAAAGAACAACTAATTATATCCTTTGCAAATGAGTGTAGCAGAAGAGCCTTTGTTCACCAAAATTCTTAAGACTATTCATTGTGAATGCAGAATTCACTAGGATTTTTTTGTTGTTGTTTCTAATGTACAGCCACTTCAGTGGCATGTGAAGTTTGGCATTTGAAGCTAATTGTATACTTTGTTTTGGAGGCTGTAAATTCAGCCAGTCTGCCTAGCTGCATTGCATTTGTACTTAGGTCTTAATGAATCATTTTGCAGAACGTTTTTGTGTATTGCTTTTGAGGTGATTGACATTGCCACTATTATTTTTAAAGGTTGCCTGAGCAGTTTTAGAAAATGGTATAGCAATCAGCAATTAAAATGAAGGCCAGTAAAATAAATCTATTAACAAAAGTATAATGTTTTGGGGAAATGTTTTATACCTAAAGTCTTACAAAGATCTTGCAAAAATAACTGCTCAAAAACACTCCCATAACTCTTTTGCCTGTCTTACTGTGAAATCAAAAGTGAATTATTTAAGCAGAAAAGTAGACATCCAAGAAAAAAGTGCAACCTAGGCAAAGAAATATCAATAGTTTTCCGGTTGTCTTTATGTATTAAATGAAATTTCAAATTAGTTTTATCTACAAATTCAGGTAACTTCTTTGGACACTTAGCTGGGCCATTGTCAGAAAGAAGGGTGTCTTGTAGCATGAACAAATAAATGCTTAGAAGGTGCAGGTTCCCAGCTTTACGTAAGCCAGGAAGAAAAGATCTCTTGCAATATGTAATATTATTCTACAATTGTAGAATTTAATGTATAACTACTTCCTTTTTGTTTTGAATGTTATTTTTTTCTACTTAAAAAGTGACTTTCATTGGTTTTCCTATCATTAATTTGCATTAAGCTTTACACTAAGAAAACTGCAAATCTATGACTTTATTATAGGTCTTGGAAGATACTGTAGGCTGACGTTTTGACAGGTTGCTTGCATACAAATGACTGAAATATTACTAGCACTCCTTGTGGTTTTCCTTCAGTATTCTATTCAGCAGTACTGATGTTCAGTATGTACTGAACTCCTTGATTTGAAAGCCTATGAAACGGAGGTGCACGCAGGTATTTGCCCCATGATGATGTTATTGCAAGCTCTGTAAATTAAGCTTTTTTTTTAAATATATGTAAAGGATTCTGGTCTAAATGTGTCAAATAATGTGCTGAAATTGAAGTCAATTGTGTGCTGAAATTGAGCTTTTAAGAGTAAGGCAAAGAAAATGCTCTTTTCTAATGAGAAACCATCCTTTAAATATTGGTAATAAACATTTGTAAGTCTTAATTCTACATTTCTTAAACATCTTGTACATTTCTTAAATTCTTAAAATGTCTTTTTAGGATGTTCTTGAAATTTATCACACATTCCTAACACAGGATTTTTCATTTTTATTTGAGGACTTTTAGGCGTATCTCTAAATAAGTTATCATTTTCCTTTCAGTGTGGATTCTCAGAGTTTGTTCAGTACAAGAGAAACAGGTTCACTTGAAGAAAATCTCAGTTACTGTCTTGCAGTTCAGTATTCTGACACTGTTCTGAGGGAACAGGGATTTGCCTGGAAGTTAGTAATGTAGATGTCTAGGAAAAATACCCATCTGAAAGACTTAGACCAGATGTATTATGATCTATAATAGATATACAAAGGAATTAATAGATTTTCTACAATGTACATGCTGATAAGGAAGATAAATTGATTGGACCCTGAAGCTCTTCACTTGTGCTTTCCAATCAGCCAGATATTTAACAAGGAGCCCCTGGCTAACACTAAGTCATTCAGATGTGCATTTTTCCCAGATACCAAATAAAACAAGAATGAGATGAATTGCGTGTTATGACTATAACAAAAGCATAGGACAGCTAGCTCACATACAGGTGTTTAAACAATGAGCTTTGCTGCTTGATTAGAAATATTTCACCCTAGTCAGCCAATACCTATACAGGCTCACATGTCACAATATGCAAGCAAAATCAGTCTAGAAATTTAGAAAACTATTCACAAGATTACCACAAGTAGCATAGGATTTACAGAGGATATTGTCATTTTTTGAATATTGTGGGAATTCCCTTAAACAGGAAGATTTAAAATTTTTGAAGGCTGTGCCAAGTGTACCTGTTTAAATACAGTGTCTATAAAGAAAATGGATAGGACATTCAATTTAAATGAGCTCTTTCCAGCATAGAGAAAATGTATGTGATTTTGTTGCTGTATTTTTGAATTAAAATGAATTTAAAAAAATAAAAAGATTCATCTTTGTGTTTTGGCACTACATAGTGCCATTTTTGATACACACTAATGAGCACTAAAGGACAAAGTGATGATTATACCATCTCTTTTATCAGTTAGAGAGATGTCAGTTGTTTATAATGAAACAAAGTAGTAGGAAGGAATCACTTATTTGTTTGCTAACCAAAAATTACAATAAAATGTTTACAGTTTTAGGCAACAAATGTAGAATTGATTCTAATCACATTTACTCAAAGAGTAGCTGAGACGAGATTTGCCTACTAAAATATTCTAAGAGTTGGTTCCAAATAAAAGGTGGTGGTGTCAAATTCATCACATTGCAGTGTTTGAGGTAATTCAGCCTAAGGGGTTTTATGCTGGAAGCAAAATGAATTTAAAGGACAAGTTATACCAGAAATTAATATTCATTATGCGCTGTCATCCCTCTAAATTTTCATTGAAGGCAGACTTTTTCTGACATGGAAAGTTACATGGGAGAAAAAGAAAGCAATTTTTTAAACAAAGGAGGTACAATATAAGGAAGATAGCAAAGATACGGCTAAGGAATCAAAAAATGTTTTGTGATGTATGAATTTCTGGTAGGACTTTTATGATCATATCACTAAGCTGTAAGGCATTAATGTTTTGACACTCCTTTCTCCTGCAAAATGTTCCAGTCAGTGTTTGCTCTTCTATGACCTCTTTCCTCCAACCTGAATATGACATAAAATGAGTACTGTAGAAGAATTTGAACAAAATAGTTGACAAATATAGAAATAAAATTGCAGAGTAGGGAATAGGTAAAATTACTTCTTTCATTCTGCATGAAGTTAATATCCATAGGTAATAAAAAAAATGTAGCCAGAATGTTTCAATCATTTGATTAGAAAGCTGTTACATATTTTTAAAATTAGTGTTACCATCAGTTAAACAGTTTAGTAATTCTTTCTCTTTCTTTCAGTGTGTATGTGTCTGTGTATGTTTCCCCCTCTCATGAAGATTTAGTTTTCAAATTATCTCTTTGGAAAACTAAAACATATTACTAGAAAGAAACTTTAAGGAATTTCGGACAGTTTACATTTTCATTTTATTGTTACCACACAAAAAAAAAAAAGAAAAAAAAAAGTATTTTATCTCAAGGAAATGGCCATCTTTTAGTCTACTACTACTAGTGTTTTTTAGTGGAACATGGGTTAGTAGCTCTTAATTTTTAAGGATCAGAATCTCTCCAGAGGGCATTGGGGCTAACAGCTAAGGCAGGATCTTGTTGACTATGCTTTCTACATCTAGTTTGGTGCATAGTGTTGATGTGTCTTGTATGGATCCCCTGAATTAGATTGAAAGTATATCAGAGAGAGACTTTATTCTCAATACCTGACCATTCTTGTGATAAAGGACTATCATTTCTCTTGATTAGTCCAAATCAGCATAAAAAAAATTCAAAATAAGAAATTCCCAATATTATGAGTTAGTAACACAAATGTGGCATTAAATTAGAGGTTTTAGTATGCAAGGTATCAATGTAAAGGGAGAAATGATCCATCTTAACAGTGTTGTTTAAAAGCAGAATTTCTTTCCTATCTTCAAATTTTTCTTTTCCATATCAATGGGGACTATATTTGACTATAATTATAGCACAAAGCATCATTACTAAGTGTCAAAGGGTGCACTTATGGGTTGAGTCACTAACTAGTAAGTCAGCTGCAATGCCTGTACTAACATCTAGACAGTGAATGTGTGACTAACTATAACTAATATTTACTTTGCTTTTGCATATCTTTAGAAAAGATAGAGGACAGTTTGGACATCTCCCACCCAGCAATATAAACAACCTGCTGGCAAGCCAGCTGTTGAAGTGTACACAGATGCTACTCAGCACTCCTAAGATTTTCCTGTAAGAAGAAAGTACACCTAGCCTGTTTTGGGGAAGATGTTTTAATATGATCATTATTGATTTGACTGGTTTGATTTGACCATTATAATTATGTTTATTAAGTTTGTAGTAGGTTGCATGGACTGTAAAATTGTTTATTTACTTTACTCAGCGATTACTAAGAAAGCCATGTCAAAGACTGAATTACTTACCAAAAATATACTCAAGGTTTTATTTTTCAGCTCTTGAAACATACTTAATCCATACTGAATAACAAAATAAACTTTGTTTTAATGCTTTTTCATCTGATGACAGATAAGATACCTGATCATAAAATAAGGTGTCAAGTGGTTAGTCTTCTGAAAGGTAGAGGGTGATGAAAAGTGCCTTGAAGATTATAATGACAGTGTTGATGTGAGCAGCAGTAGGTGTTACCTCTAAAGAAAGGATGACAGCATGGATAGGGAAATAAAATAGAAAAATAACAGGGGATCATGATTACTTCCCTCAGGAGGAAGAGATTTGACATCCTTTTAAGAGATTAGGATTCTGCTACCCTTTACCCTCCTGCTTGCAGTGTCAACTATTTTAGTGTTACAAGAAGGTGAATTGTTTCCTTTTCACACTGGGAGGACTGTTGTCAACAGGACCCTTTTATTGATACTTTCTCAGTGTTGACTAACAAGAGGAAGATCTTAGTCCTACTTAGAAGTTGGAAAAATCAAAGCCCTATTTTTTTTTCCTTTCATAGTATATTTTTCTTATATGAGTGCTTCCATCACAGCAGTGATATTGTAGAAATGTTGAATAAAGATTGCTTCACAGAGCAGTACAAACCCAGATCCTAGTGAATTTCACTGTTTTTTTTTTTCTTTCAGAAACTTTCTATAAAATTATGTCTTACAAAATTTTGTTTTAAAAGAGGAGAAACCTGAGCTTGTCATCTAACAAGGTCATCTAACAGTAGTCTACTATAACTTTGGCATTTGACGTAGGTTGTGCGAATGTTCTGACAACTGTCAAGCAAATGCAAAATCTGGGGACGGCTGAGCTTGAATTATGGGTCGTGTTTAGTCACAGGCTCCTAAGTATATGCCAGGCTCAGCCCTGAGCCTAGCTTCTTTGGATGTTGTCTATTAAAGAACAAAGCAGAGTTGAAGGCTAGATTTGTACACATGAATGATTCAAAGAGAAAGGAAGAGACAGGTGAATGAATTACAGCATGAAAAGAAGTGAAGATAGATTTCCGCAGCAGCCAAAATGTGTTTCTTAATCTCATTGCTGTCACTTTCATTGTTATCAACAAGTACACTTCTGACTGAGGAATACACAGTATACATTGATTTAAGCAGAAAGATATTTTGAATGTGTAACCATTTTAGTAAGTAAACTTTCTCTGTTTGGTATTCTGTGAAGAAAAAAGTAGAGTGGAATTGGGAAGTCTAATTTGTAGTGATAACATACTACCATGCCCACAATAGTATGAAAGGGCTAAAACACAACATGGATTTGAGATAACCAGGGCGCTATTCTGATTCTTCTTCTGTGCATTCATACACTGAACCTCACAAAAAAAGAACTTCATGACAGCTATTGGGTAAATTCAATTTCCTCAGTTTCTTTTGGACCAAACTTTGGACTGCAAACTTCCGTCTCAAAACAGTTGGATTTTCGCTTAAGTGAACAGATTATTTTCTGAATGCAACCCTGACTGTTTGTATAGCAAATCAATTCTTGTAGAAAACGTGATCATACATATTGGTGTTCCTCAGAGGTTTTGTTCATTTTGTCACTATTAATTTGAGACAGATATTTTATGTAGGTGAGATAAACCTATAACTTTCTTTTAAAAATCATTTGTGGGAAAATAGATGTGACACTTTGTAAAAAATGAAGTGCTGGAACAATACTTGGGCACTGGTCAGCTAGTCAGTTCCAACATGTCGGAA
The DNA here is from genome assembly GCF_000705375.1 of Tinamus guttatus. The sequence goes on along the minus strand of NW_010582366.1, from coordinate 268,455 downwards.
TTTAATGTTCTGTGGAAATAGGCCATTGATTGTCAAAAGGTGTCTGTTATAAAAGGGCAGAGTACTATACTCTAATGAATTTCCCAGGGAAGAGTAGACTTAAAAGATTGTCTACCTATGTACGTCTAAAAAATTAAGGAGAAATTATGTTTAGAATGTGTATGCATAATTCTTTCTCGCATCTTTTAATGTTTATAATTATTATTGTTCCTTAATATTTCCCAGGTCTCAAAAATATTTTATTTTTGAAAAAAAAAATCATTATTTGTCCCTTCCTTAGGATTCAGACAATGGAGTTACAATGTGCACTGTTGAGCTGCATTTCTGTAGTGCTTTATGCTTGCAATTCAGGCAGAATTCGTTTCACCTAGCTTTAGCATTTTAAGAGTTTATAATTTACCTTTTGTTATAATTGCCAAATTTGCCTGGAAAAGAAAGATTTTTATTCTCCTCAAGTAATACTTCTATTGCAATACATACACATGCTGTTTATAAATAATCATTTTCACTTGCCCTAGATAGTTTAACAATCAATTATCTTGTCTTCTGTAGCAAATGGGCAAAAGAGCGATATGTACTTCCAGAGAACAACTCACACCGTCCTAAGACCATCCACCTAGGAAGAGGAGGAACTTAGATTTTAGACTGCTAGGTGGTATCAATCTTAGCATTTAATGTGAAGTTCAGAAACATTCGAGATTTGTAATATTTATACGGAAAATGTCTCCTAAATTGCATGTGTGTGTGTACTTTAGCTATATATTGAGAACATAAAAGCTTGCTTTTCTGGAAAAGCTCTGCAAGAGTTTGCAATGTTTATTTTTCTCTCTATCTTTTTCTTTACATCCCTCAAAATTAATCTATTCATGTGCTCATAATTCAAACTTCAGAATCAGTTGCTAAAACCCTAAGAAAAAATAATTTCAGCAAACCTTTCTGTCTTGAGATACATGGAATTATTTCTCAATAAAATATGGGAAATCTTTTAACTTGTAATCAACAAATATATTTGAGTCACTTATGTATTTCAAATACTGAGAGCACTCAGCTGAAGACTCAAAAGCTTTCCATAAGCATGAAAGGAAAGTAGCTAAGTGGCTATGTAGATGTGCTACAAAGAGTCACTAAGTCACAACTGTTTAGTTTTCTTGTTTGATCACATACTAGTCTAGTGTCATAGAATCATAGAGTCATAGAATCCTTGAGGTTGGAAGGGACTTTTAGAGATCATTTAGTCCAACCCTCCCTGCACCTAGGACTCTGTAGTGTTTATGACTCACCACAGTTCAACATATCTCCTGGAACGCTTGCTTTTCCCTTGGGTATTGTCTCTGCCATGATTTTCATGAAACAGTAATTTTAGTAAAGATTAAGAGACAGCACCAGCTATGTCTATAGGCACTGTGAACAACCTGCTGACCAGAGTTTTGAATCCTTCAGCTGAGTAACTATAGCAAGTAAACATTAAGCTCTTTTTTTTTTTTTTTTTTTTTTTTTCCCTGGGGTTGGTTCTTAGTATTCGTAGTGTGCTGTGTCACATGATGAGTTAAGTAGCTGTAACAAAACATAGATCTCTTCTTCATCAACTTTGTGGCTGAACCTACCCCTCCTTCATAGCTAACTTCAGTAAAATTAAATGCATTTTGGTAAGTTATTTGTTTCTATTATGAGAATTAAAAAATAAGCAATCCTATGTCTCTTGTCCTTTCCAGCAAGCTCCCTCAGACAATCTGAATCCCTCAAATGTCAGCTGTAGTTCATTAAAAATTTCTAGCCTTATGGTAAAGTTTAAATGCTATAGGCTTTTCCATATGGCATAGTAAATGTGTGGTAACACACCCACACATGAATGCAAAATGTAAATAAATATAAAACTGCTCTTAGTACTGAAAACTACAGGAAAAGTATATCTCAATTTTTCTTTTTTTTCTGATAATTTTATTCTTTTTTTAAAATATATATATATTACAAAAATATTATGAACTTCTTTAAAATAGGCATATAACAAAATATGGTCCATTTCTTTGGCTTCCAAATCTCAAAACAAAACTCTGTGGGAAATTTGATGCACAAAATCCATTAAGTGATATGGCTCAAAAACAATCATCAGGATGAATATTTGGATAAATTATAAACTAAATGATGAGAAATAAACTTCTCTGATACTGCAGCTACATTCATCATTTTTAATTACTTGGGTGTGGACAAGACAAGAAACATTGTCAATGACAGTGAAAATGTATATGCAGTTCTATGCCATTTGTTTTCTTCTGGTATGTGTATGCCACTGCAGATGGTAGTGTCAAGCTCATTGAAATTATTGTAGAATTTCTTCAACAGCAGACACACATAGAGATAGTAGAAAGGGCATTTAAATGAAGAATATTGTTTTACAGTGATTTCGGTACTAGAAATACTTCATGAGCTAGAATTGATAAATATTCATATGCATTAAATATATTCATTTAGAAGAATTATTCATAGTGAGGCAAATTATGTAGTCATTTTCTTTTGGAATTAAGGGTGATTTTAAGGGAGCAAAGATTGCACAACTTGGTGTATTTAGTAAGATGAATAGTCTGTGCTCAGCACAATGTCACATCTTGGCTTTCCCTTTCCCACAGAAACACAAAGAATTTGTTTCTGTGCTTTTCCAGTGAGAAAAGAAACATTTCAAGGGTCTGTGTAACAATTGCTCCTGTCAGAGTTTGTTTGGGCCAAAAATCACTTAGCTCTTCTCAAAGCCTAGAGGGATTATGATAAAGTTAAAAATTGCCTTTTGCTTGCAATAGTTTTGACCATAACTGATATAAAAAAGCAGGATCTATTTCAGCAACAGTTTATTATGGCAGCTAGGCTTGACTTGGAGTATATGAAGAAAATTTGTGAAAGCATAAAATGGGAAACATCTTATAGATGCATGCAGTCTCTGATTACTTCTCCCTGAGACTATATTCACAGCATCAGACTAAGGGCTGCAGGCTTATTTTTTTATATATAATCTTAAATTGCTTTTATGTTGGAAAAATTCTTAAACTGAAATCACTTCTTTGTGCAATAAACATACTGAAAGTAGTACAGAGTCATCAAACAAAGCATTTGTTAGTCTTTTAGCATTAGATGTTGAAAGAACTTTAGCACACCCTGAGCACCAAGCCAAACAAAATTAGTTTTCAGATCCCCAAACATGTACCATTGTGAGACACAGGTAGCAGAAGTAAACATGGTCTATCTATTTGTCCAGTGCTGCATATTAGGGCTCTGAAATACTCATTATATTGGAGGCACAGCTATCTAAAGTCTGTAGGAAATTTAAGTGAACTGCTATGTATTCCGGGGAAAATTGTCAGATTATAGCTATAAAAAAACATAGGTAATGTTTCCGAAAGAGTTCTAAATTAGGTGTTTTCAACTTTTAAGTGATCTATGCAAGCCACTGAAAATAATAACCGATAAACCTAATGCTGCTTGCTTGCAGATATATGCTTAATCCTTGCAGAAAGTTGTGTTCTACTTTGCAGATGTCTGACTATTTTGTAAGAAACTAGTAATGTCACTGGAACTATACAATACTTGCAACCAAAAATTCATGATTCTATTTTTAAGAACAGCTGCAACACTTAATATTTGAGATTATAATTACAATTATATATATTTCTTTTTAGTAAATTCGCTCAGAGTTGTGATTTTTATTTTCTTTTAGCTTAATTGTCCTCTATTTACTGTATCTTTTGGAGAATAACAGTGTGATATTTCTTGAAAACATACGTACTCAGGACGTTTTTTTTCTTTAATGACCCTTGACAGTTTTCCTTTGAATTCTTACAAGATTTCCTAGTGTTAGCAGCAAGAAGCAAGTCAGGGAGAATTCCTCAGCAGCCAGCATCAGCAGCTGAGTGAAAGAGTGCCAGGGGGCCTATCTCAGAGACCAATCTGTTCACAGCAGAGACAGCAAACCGCTGCTGCCAATTTACATACCTTTGCTTTGCTGGGAGGCACAGAGCGCAGGGCTGTCTGCAGAGAGCCCCACCATATACATGTATTATCTCAAGGTAGTAAGTACAGGGATTTAAACAAAACAAAGAGCCCACCCTAGCAACAACCTCAGGATCAGACATACAAAAGACCTTTGCACAGAACAATTGATGAAAGACTCGTAGTGAAACCTGACATTTTGGTGGTAAGCAAAGACTAAAGTTTGTCTGGATGGTGAGGCACAGATATAAAGCATGCAAGCCTTGTGCATGTTTCTGGTGTTGTTATTGTTTTGCTGAAGCACTTGTGAAAGTGACTCCTATAAATGAGGATGAAGCAAAAACATGAAACTAGCTGCCAACCATATCAAAGGGCAAAATGCTCCCATATTTCAAAAATATGCATATAATCGAGTGATAATTTTTAAAAGACCTCTGTCTTATCCTTTTGTGCAATGGAAAGAGAATTTCTCCCTTATAATTCTCATGTTGGTGTTTTAAATCAGGCAAAGATGATTCTTTTTATATATCTTTTTACCTGTGCCTGCAATTGCTCTGGAGGCAATGCTACTGAAAATGTTCCACCACCCAAATGAAGAATAGCTGGATTATGATGTTCTGAAATGAAATTCAAAAATTCAGATTTTTTTTAACATATGCGCATGACAATTTCTAAACAATTGGAAAAAGGTCAGGATAGGTTTTGGTTTGGTTAAATAAGTAAGCCATAATATTTAATTAAGTTATAATTTTGTATTTTGTATTTGAGCTTCTAATTTCACATTGATTTCAAATGATCTTAATATACTGTTAGGGGCTTTTACGTCTCCAAGCATTAAAGAACAAAAAAGCAACAAAACCTTTTGGCATGCAAAATATATTTTGAAATCACAGAAAACCTGGCATCTTGTAAGAAGCATCAAACAAAAAAACGTGATCTAAGTCACTATAATGTGATTGAATGCACTGTAGTTTTCGGCACTTTTAAGAGTACACTAGTAAGAATTTTCCCTATGGTGAAGAACTCTCTAGATTTATAAGCTGCCTTTCCAATAGGTTATTTCCTGTCTTTTTTTCTTTTCTCCTCCTAAAGCAAAACACTTATATTTTTTGTTGTTATTTTTTACCCCTTGAAATGTTCTCATAAAAAAGAGCACTATGCATAAATCAAAAACTATCCTTATCTGACATAGAAGTGCAACACATTTCCATGTTCTTCTTTATCCACTATGCAAGTTGTGATCATATATTGGAAGGAACAAGACTGAAGAAAGGGGCAGGGCCTGTTTCTTTATCTTTCTTTAGCACTACACAAGTCGCAGGGATATTTCCTCTGGAAGATGCGAAATGCAGTGACCATTGGATACAATATTTATCAAATCTGTTTTTTTTTTTTTCTGTGCTGTAGTAATTTAAAAGTCTTGAGTCTAGAAAATAAGATTTTTTTTCCCCTCAAAGTTTACATGCAGTCTATTCTGTTTTCTGTTACTATTTGCAGAGCTATGGAGAACTAAAGTGTAGTGTTAATAAGAATACAGTAAAATATGTGTTGACTTTTTGCCTCTTAATTCCATTTACTAGGCATTGTGAAGAGAATAAACCATCCACATGGTAATGTTAGAATACTATTTATTAAGTAAATATACTAAAGACACTGAATATTAATTATGCACTCACAACATGCTGTTAGTACCTGCAGGAAATCTAAGTTTAGGCATCAAGAGGGACTGCAGATACTATAGCCTTTGAATAAACAAGCATGCTGAGTCTTTACAAAATGGGTTTTTGTTGGTTGTTACCATGCTTCCCCTTCATCGCAATGGATGAGTTTCCTGTGGAACTCGTAGTGGAACTTGTAGACTAACTCTTAAATTCAGCTGGCAGAACATGGTAAGACCATCCAGTTTTAATTCTTTACATGTCAAGATACAAAGTCAAATCAAATCTTACTAAGTTATAGAAAACTAGAGAAGTATAATATGAAGTATATTAATTTTTATTAATTCATTCCTTCTTCTGTGCATCCTAATAACACTTGGGAATTAGCCATTGCAATCAGGTTGAAAATCCTGAATAAAAAAAATATATTTATATATACATATATATATAAGGAAAAAATTACCACCAAGACTTAGGAAACACTATGAAGCTTGAGCTTCTTCAAGCTGTTTCTTAAACATTGCTTCCTAGTATTTTGTATTTGTGATGTTTGTGTATTGTTTTTTATCATCTTCAGTTACTTAGATTGTTTTGCTGTTTTTAATTGCTTGTATTCTTTTCCTGGAAAGAATATTATAGAGGAACTATGTTAACTCTAGGCAAATGAAATATGGAAGAAATTGCCTTTCTATATACCAAAAAACATAATTATGCAAATGTATAGTAGCATATTCATTAAACATAAAAAAAAAGAGAAGAAAAAATATTCCTTTCCCCTTTTCCTTGGGAATCTGAAATTACAAAAAAAAATTTTTTTTTAAAAAAAAAAAAAAAAAAAAAAAAGGAATTGCACATCCAGACCGTATAAAGAGATTATGCAGAAATGTAAATTGACAATACAGTTGCTCAATTAAATTATAATATTAATCCTCTTCCAAAACATAAAATTCAATCAGAATCTGCATAGATGGTAGATATTCACCTTCCCCCTCACCTCAGAGATAGTGAATTTTTGTCTGCAAGTTTCTTAAGTAGAAGTGACAGAAGCCTATTTTCAAGAGTCAAGCAGGATCAGCTAGGAGCGACCTGGTGTAGCTCTAACTTTACGAAGCAGTCTGTGTCAGGTGTCCAACAATCTAGTTCACTTTTAAGTGCTTAGTGTGTAAATTACATTATAAGAGTGCAAAGAAGAATTGCTTTCCATCGTTTTTAGAACCAGTTCCAGCAGCTTGTCTCTGGAGTTAAATAGAGCTGTCTTGATCATTTTTACATATAGACTTCCTTGAACACTAAAAAGAATGATAATCACCTGATTATAAATTCACTGTTAATATAGCCTTAGAGCTGAGAACATTTCACTCCAGTAGTTAATTTAGTCTGTGGTAAATTCTCACTGTTATTTAATGTCATTTATCACCTGCTGTTTTGTCTTACTGTGAACATCCTGCCTGCCCTGTACTGTCTACAGTACATGGACCTTCTGTGACTTTAATGTACTCAGAACAAAGGCTCCAAAGTGCTTCTATCGGGAGGATTTGGCAACTTGCCGTAGATATATTCAAGCCATTTTGCTGCCTGTCACTCAGTGCTTTACAAATTGAACTCTGAGGAGAGGTAAAAAGGGTCTATGAGGCATT
>NW_010582366.1:209705-261151 GCF_000705375.1 Tinamus guttatus | reverse complement strand
GTTTGTGTCTGAAAGAGTTTTGTCAACTCTGAATTAATTTTGTGTGTTAAGAAACACGGGGGTGCTTCTAGAGCCGGTCTGTGGTAATTAATCCTTCCTGTTTCTGGAAGAGCAGAACTGTAATAAATGCAGCCCAGATTTAACAGATGTGTGCACACAATGTCTGCTTTATGAGGAGTAAAACAAAATGATGGGTATAGAACAAAAAATGTTGATTTTAAAAATTAAAACAGTATGGAAAGTATCAAGCGTGGAATTTCCAGTGTTTATGCAAATACTGTATTCCTTTAAATGTTAGCAGACAGTAGGGTTTGGGAAACATCTGTCAATGTGGTTGGATGCTGTGAAGAGATTGAAAAGGACAGATGTTACTTTCACTGTTAAAAAATAGAGAGATAGACGCATGAGATCTGAGCCACAATCTGCTTAGTCTAGGTGGTGATGGAAGCTGGCCTAACAAGACAGACAGTGACAGTGAACAATTCTAAGACTCCTTGTAATCTCTTCAAGCTACTTTCAGAAGCCTTCAAAATTGTTATTGCAATGCAACGGCATTATTTGAATGCATTTTCCTTGTGGGGAAATAAGATTGGGCGGGGTGAGAGGAAAGTATGGTTCATGATGCTGTGTAAAGAGTTTTAGAAAGCACATGTAATTTTTTTTCTAAAATATCTTATTTATGCTTTCACGTAAATATGAATTCAGTACAATGAACGGAAACAGAACTAGCTTCAGGTTTCACTCAGGCCCATTACGAACTTCTCATTTATTTCAATAGGAGAGGATTGCTCATTAGATCCTATAGGCAAAGTCACACAGGACTTTACATTAGAAGGAACTTCATTCTGGAAAAGATGCAAGATTTCTTTTGTCAATAACAATTCTAGATTTGGGTTTGTCTGAAGGATTGTTTGTTTGTGCAGTTATTTAAAAAAAATCTTATTAAAATCTGTGATTCTTTGACATATCCCAAATGAATGTCTTTCATTTAGATGTGTCTTCATTTTGGGGGGTACTAGTCACACTCATTCATTTACACTGCTCTACAGAGTTGAGTACCTGGATTAATTAAATAGTTTTAGTAGGAAGTACAATTTAGTAGGAATTTAGTAGGAAGTACAATTCCACACAGGAGGAGCAGGACACTTCATTTAATGTTTAACACAATGACAGCTTACTAGATAGCATGAAGGTTGTTTTACTTCTCCATCATCTCAACTTTTATTGTAACTATTCTCAAAGGAAAATATGCGTCTCTGGCACTCTTCAAAATTACTTTTTTCACCATCAATTTTTCTCCTTAAGCAGAAGAAATACTGAACTAACAGTATTCTTCTAATCTTACAATTAATTGCCTCTATAAAATCTCTATGAAGACAAGAGAAATTATGGGGATTAAATTATATTTAGAAGTATAATTTAAAATGCTAAAATCTATAACCTGAACTCTACATAAATTCAAACTTTTTTCAGCTAATCCCGCTCCTGCTAATGAAGCTCAAGTCATAGGTCTGTTTAAATTGCCATCCAGTAAGAAATATGACACCTAAAAGGTTTCTGTGTTTCTTAGTTTAGAAAGGTTAAGGAAACACGATAAGAAATTGAACCTCACAAACAAAACACATATGATTCTGGGATTCTGAGCCAAGCTTCAGTGTCATCGACATAGAAGTCAACTTTCTAGATAAAAACTCTTTCCACAACTGCCTCTGTCACTAGTGAAACTTCTTTGGCCAATGAAATTATTTCTTTGTCTAATAACTGAATTATTGCATGTGGTAAATCTTGGCAACACATTACCGTCTTATAAATATGAACTGAACAAAAATTGTCATTTTGATTTAAAACTTTAAGTATGAGTACAGATCTGAGTAGTTAAATGTGCTTTGTAAAACTGAACACCAGTGGTTTCTCTCTCACTTCAGAATGCAACTTTCTTGGGTAGCACTTAATTTTCAGTTATTTGAATTTGCATATGAAAAATTACATATTTGGAAAGATAAGAGCAAAGGAATTATTCATACTGCCCACTTTTAGGCTTCCGACTCTAGTATTCTTTACTATCCTCTGGAAACACATACTTTTTTTCTATCGACTATCTGCTCCTAACTGCAGATTGTCTGACTCATGCCAGTGCTGGATACCTAAAATAGCCTAAAATTAAAAGTGTGAAATCCCATTTGGTGGCCAAATTCACACATGGTATAGATCCATTAAAGTCAGAAGGCCACTGTAGATTTACTCTGGCTAAGTCTGGAGCAGAATATTCTCACGTTTCTGCAAATTTATAGCACATGTCATTTGCAGTTTAGGAGGAGATATGTGATGGTTTATTATTTTTAGAGAACAGATGCTCAAATAAGAGGTTAAGTCATAGGCTCTTTCCACTTCAGCTTTGCAAGTGACTTGCCTAGGTACCTTATTTTTTACTGGGACTTTCTGTAATGAAAAATCATATAGGAAATGGAAAATCAAACAATAAGGCCTGGAACCCTCTCTATATAGCATCTGTTCTTGTATCATCCATTATTTAGTGAAGATTATAAGGAAGTTTTTGTTTTGTTTTGTTTTCCTTTTTCCTTTGCAAATTCACAACTACAAACTAGGACTCTATCTCCTGATTCATAAGAAATATTTACTTCTTTTCTTTTCTAGTTAGCACTGGAAACTGATTGTTCCAAGTTTTGAGATGACAATCCTTGTTCTTTTTGTCTTTTGGAGTTTCTGTGAAAATATTTTCTCCTTTCCTGATAAAGGCTTTCGTTGCTTACTTAGTAATTAGCAAGTTGCTTTAAGGAAATAGTGTTCATTTTCTGCTTGGAAAGTTATCTCTTCACACTGCTAAATGTCTCACATCTTACTGGTTATTTCTCATAAAGGTTGTGTGATGAGCAATTTTCCCAATTAGTGTTTTGTCCTGCTTTGGCAAATTCAGCCTTTGCTGTTGTGAACAAACTCTTTCCAAAGCATAAATAGTAGGGTGTTTCTAGTAAATTTTATTTTATAAGTTCAGAGTTGATGTTGACAAATTTATGATAATGTTCTTGGTGAAGAAAAGTTAATCTCATCATTAGCACGCAACATGATCATGGGTTGCACTAGTTGGCTAAAATTTTGGTTGAAGTTTCTAACATTTACTGAATGTATCAAGTTCTAGTTGTCTTAAATTAATCTTGGTGTTCTGCGCAGCTAAATTATTATGGAATTGATTGTATTTCCCTGAGTTTCAAGACAATTCATCAAAAACATGATTCAGCATGTTTTGAAACTGTTAAAGGAACTGCAAGATATCTAAAACTGATGGAAGTATAAGGAAGTGCTGATTTGATTTGGACAATGTTTCTCTTGTTTAAGCATGAATATATGAGGGGAGTATGCTGCTCTTTTAGATTCATTTGGACTTTTGCACTGCAGTTTTATTGACAAGCATATTTGAAGCATAGGGGAAAAAAGTTATTATATTTTTGGTTCTTTAAATCTAAATAGATAGGTATGACATTCAAATTGAGTCTGCACACTGCATACAATAAAAATTGACAATCCCTTTGAAGCAGCTTGCACCAAGTAATTTCTGAAACATTGCAAACTTCCTTAATTTTCAAGTAATGCTAATAAACAATGCCATATGAGCTACCTCTAAATGTTTAAGGAAGGAGAAACAATGGCTACTTCAAATTTTTATGGGCAAAAACAGCAACAATTTTGGCATTTAAAGTGCACAAAACATCAGAAAATAAATCTGAAATATTTAGTAAAGCTGTCAAACATTCATTATTTTGGACTCCTGCTTAGGAATGTTCCCAGATCCCAACCTGATGCTTCTGTGTGCAACATCCCTGGGGCTATTTCATAGAACAACAGTGGTAATGAAGTATGCAGAAGTGCTTTTCTCTGCTTTCCTTTGTGACTGAGATGACCTTTGATAATAGAAACAAAATCTTTGGGAGAAAAGAAAAAAATATTTATCTATAAATTATTGTACTGTATTTATGTATAAATTATTATACATTTTATGCTTAAAGAAAAAGAATACACATATATTATATAAATAAATATACACAAACACACACATATATATGTAAATAAAACTCCCTGGGAAACAAAACCCAAAACTTGCTTTCTTTCCTCTTCCATAACTCAACTGCAATAGGAGGCCATTTCTCAGAGCAACTGAGCACCTATGAAGTGGTATGTTACCAATAATAAAGGATCATATCTGTAGCTGGCATTTTTGGTTTTGGTTATGTTTTTGTTTTTGTTTTATTTCTTTTTTAGTTTTGGCTTTTAACCTTACGTTAGTTGGGAAGTCTACCCTTAAAACATCTGGGCTTTTATTGAAACAATGGCATAGTTTCCACAGTAATCCTGTATAATTTCTGTTGAATAGTAGGGTACATTTAAACAGTTCTAATGGGGTGAGAAATATTATTTTAAAAGGCTTTGATCATTACTTATCTTCCAGCTGATTATAGGAATCTTGTTGGAAGCTTTCAAAGGATTCTTAATTTTGAATCTCTTAATGTCTTCAGTCTAGTGATGACATTAATTTCCCCTATTGCTTGTGAAAGGAAACATAGATTTGTTTCAGTCATTTTTTTGTTCAGTGTGTCATGTCTTTTGTATGTGCAGATGGGACTGATTATTTCTATGGTCTTACTTTAAAAAAAATAAATAAATAATATAATGGAGAAGTAAGCACAGCTACTTCTGTTACAATATGTCAATAATGAAAGAAATGCGCTTTTCCCTCAGAAGTAAAACAGTTAATTTCTTCCACAGACAGCAGTATGTTTGCTCCCCATGGCTCTGTATGTGATCTCTGAGTGGATTTTTTCCTTTGTTCATGGAGTACTCAAGTCCTTTTGCATCAGTCAAGTTTTCACTAAGAAGTAATTCATTCCTATGCAGAGATCTGGCAAAGGCTACTTCATCTCTTGAATCCTACTTAAATCTTCAAAATAAGGCTAAAGTGTTATATAAATAAGGCATTAGCCTTCACCTTGGGTGAATTTCAGCCTTTCTGAATTAGCAGCTTCCTCTCCATTTAATAATTGGAGAATACCTACAGCTTAAAAATTAAAAGAGGGAGAGGAATGTCAAGGAAAGATCATGCATAAATTAATGTATCACGAATTGTTATTTACATAACACTGTATTTCAATATAGAGAGGCTAACATCTAATTTGTATTAGCTTCATTTATTAGGACTTCTGAATTAAATAGTGTTGAATATATGCATTTCAATTCTCAAGTAATTTCTTGCATTCAGTGACATAAAATTGATTTTGTACAGTAAGATTTTTTAGGGATTCATAAATGGTTTACTGAAGCCATTCAGCAAATATAATTTAACTGAGATAGTCACCTCTTTATACTGTCCTTACGGAGTTAGACTCCTCATTTCTTTTTCTACAATACACTACAAGGTGTTCCAGTACTGGGAAAAAGCAAAACAAAACAAACAAACAAAACAAAACAAAATAAAACTTCTGCACAGAATAAAGTTAGACATTTAGACATCAAGATTTTAAGATTCTCTGAATACGGAGTTAAAAAGTTGTGTCTTTAAAAAAAAAAGTCTACGCTTTTATCTCATTTGGGCTTTTTACCTTCAATTTACTGAAATGCTTTTGGCTGGAAATTTTCACCTTGAAAAAAAAAATCCCAACAACAGGAAATAACAACAACAGCAAAAATCCAGAGTTTATTTTAGTACATATATATGAATAGCAAACTCATTTATCCTCAGAAAAAATAAAGAAGAAATGATAGTAAGCAGAGAAAGAATAAAAATCTACCCTCACTGAATAGTGTATTCATAACAAATAAATAAAACTGGATAAAGATTTTTTTTTTTTTTAATCCAGGATTTAACCACTTCACTTTTCCCCTTGGCTAAGTAAGGAAAGTCAAGAGATGTTTCGTGCCTTCAATTCACTATTATTATTCTTTGCAATAAAAGATATAAAATTAAGAGAAAGCAACCTGTCCACATGAGGAGAACTAGGAGAAATACCTGGACTAGTGCCTTCATGGATATATCATGCCTTCAAATTAGTTTCCTGAGCGAGAGGAAAAAAAAAAAAACATTGCCCAGGTACACTAGAAATGGAGTGGGTTAAAACACAATACGTATCATTTTTATTGCAGAGGAGATACAGTAGACAAAGTCTATGGAAAATGCATGTTAATGCAGTTACTATTTTTGCATGGGCTTCGATATCGCGTTGACAATAACAGAACAATACTTTGTGCTCATTGAGAGTATTGGAGTCTACATATCAGCTACAATGGTAATTTCAATTTGAAAATGGCATGCATAGAGAAATATTTTTTTTTCAAATGAATATAACCTCCAATTTTGCACAGTTTTCAGTAAGTCAGGCTATGTAAATGAACTGCATGAATAAATGCAGAACAAAATATTAAATATGTATAAAGTATCTCTAACATGGCATCAATTTTGTGTTCTTGTTTCAACCTGTTTTGTAAGTATTAGAAAAAAAAAAGATTTATGACAGATTTATTAAGAGGTTATTAGCTCTTATTATACATATGTTATATAATTTCTTTCTAAAATTCAACCACTTTGAAATTACACAACAGATTAAGACAGAAAATATACTGAAACTGGTGTAGTAAATGCAAGAAAGTAGTCAAGATAACTTGTTGTGGAAATATTTTGCACAGTGTAGAAGAGTTACTAAGGTAGATTTAGCAGGATCTATTTACTGAAGTAAAATGTGTTCCTATATTTTGCTATGCTTGTTCTGTTAAAAAAGAGTTATATATATAATATTCTGTCTTGATCCTGTAACTGAGGATCTGGATGTATCAGAGATTCTCACTGCTGTATAACCCACAGGGTTAGGACATTCTCCTAAAAACTTCTCATGTAACTCTTTTTGCAACTTCCATAGAACTAACACTTTTTATTATTAGACCAAAGCATGAAGCCTTTTATCATTATAAAATGGTGATTTATTCCTCAGACATACATTGGGTCTCTGCTTTTATCAGCTTTTAAATAACTTCACCAATTCTACAAGCTTTGTTTTCAGTCTTTTGTGCTTTGTAGGATCTCTAACAACTGCTATGAAAAAAATATGCCCTTGGACAACCTCATAGACATTCTTAAAGCTAAGCAATTGCTGAAGAGGGAAACTCGTATGACAGTATCAGCAAATATAGCACCAAAATATCTTTCACGTAAACTAAATTCAGTTGAATGTCAACCTTGTAAAAATGTATGAATTCACCCATGTTGACCTACTGTCAATATCATTCAAAAAAGACAAATAGATTCCTCGTCTATATATGTTTCCTTCTGAAGGTCCTTTGTCCTTTTTGCTTGTTAGTTATCAAATCCTAATAGTAGATCATTTCTTTCAATTAGTGTCTTCAGAGCATCATCATCGAATCTCTTAAGTGCTGATTTTGAGGGGAATGCCATATAAATACTTCATATCCCTAAGTAAATTAAATTCAAGTGCTAAGAATACACTAGGGAAAATATTTTAGGCATAGCGTCTCTCAAATAATATATATCCATTTACTGTACAGTAGTAGTGGTCACAAGCCCCAGCAGAAATTATCTTCCTATTATGCCAAATGCATAGCATATGTGTGATCTCATTTGGAAGGGATCGTAAATGCAATAAACAAGATAAGAGTCAATGATAAATTATTAAACTGCGAATGATGTTACAGAATCAAAGAGTAAACCTAAAAAGCTCTATTTTTTTATTTAAAACACTCTGAAGACACATTGTGCTCATATTATTCTGATAAAATTAGAAGTGAAATTCATTAACATGACATGACAGAGTATGATCTAGAAAGCTAAAATATTGAGTCAAGGCTTTTCAGTGTCCCTTAGTCTCAAAAAAAAAAAAAAAAAAAAAAAAAAAAAGAAGTGGTGCGGAGAGCATTAAAAAGACCGTACCCACCATTCTGTGGCCTTAAAAATC
The DNA here is from genome assembly GCF_000705375.1 of Tinamus guttatus. The sequence continues at coordinate 253,181 of NW_010582366.1, read as the reverse complement.
AGTCAGGGATGTTGAGGCAAATTCTCTCACCTACAGAAAAGTTGGTGGTATTCAAACTACTCATTAGGAATTGTCTTTATATCATTCCCGGGTATCATTTCTGAGCATGGTGCTTGGCTAAACCAGACTAGGTCAGTAACTGTGCCAACAACTTAGCAATACAGTACTTGCAAAGGGATCGATCTTTATCCACTGTACATAAAAGAAATTTAAGTAGATGATTACTTAAATTCATCATTTCACTAAACCATCTAAAATTGGGAAGTCTGAACCCTAAAAACTTAATTGTCTATAATATATATTCACAGGAATCTTTCTTTCTGTGTGCATGGGTGTTCAGATGTGTGTTTTGCAACCATCAATGTACAATACAGTAACTGAGATGATTCACACAATGGTAGAATTGTTATTTCATCCTAGCATATTTTTTGACTGTAAGACTATAATGCATTCAAAATACAAACACTTTACAATATGAATAAATCCATGACCTTTATTATTCATTAAGTGTAGAAGTGTGAGACTATTTCTTCTCACCAGCAGCAACTAGAAATTATTTAGCTAAGAATCTCTAAGAAGTGCTTGAGTTGCAATTTTTATGGTAAATATCTCTTTGTGAAACTACCTAAAGAAAAATGTCAAGGTCATAAAAGCTTTAGCATTTTCCATGTTCTAAATGCTCCTTGATTTATTATTCTGTTCCTGATTGATTATAATACTTGTCATTCTTTTTATCTCATTGAGACTTGTGATTGATTTTCCCTCCCTTTGTCTGCCTTTAGGTGCTACTACTCTCTTATTGTATGAAGTTTTACTGCTATTAGATCTGAGAAATAAGTACTAGATATATCTTTGTTTAAAGATCTTCAAGAATTTAATTTTTTATTTATATGGGATACTCTAATAGAATTATCTTAGCTCTGAATACAACACATTATCAGTGTCCCCACATATGTCATAATTGCATGACATTCTTAGATATTGATCTTTAGATATCAAACCAGTCTGTGAAAAAAACAAAACAAAACAGAAAAAAAAAAACAAATAAAATCCCTCCCAAGCAGTGAATCTTGCTTTCCAGCAGGTTTGAGGATTTCTCTTTTGTGTCATGTTTCCTTTACACTTTTATTTACACTGTATGTGGAAGAAAAATGTTATTCTGATAAATTTGGAATATCGTTACTTTTCTGCACCCAATACACTGTCCAAAGCACATATATATGTAGAAGAGGAATAACTCACCAGGTCCTGCTACTTCGAGCAATTCATCATATCACTGCTTCCCATGCTAGGTTGCCATATTAACTGGATTTAAATTAATAGCTATAACTATGTGTGCAAAACAGTCTTTCTTGCACAAGAGGCAACAAATAATTTTTCATTCAGTACCATGACCTTTTTAAATACATTTTCCACTTTTTAAGTTTTAATTAATAATGACACTGAAGATTATTTTTTACAATTCTTCCACCTCTGTTTTGAGAGCGCTCATTTTGAACTATCTCAGTGCAGTCAGATATACTGTTCAACCGATGTTAAGAATACTAGCATAGATAAATTAATGAGATAATAATCCAGTGAAATTTTCCTATGAGTGCTATTTGTTTGGGATGAGGTGAGTGCAAAGGAATAGCTTATGTATTTATTTATTTATCCTTTAAATAATATCTAGAACTTTGTTAATTCTTTATAGCTCAGATTTACAGCTTTCTGAAGCATCAGGTTGGCTTCAAGCCCTATTTATTGTGTTGCTCTGCAGGTAAACTTATGTTTCTCTGTAACCGTAACTTTCTTAAGAACTGGTAAGTTCTATCTGGATTATCTTTGCCTATCACATGCTATTCTCTCCCTAAGTGAGAGTGAGACTTAAACAGAAGCAAAGAAGTTATCACTGTGATATTTCCAACTCAACTCCCCCCCCCCCTTTTTTTTTTTTTACTTGCTGGTTTCAAAAATATGGAAAGTATGAAAAAAATTATAAACATTACAACATACTGCTAATGAATTGTAAAATGCTGTCTGGAGACTGTCTGAGTACATAAGAAGTGCAAAACCACCTGAAGAATCAGCACATACCTGTAAGCCGCTGAAAATATAAGGCAGAGAACTAGAGCCTGTCATTGTTCAGTGCTTTCCTGAAGTGCTTTTCACTTTCTCTTCTCTCCCTTTTTTTTTTCTTTTTCTTTCTTTTTTTGTGTTTAAATATAAAATTACTTCTGAAGACATGTTTCTCTAAGCATTGTGTATGAATTGTATTTGCTGATATGTTTGAACAAAATTCTAACAAATGGTTCTTGGCACAGCAACACTTGTTGAAATGAACTTTGCAGCTTTCTAGAACAATGACAACTCTACTGAGTTTATTCAGAATAAATGAGGTATATTAAAAAGGTACAAAGGGCTGAAGAATAGTTTATTTATCTATGAATAGCTGTCATTGTCCTGTATGACAAAATGACAATCTGTTGTAAAGGGAAATGAAATTTCTCCAAGTCAGAAGCAGAATGATAGGATGAAGGACTAGAGCAAGGTCTCTTAAGTGCTAATGAGCATATAGCTTCTCCCAGCGCAGGAACCAGCAATCCTAATTTCCAAAGACATGTTTATATGGCCAACATATATTTTAGGCAACCATACAAAATATTGTGGATACAGGAGGACAGTAAATGCCATTCTCTCTTCTTACCCTCCTCCTTATTGAAAGAATCACTTCATTGGTTCTTGTATAAAACCTGGTAATGTTTGTTGTACAAAAAAAGCTTGGAGAATCATCTTGCAAAAAATTATTTAAAATTCAAGACTTGTCTTTTTTTTGAAGTATCGAAGAGGATACTTCTGAAGAGTAATTCATTATAACTATGTTGGCCTTGCTTGTATGTGTGTGGTATGTCCCAGAATCTCGGCCTCTCAGTTGCTTCCACTAGTGAGCACACCATAGGTGTAAATGTACCCATATATACGAGATTTCTTGCTAATGGAAAGTCAGGCAGTTTTATTAAGGAAAAGCAACAAGAAAGGACCCGTGTAATCAAAGGCTTGACTGAGGGCCTTACCAAGCACATACCAAGACTTGGTAATCTGGAATTGCTTAAGAGATGTAGGAACACAGACATCAGTATTGTGTTATGTGAGCTTCTGTGAAAATGAGCTTCCCCATCTTGCATCTTGCAACTTCCTTTTATTTTCACTAAGCACAAACTTCGAACAGTCCTAAATTGAAATATTCAGTTCCACAAAGTAAAACTATAATTTCTTAGGTAGTTCAGGCTTCATATACAGCTCAGAAATCCTAAGTAATGGGAAAAAGAGAGAGGTCAATATCTTTGATCCCCTGAATAGTATTTAGGGATCTTTAATTTGCAAATGGTTTTAATTCAGATAATTACAGGACTGGTTTCACTGACCTTTCTGATTAACTATAAAGTGAACAATGCTTTTTTTCTAAGTTATGCCTTTTAAATGAATATATACACAATCCTTATTGCAAGAAAAAAAGGATAAACGTGAACTGTTCTTGAAGCTGCACTTTTACAGTCCTCAAGGCAGATTTTATCAATTAAACTTGTGATCTTGCTAAAACTTAAGACAAATTTTCCAGAAAGTATTCTTTCTAAATCTCACAGATATTCTGTTAACAAAGTAACACTCTGCTTCTTGTTGTTAATGGAGCTCTATACAGTTCATTATACCGAGGGGATTTGAATGAGGCTATTGTATCAGCAAACCTTTCGGGTTATTAAGGTTTACTTGCAAATTTTTAACACAAGCTAGGGCTTTTACTACGTAGGGCATGAATTTAATCTCTTCAGTGGCAAAATATGTGTTTCTATCTTCTATCTCAGTATCCTTTTGTAATATAATGCATGAAGTATTCCCGGTTGAAGAAATTAAATAAATGTAAACCGTCTTCCCATATTTCTGGGATTTTGATTGCATCGTTGGTTAGTTTCCAGATATTTCATGGAGATAGACTGTTGTCATGCCACATAGAACAGAAAGGCAGTGTTGTATAAAAACAATTATGCCAAGTTTCTTTGCTAGTAGCTAGGAAAAAAAGCTGTATGATGTCCTTGATAAAGAATGAAATAACAATTAAATTTTAAATCCACCATCTGAAACTCAACAATTGTCAAAGTGTGTATTTGTTATTCAAGACCTATCAATAGAAGTGTTAGATTGCTCACAACTTGCCGTAGCTCAGCATCAGCCATACAGACTGCTGCACAATGCAGTGTGTTTTCTTTGCGCTACTCTGCATGGTGTGAAAGAAAATCATGTCTGACACAATGGAAGAATTTTGCTATCCTAGACTGTGAAGAGAGTAGGAAAATACTCTCATCTTCTCATGGTGTACATGAGCAGCCTAATCTCTAGGAAGCATGACAACTCTAAGAGCAGTCCTAGTTTCTCTGTCCTAGGACTGAGATGTTCTGAGTTCTAGGACATTGAAAAAGCTTTGTTCTTGTACTTTACAAAAAAAAAAAAAAAAAGTATATGGAAAAATGCATGATTGAAGACATATCCATCAGCCTGGCCACTATCCTGGAACATCAAAAAAAGTTATACCAATATTCCAGTTTCATGATTGAAATTCTAAAATCAGCAGATGTATATGCTCCAGCACAAGAGCATCCAGCAGATGCATCCAGCAGATGTATATGCTGAGACTTTTTTTTTCAGTTGGATAGTGCAGTCTCTCTTGATATGTACAGGTTATTTATGTGCCACTTTGTAGTATATGTCACTATTTATTATATGTCACTTCCGTGCTTCTTATGTGATGTTGATGCTTCAGACTACTGAATAATCTCCACTATGGTACCCCAAAGGCTTTTTCTGTCACAAATTTAATTTTGCAAAGAAAACCATGAGACAACTCCTGGTTAAGAGGAGAGTCTGAGGGCACTTGACAAATGGCCATAGGAAGGGAAAGATAAAAGACTCAATTTTGACTAGAGATCAATATGGTATGAAAATAAAAGCAAATAAAAAAATTAAAAGTGCAGTTGTATCTTCTTTTTTATCAAGGCCATGTTAAGCTCTGCCACCTCCCCCTAGTCCATATCTCTGCACATCAAATCTGATTTAATAATTCCAGCAAATTTAGAAACTCAGTTTCAAAGGGCACCATGCTGGGAAGAAACCCCTTGGTACTACTTTGCAGTGGTAGAACAGGAATTATAAAGCTGAAATGATGGGATAGCAGATTTATGCAAGGATCAGACAATTAATTTGGCAGGGATAAGGGTCTGGTACATCTCATACATATGAGATGATTGGAGAGCTAGAAATCTTTGTAAATACATACTGCCATTAGTCACGTAACGATGGCATGCAGATGAGATAAAGATGAAATGAATTGTAGATCTGAATAAAGCTAATTACAAATTTCAGGGATTTTTAAAATAGCTAAATTCTACTATTCAACCATAAATTAAGCAAAATTTTATTAGGGGGCTCTGGAAGAAGATGACAGCTAGTGAAATATATATTAGAACTAACAACTTGCTCCATTAATATCTTGTAAATTTCCTAAAACTGGGTTGCTCCAAAGCCTTGGGGATAAGCAATGGAAATAAGTATTACTGGATTAAATACTGCAACAATGGGATATGTTAAGTCATATTATTTGAAGATCAGGCCTGTTTATTCCTTCTAATGAAGACAACTGTGACATTCTTCCTTCATTATGTCTTTCCACCCCACCTTGCCCCCAGTTTGATTTGGACTGCAGTCACACAAAGTGAGTAATGACACATAAGCACATTGTTCATTTGAGTTGTGTAACTAAGTAAATTACCCGTAGTCCAGACCTGAGGAAAAAAAATAAAATAAATTAAACACTTATTTTTAAGTATTTTGAGAAACAAATCAACTATCACTCCAGGGATCAGCTATTACAGATATTTGCACTTATCACTTCCATTTGTTTGAGCACTGTGTTAATAGTTTATATGAATTTTTGTTTTCTGGGTATTGTTAGCATTTTCATAGAATGAGAAAAGATGAATATATTTTTTGTTATGAAACTTAGAATTAAAGGAGTGAAGTGCTACTTACCGAAAGATATATCCTTTTGGTAAGGATCTGATGCTCCTGCTACCTACACCAGGTTTCACTTCAAGATAACTTCTCTGATTTCAGTGGGTTTCTTATTCAGTCCTTCCAGTGTTTCTCAACATAAGTATGTTTATACAAAACACATTTTCATAGATTTCACCAGACCTGCCCTTGTGACTACAGATATTCAAGAACAAAAGTCTTTTGCAGAATCAGTCTTTAAGAAATTAATGATTTCTTTAAATATGAGTGAGAGGAGTATGTTCAGAAACGGGAATTTGAGCATAACACATACTTTTTGCTTTCCCTATAGACATTTTAAACTCATAGATACTTAGAGACATTTATCTTTTTCGATATTTATTGGTAACTTAATAGTCAGTTACCCAACCATTTAGAGTATTTTCATATGGAAATACAGGCATAAAAGATAAGTTAGGGTAAGGTAGGATACTACATTTCATGATTTATGTTGTATATAAAACGCATGGACTTCAGTGATTTGGAAATGCAAAATGAAATACTGATAAAAATAATCTGAGAAGACTCATCATCTTGACAACATACTGACTTTAAACATAATAAATTGTAATAATTTTTAAATAAATTTTATTAGTAAAAAGTGATAGATATTGCATTCATAGAAATTACAAATTAGGTTTCTTTCTGTTGGAAAGTTTGCAAGTTAAGAGAGGAGACACTGCCTTTTAACATAGAATTGTTTAGTAACACTTAGCAAATATCTTGTTAATTCCAAAATTTGCTTATAAATTTATTTGTATTGTTATTAACAGTTGGATTGGATTTTTTTCTGCTTCCCTACTTATCTGTATTTCTGACATATCTGTTAAAAATCCTTAAAAGTGAGAGGAAAAATTCATTTTCATATTATAATAACTCTTCTCGTTTATGCTACAAATGCAAAAGTGCGTCTTTATGCTGATTTTCACAATTATAAGCTCTTCCCCATTTTGGATACCGTCCACCAGGAGCCAAGGTGTAACCAACCTTCTTGTTTTCTTGTTAGCTATGGCAAACTCTGATTTCATTATATACCTTTTGTGAAATGTTGCAGTTTGAAAGCCGTAGTGGTAGTGGTGGCAGCGAGGGAAGGAGATATCAAATCAGCATCGGATTCACAAAACAGTCAACGGACCGTAGGTCCGATCGCTTTCCTAGGAGCAAATCGAGTTCCCAAACAGTGTGATCACCTATAAGCTCGACTCTGGCAGTATCGGATTCACGGACAGTCTGTCAACTGTAGGTCCAATCACCTCCCCCAGAAAAAGCAGTCGAGTTCACAAACAGTATGATTTATTCAAATGCAACATTTACAAAGCAGGTTTTGGATGTCAGTACAGGAAATTCTCTACAAGAGCATGGGGTTTTTAGCTAGCTCCAGTATACAAATTTGCAATCATCACTCACCCCAGAAGATGGGAGAGGGCTCTCAGTCTCGAGTCTCCTCAGGCGGGGCGCCAGTCCAAGGGGAGGAAAAGGGGATCAGCCCGTTGACTGACCCAAGAGTTGCAACGGATGCTTCCCTCCTCACTCAGTCTCCTCGGGCAGCGTCCCAGCGCGAGGGGAGGGAAGGGGGCTCAGCCTGTCGACTGACTGAAGAGTTACGATGGTTTCTTCCCCCATAGAGCGCATGCTCGGTGAGACGTGGTCGTACCTCAGAAGCGGGTAACTTTTGGGATGGAGGTGTGGTTTTCACACTATAATGAGCAAAGTTCAAGCAAAGTTCATCATTTGCCACCTTTGCTGGCTCAGCACCAGACTTGTTATCGTATATCTCTCATTAGACAGCCACTGTGCAGCTTATCAGCAGCCCAGCACAGGGAGTGCAACAGATTTTGGCCGCGGTGTCTTCACTCCGCTCCATCCTCCGTTACTCCCTTTGCAGCTGCGAGGAGGGCAGATTGTGCTGCCCAGGGAACTGTGGAGGAGCAGAGTCCGTGCGTACCAGTCATCCTGGAAGTGGCAACTGTGTTGCCCCAAGCAAGCTTTTGTAATGCCAAAACTTCTGTTAGGCCCTAGTTTTCCTCTCAGTTCCTGCTTTCAAACAATTCTTCCACACCTTTGTTCATTATCCCATTGATACTTCTATGGCTGGATGTGTCTAACAGTCGGCTTACAGTTATTTCTACCTAAGAGTTTGACTGTGATCTAGCATTGACTGGAAGGTTGCACTCAGTGAGGCCTGTAGTGGTTTTGTGGTGCACTCCCCTGTTCCTGGACTTTGACAGCCTGAGGAACAGCACATGTGCTTAAAGTCTCTCCTGTCTTCCCTGAAACAACTCTGCCCCAAACAGTCTCTTGCTTCCCTAACATTATGTGTGAGACGGCTATTTTCCGATGGCTAAAATTTTTCCCAAACAAGTGCTATTATCTAAGCAGGATGGACAATTGCAGGCCAGTGCTTAAGCTTTGCCTTGCCCCCACTGATTTTATTAGCATAGGTGTAACTTTTGATTTCATGGCCATGTAACTGATAGAAAATTGCGAGGAACAGGACCAACTGTTCGGACAGTGAAAAATATAAAGGAAACTAAATTATCAAATACCTACATGAAGAACAAAAGGCAAATCAAGTCAAATCCAAGAATGCAGAGGAAAAAGGGCACAGTAATGTTAAAAAAATTCTTGATGGTATAAAAAATGGAAAAGAAAGTTGCAAGCAGCTTGTCAGGAACAAGTGGACTCAAATAGTGGATCTATAGTGTGTCATAAACTATATAGATACTGAATAGAAGAATATAAGTAGGATAGTTACCTCATCTATCTTGACAAAGAGAAATAGAGCAACTGGTCACTCATCACTGGAAGCAGAAAAAAAAAGTATGTTAAGTATTTCTATGGCATTTAAACTGGAATTTCAAGTCTGGATTAAAGATATTGAAAATGATTATATTTTTCTAAATAAACAAGAAACATTGAAAAAAACAGCAATAACAAAGCATGTCAACAGCTTTGGATATTAAAGTAATTTCCTAATAATTATATTTAGTGAATTATTTTGTGAAAGATAAAAAAGAAGTGCCACTTGGATGCATGTGTGTTGAATAAGGAACATAGGCATTTCAAAGCAAAAATATCATACTAAAGCCAGCATTGAGTTAGATTTTTTCCGTGTTCTTTTTAACACTAAAAATAGCATGTTAGTTATCTTTCTTCCAGCCATCAAAAGCATTTTCTATCAAATACTTTGACAGCTTTACTGTAGCAAATAAAACTAATTACATTTTGAACCCTTAAGTAACAACCCATTACAAAACTATGTATTTCTGAAAGAGAAGGGAACACAAAGAAACATAGAAGACCCATAAATCAGTAGTTTCCACTACCCAAATAATGCTCATTGATTTCTGAGTTTAAATTAAATCTGAGTAATCAGACAGATATTTGTCCTCTTTGTGTGCATATTTGTGTTTAGAAATATTACATAGCTCTCCCAAAGACTTTTCAAGGTAGAAACCCAGAGAACTTTAAAGACGCAAAGGAATCATTTTGTTTTGGTCATATGCATATATTTGTTTCAGTATTATTACTTCCTAGTAGAGATTAAAGCCTTTCAGCAGTAGCTCAATAACTGTAGAGAAAAACAGACCTGGCCCTTAAGGAGCGATGCACGATTTCTTCAGTAATTACAGATTAAACACAAGAAACTCCATGTTAATGTCAAGCATCCAGCTCCGACCAGGTCTCAGCAACTCTGATTGTGGATGCAGAGCCCTTGTTGCCATCCTAGGGAGGGCTGGCTGTAGTCGCACAGCGCTGGCCGGCTACTATAAGCCAGCTCAATCATATCAACACCAGCTATAGCTCAACTAAGTACTTTCCAAATGCTTGTCTTCCCACAAGAAATTGTGGTAGAATTAGAATTACAATTAGAAATAAAGTGGAGTGGGGTATGTTGTTGTTAAAGTTTGAGCAGAAATTAGGGTATGCCACAACCCTTCTGTAAAGAGTTGCATAATATTGTATAGATAAGCAACATATCAGGTTTTGACAAAACTTATAAAAGATTACTCTAGAGTATTGAGACTGATAATCTGATCCTTAGGGGATGTTACAGAATCACTGGCCAAATATACATATTTAAAATATATATGCCAAGTGTGCTACAATTTCTTTCGTCATAACTTTTTACTGCTTTTCCATAAAGCTGAATCCACTATTGTTACGTTGGGGTTTTAGTAACAACAACAAGAAAAAAAAAAAAAAAGGAAACCAACTTGGCATAGATATTTTGAGATACATTTTTCTTTTTTCTTTTTTTCTTTTCTTTCTTTCTTTCTTTTTTTTTTTTTTTTTTTTTTTTTAGTCATTGCATCCTTGGAAAATCCTTCCAAGAATTTTCCTTTAAAAGTGACTTGTCTTTTCCATTCTGTCAACAGTTAGTCAAACTGGTGCATCCGTATGCATGCCCAGTTGATATTGTGTCAGCATTTAGAAGGTAATTTTGTGAGGGTATACTGCTTCTAAGCTGTTATCAACACATTTATGAGGTGTGCTTTGGAAAGCTTATCTCACTGGCACTGATGTTTTGACAGTTTTTTCCACTGGAGAGGCTGATTAGCCCTTGTTACTTTGTCGGTAAGGAAACACTTCTTCATTGGCTAAACATGTCTGCGGGCAAATAAAATCCTTACCATTTAGCAGCCACATCAGTGAAAAAAAAAAATACTTTGCAGCCAAATGGAGTATCATTTCACCCACATGTCCCTTAAACTGTGAAGCAATTATTTACAGATGGTGTGGAGCCTCTGCGGCTGTATTTAAGATGGGATATTTTAGATTTTCTGAAAATCAAAAATATTTCATGTTAATATAGTTCCACATTTACATAAAGAATTTGTCCCTGAGAATTACTCCCCAAAGGGTCTGAGGGCACAGTCATCCCCTCCTATTCCTGGAAAAAGCCAATAGCAGATGTTAAACAAACTGAATGAGTAATTTATTAAATATGCTTTTAAATTTTCAGTTATATTTTTCATTTCCTGAAATAAAAATTCAAACACTTAGAGCTTAGAAGGAAGGAAGGAAGGGAGAGAGGGAGGGAGGGAGAGAGGGAAGAAGGAAGGAAGGAAGGAAAGAAGGAAGGAAGGAAGGAAGGAAGGAAGGAAGGAAGGAAGGAAGGAAGGGGAAGAAAGAAGGAAGGAAGGAAGGAAGGAAGGAAGGAAGGAAGGAAGGAAGGAAGGAAGGAAGGAAGGAAGGAAGGAAGGAAGGAAGGAAGGAAGGAAGGAAGGAAGGGAGAGAGGGAAGAAGGAAGGAAGGGAGAGAGGGAGGGAGGGAGAGAGGGAAGAAGGAAGGAAGGAAGGAAAGAAGGAAGGAAGGAAGGAAGGAAGGAAGGAAGGAAGGAAGGAAGGAAGGAAGGAAGGAAGGAAGGAAGGAAGGAAGGAAGGAAGGAAAAAAAACAAAAGCTTAAAAGAAATTACAAAGGATATTTTTGAACGTCAATTTCGAACGTTTTATTCCAATACAAGGTGAAAGGTCATATTTGAACTTCTATGGAAAAGGAATTCTATGCATTGACATGACATTTAGTGTAGATCTGGAATGAAAAAAAAGATAGTCCTCAAACAGTTGTATTCTTAAATATGCAATGTTTACTCATGCGATTAATCTATTTTTTATTTCATTTTCATTTTTTTATTGATTCCATTCTTCCATTACTTCTTATGTATCTCAGATGCTAAAATAATTTCTCCACTTGCTGCCACTATGCTCATTCTAAGAGTTATTTTCCTGCAGAGAAGTAAGTAGTGATTTTGATGCTTTCTTTACTTATACATCACTAGTTGTAGAAGAGAGAACGAAGCAAACATTAGTGACAGTAATTCTACCCAACACAGTGCTCCAGGACAGAAGTTAGCATCTTTAGACAAAATGGTGTTCTAGTAGAACTCCCTGTGTAACTGTAAACAAAGGATTATTTCCTCCCAAGACTGAATGCTTGCTTGGCCAGTAAACAACAGGAACTTGGAAGATTAAGTGCAGTAGTACACAGTAGTGCACACCCCTCGATGACGTGATAAAAATGTGGTGATAATGCCATAATATGGGTCCTTTTTCAATGATATTTTAAAGTTGGTTTGGCATAGTGGCCACGACAGACGTGTGTGGGTCAGTGAACACACAAGCATCTGCATGTGAAAAAGAATAAAGGGTCTGGGATCTCAACAAACACTGAAGATACTTGTGTGTTACCAGAGGTGTTATTTGTTGCAATAGACCCTTGGAATTCCCCACAGTGGTGCAAGGTTCTGATGCGTCTGTCTCTAAAATACATTTGTAAAGTTTCTAGCCAATGTGATTTAAAATGTTTAAAATGGTTTTTAAGCGATATAAGGTGCAGAAAATTGGATTTATAATGGAACCATAGAGAAATTCACTGCTATTTGGAATTGCCAGGAATGGCTGTAGGTAATGAGGTGCAGGTGATGTCAAAGTAATGGATTATTTAAGGTGAAAGGCAACAGAAACTGATCAGACTTTAGGCTTCTCCTAAGTTACCTCATATTATCAGATCCATTCTTAATAAAAGATATCATTCATATAACCTGAGGTCTATGATTTCACAGTGGAGATCAAAAGGATATCACTTTCATAGCTTCCTCATGCTTAGTTAGTGGCAGCTAATTCTGTTATTTCCCTAGTGTGTGTTTCCAGAAGAATTCTTGAATTCCGTAACTGAGGCACAGTTGTCTGCATTCATAAAAAATGTCATCATTTTTACCACAAATAAACAAAACAAATCATACTTTTCCTTTCTACACTATTTATTTTTACAAACATGGAATCCTTTTGCAGTCCTCCTTTCCAAAGTTAATTCACATATCATATATCTAAAGGATTCCTCTTCATTGCCACTTCCATATTTTTAGTGATAGGGGTCCAAGATTAAGTTCTATGGAATGAGAAATATGGTTTTCCTTGCTTTTCTGTTCCTATTTTTCTTGAGAGTCTTTTTCTGTTTTAATTAATTCCATATGCATATTATTAAATTTCATTTACCTTTCCTATAATTTCAGATTTCATAAACTATTCATTTGATGAGTAATTTTGCTTTCAAAAGAAATCCTCCCACAGAATTTTTGGAGGGCAAAAAGAGTTTACAATTCTGAGAAATAGCCAGTTTTAGGCTTTCTTGGATGGAATCTTGTTACAAATTATTTAAGTAATTCTGTGTTTTTTTTAGGAATGAAAAGAAAATCCACCATATTAAAAAAAAACACTCAATTCATTCTTGATTATATCTTCTTTTAAAAGCAGTTTATATTAACTCCTAATTTTAAAACACAGCCAGCATCATTATCTGGATTCTTAACATTAGATTTAATTGACTTTCTTAAACATACCTGCCATTCACAGTCTAACAAGGAGTTTGCTGGTCTTCAAAGATGGTAGTCAGCTTTTTAATTTAATTTAATTTTATTTTATTTTATTTTATTTTATTTTATTTTTTGCATTAATTCAAATCAGCATTAATATAGGAAATCATATGTATTAAAGGATAGTGATGCTTGCACCAATGATTCACTTCATGAACCATTAATGTTTATTTTTGTATTATTGAAGAAAATACAGCAACAACAACAGCAACAACAGCTATCCAACCTCAGACTAGGGAATCATTTAGCATTTGATATGGCTGCTGATAAACATTTAAAAATTTTAAGCACAGGACAAGTAGACAGGGATAAATTCTAAATGAAGCTTTTCAGCTTCCAGAAATCCAGCATAAATGTCCCTGGAGGGAGGAGACTTTATTCACCACCATAAATTATTTATGCTTTTATACTTCTGTATTTGTCTGCAGTGAGTTTCACAACTGTGCACAACAACCAAAAAGGTATTATCATGTATCTTATAAGCATATATTGTTTGAATATTTTGTTTGGTTTCCTTTTGTTTTGAGAAATTGGGAGCAAGTATTCCCTTTGAACTATTAATGATTTTATGTTCATCTTTCGTATCCCATACTAGATCTTTGATCATACTGTATGTGATTCCTCTTTCTTTTATCTGTTTATCCAGCAGATATAACAGCAGCATGATTTTAGTTTCATTTTCAGTTCCTTTCCTAAGTATTTCTGACATCTCCTTTGCCTTTTTGACTGCTGTAAAGGATGGAATTGACATATTGAAAGATTCCAGAATAGCTCCAGTATCTTTTTCTTGAGTGGTGATAAGTAATTCAGATATCACTAATTCTTTTCCTGATTCACTTCTGATTAGCAATACTAAATTTAGGGTTTCTTTCCATTACTATGTTTTCTCTAGACTAAAGTGAAGAATATAGAGATATCCAAATTTATCAGTATCATCTCAGAAATTCCAGTCTTCTTGTTGGCTTGATCAATTTGTTAAATGTCTTTTGTTAACTTTTAATAAACTTTTAATTGTTTATGTTTAACCTTTCAGTGATTTTAAATCAGCACACCTTTTGTTGAGAAAATGAAATATTATGAATATTTCTATCTTTTTCCCTCCATGTTTGCTGAAAATAATCTTCACACTGAATGAAATTTTAGAGGCAAACTTGTACTCTGGGATGTATTGAATGTACAGATACACTGAATGCATGCTGATGCCAGAATAAAATTGTTGATGTATTGGAGATTTTAAGTAAGAAAAAAGAAACAAACAAACAAAAAAGTCTATATGCACACACAGAGAGTTATCTGTAAGCAGAGTAAGATGGACATATGAAATGAAAGGCTAGTTAAATAGATAATCGGCAGGGTAGAATTTTCTTGAGCAGAAATTAGTCATTCAGACACAAACTTTTCATTCATATTAACATGTGACAATCTCTTAAGCTTTTTATCAACTAAAGGTCTGTAAGGTCAGATAAGGAACTTGTAGTATGAGAACATATTTCACTATATCATATGTTCACAAGCAGTTTAATACATATAAGTCTTATGTTAACAAGTGATCATACAAATTTTCACTGAATTGTTTGTGTTAAAATTTACTCCCACTGAAATATTTATGAAAATCACACTTAAATTATTTTAGGTATAGGTCATAAAAGATGGAAACTTTCCACTAAAATATTCTGAATTGAATTTATCAAAATGTCATGTTTTATTAACATTTCAAACAACCAATCAAAAATTTGGTGCATCATTTTATGCATCATTTTATTTAAATAGCAAGCAGCCCTAAATGGAAATATATACAACAATGAAAAAAAGTTGGGTCATGGTCTGTTATTTTTCTGTCCCAGAATGCTGATGGTATAGCATAGACTTAATTCATATGGATGAAACATCTTACTCTCCTCTCCTTGCCCTGAACTACACCTGGGTATTTTCTGAGAGTTTTATGTGTCACAGACCAAAATCTTTGAGGGGTCATGTTGATGAGTAAATAGCACAGATGCTATGCTGTTCATTTAATTCAGTTCCCTAGTGCAGATAGATACAGCTGACCTCAGGAGGTGCAAGCATTTCAGTGTTGCAGCTGAAAATACCCAGCTGCCAGGAGAAGTGAAAAAAGCATGTCCCACTGAAAATTCTGGAAGTTTGCTACGGTCTTCACTTCGGTCAGAATTTGTCTTATTCAGAGATAAGAAATATTTAACAGAGAGGGCATTTGCAATCTCTTATCAAAGTCCAAACATGTATATTTTCAACTTTTCCTTGCTGGGTCATGTGAATGTCTGGTAACTTAAAAAAAAAAAAAAAAGTATTTCATACATATCTAATCAAAAGACAAAAGAAGGTTACATATCTCACAAAAGGGGAGAGAGCAAGAATAATAGTTTGCATTTTGCTTCTACAAAATCTATGTTTAAATATATAAATATATATAACTACCCAAGTATTAAAAATGCAGACCTCTTCTAGAGAGACTATCTGGTTGTTATTTTAACTCAGATGTGAAAAAAAGACCATTTGCTCATATGTAGGCAGGTGTTTAACGTAAGTGAGTGACTAAGCTTTACTAATACTAAGGAGTCTGTATTTCTGATGTCTGGGCAAAACTGGAAAACAAAACAAAACAAAACAAAAACACTTAGTCTTTAGTGCCATTCAATTTAAAAATCCTCAATAAAAGGAAAGTGGAGTTCATGTAACTTGAGTTGGTACTTTGATGTTATGCTCAATTTGAATCGCATTTGGAAAGCCATGAGTTAGTTGAAAATCCCCTCTACCTGTCACCTTGATGGAAGGTAGGACCGGGCTGGCCTAACCTGAGATCGCCTTGTGTCTCGGACATAGGATGTATTGTGTTGCTTCACAGCCAGACGACGCCAAAGCAACACACCCTGACATACTGATAACAGCCTTTCAAATAGCCACACACACACAAAAAGAGGGCTTAAAAGCTTCCCCTCCTTCCCTTTCTTACTCTCTCCCCTAGCACTGAATTATTTTCCCAGAAACACTTGAGCAGAACTTTTGTTGATAATTTTAATACAAGGAAGTATATCGAAAAATGTTGTCAAAAGGACAACTTTCCCCTATATTCATACTGGTGCAGGATTAATTTGGTATTGAACCTTTTACCAAAGTGTCTATTTCAGTTAGTCACCTTCCAGAAGAACACATATTTAAATTTCTTCTTCTTTTTTTTTTTTTCTTCCCTCCCCCCACCACTTCTTTCCATTAATAATTTCCCATGAACACTAAAGTGGAAACTGGGTTGTGTTAAATTGACTTGCATTGCTTAAGCCTTCCCATTATCGTAATGTTGTGACTCCAGCTTTTCTGATTGCTCTCACAAACTGATAACAATTGACTGCTGCCTGAGGGCCTGATGTATTTTGGTTGTAACAAAAAGGAAGGTATAATGTTGCCAGAATCACTGTGAAACATCACTGAGAAAGAATGCAAGAGTGAATTTCTAACAACAATAAGCCCAGAGGAAGAAGACTGAGATAAAAGACATGGAGATATTTTGGTTGCGTGCTCCATTGAGAGCCTTTGAATTGATTCCATATTACCTGAAGGGACAGAATACAGACCTACAGAAGAAATCAGAACTGACAACTTTTTCCACATGCCAATCTAATAGTATAGGAAGAGAAATAAATGAAATCTTTTTTTTTTTTTTTTCAACACAGAGGCTCAGCATGACCTAGTACAGTATTAGCCATGAGTTGTGCAGTTGAATATGAAAAAGAAAACATCTAGGAATTAATGTGAAATCAGATTTACACCAGGTAAATTCTTTGAACCTTGGTGCTGGCCTTTATCCACCCAAGTGCTGTTTATTCAAGGATGGTCCATATTTCCTGTGATAAAGACAGAGCACCAAGCACTCTGGTTACCAGTGATGACTTGCTGTTGTCAGTACCAGGCTTTTCACAGGACTAGTGAAAAGTGTTTACTTTTGGACTTTTCACAGCACCTTCACAGCTATTTCCCAATCTTTCTGAGATAAATTGGACACGAGCATCTTACGGGCTGGATCCAACTAGCGGGCTGCCAGCTGGACAAACAGAAATCCTACTTGCATAAAGGAAATATTAAATGAGTAACTGCTCCCAGTCTGAATGCTTTCCAATTGTCTTTGAAATATACATAGAGTACTGAAAAAAATAATAAAAAATTTAGGATGAGAGGAATAAAATCTATTTTCAATCTTAATGCTGACATACTTGTATATACTTGGAACATAAAGGTCCATGTAAAGAAAATGTCTAGATCAGAAAGTTCAAGGAAAGATAGTATTAATAATACAAATATTATCTGGAATAGTATTGATGCTTAGTTGCTGTCTAGACACAAAATAATTGGATATTAAACAAGTGTATGCACAGAATACATATACATATATGGAATATATATGGGATACAAATACATATATTTTATTTCATAAAGTTAACATGCTCTTATATGGTTCCTATTGCTTGCTCGGTTATCAAGCTCCAGAATGCAAGTGAAAGCTGTGAGTATCATTTCTCATTATGTTTCAGAAGAAAAAGGATTTGTTTTCATAAGATAGAAGTGCTATTTAAGAATGTGAGTGCTGCTTTGTCTCAGCCATCTGGAATGCTCTGCACTGTGTTAGTTCTAGAGCTTGCTATATTACCTGGAATTTTACATTTTCTGGTTTGAGGTATTATATAGAATTATATTTACAAAACAAAGATATTAAATTCTAAGCATTACTCTGGTACAGATTTTTTTTTGTCATTTTATTCTTGGGTTTTTTGTCCTCAGCATTTCTTTCACCTCTCAGTCACAATCTGCTAATGACTTCTTTCTGTCTGCTGAAAATACTTCTATAATTGGTGGCTTATTGTTTCATTTTAGCTTTGCTGTTATCTAAGCAGTGGAGTGTGGGAAGGAAGAATTTGATTCCTGTTGTGTCTGCCTGCACTGACCTGTGGAGTTCTGCGAAGACACCTGAGCTACTCCTGGAGAAGCTGAGCAATGTCACCATGTCAGTGTGCAGCTGTGCCAAGGCTAATTAGCTTTGTTACTTGTAAGGAGCAGGTATAACAGCTGTGTAATGCACAGAGTTTCTTCTAATACATGGAAAACGATACCACCCTTTGTGAGGCTAGAACTGCATTCAAAATGTCATCTGCTGCTATGATTTTTCAAGAATGATCAACTATCAAGTCTCTCTCAGTAATCCAAGTGTTAATTTGTGTGGCTCTTCTTTTGCATCATGAAGGAACAGGGATGAATTTAGCGAAGCTAGAAGTGATATTTAGACAAATATCATTGCAACACACTATGTTATTCAACACACATTTACTCAGCCATTCAGAGCTAGCCTGGGCATCTCTAGCACAAAACTAGGTTTCATGGTGTAAACATGCCCTGAGAGAGTCTGTTAACACATGAGAGGAGAAAAAGGAGGCTTCTTTCCTGGGTGTGGAATAAAGTTCATTTTGGAGCAGGGAAAAAGCCTGCCTCCCAAACTGTGCTGACTCTTGGAATCTGGGTGCTGCACATTCTCTAAGTATTTGGAAGAAAAATAATCATTTGTAGAAAATTACTGATTATACACTTTTTAACCAGATGGCTAAAACATCCCATTTCTTGTGTTTTTGCAAGGGAAGGGTGACTCAGATTAACAACCTTTTTATTAAAAAACAAATTTTCATTCTGAGAAAATCATTAGAGAAGATGTATAACAGCATTTTGAATGGCATTCCATGTCTCCATTCAATAAGGATGACATTTCTCATGTACTAAATGAAAAAAAAACATTACTTGTAGTCTTTTCTCTTGAAATATGTTCATTCACTTTCTTTCTTTCTTTTTTTTTTTTAATATTTGAGAATACGAAGGACTCATCTTGTTTTCCTCGGGAGTTTATTATTCAAAATAACTTAAAGTGTTTGACAGCATTTTTTATAGAATTGTCAGAACAAATCATCATCAATTAATGTGAAAAGTGACTTGATAACAAGAACATGATTTTAGATGCATAAAGTATTCATATTTACTTCTCATTATTAAGCTGAGTGGAAAGAGAGCTTAGGTTGAAAGTAATACCTCTAGAAAGAGACCAGTTGCATTCTAGTCTTAAAGTCCCTTCATGAAACATTGATTTTAGACCAGTATGCATATTGAATATTTTTCATATGCAGATAGCCTTGTGTTGTCTCAGAATGAAAAACTGAACTGTATACCTGAATATTACAGTTTTATTCCACTTGGTTTTTGACCATGAACAGGATCAACCTGTGGCATTTTTTTTTCCACCACCTAGTCTTCTCATAAAATTCATGGAGTTGAGTAGATGCACAGAGATCGTGTAGATGTTGACAAAGGGGAAAACAAAGGTAAAAATTTGTTTAGGTAGTATATATTGGTAAACAAATAAGTTGTAAGGCTTGTTGCTTGCTTGCTAGAATGGCAGTAAGCCTTATTTTGCTTGCCTTAAAGGTGGGTTAACTCTGGCTATTGCCTTTTCCCATTCTCTTCATATACTTACAATTCCTGATCATGCATGGTGGGGAGTAACAGACTGTTCATGAATATGAAAGAATAAATTATTTTTGATCTGATTTCATTTTGGACAACTGAAATATAATGCAGTGAAAAATGAGTCAGGATAGAAATATTGAGCCATAAGATTGTATCAGTTCCCTTTCTTAGCGTCAAACACTTTCTACGCTAAGAACCTGAGACAGGTCTATGCCACCTCCTCCCTGCAGTCAGATTTTTTATATATATATATTTCATTAAGCAATTTAGATGCCAGAGAATTTATGCAGAGGCCTAAATAAGGCCCTAAGAAGTATTTTTTTTTCCTTCTAAATATGGTCCAAAAATGTACACAAATTTACAGTTGTATCATCCATAGAAGATGTACATTTTAAGTTCAGACATACTTTTCTAGTGGAGTTTTTTTATCAATAACCTTATTTAGGCCCTTTTTAAATAGGAAAATCTATTATAGATTACACTAGATAAATCCTATAAATGATCATTTTAAATGATACTCTACATTATTTGCACTGTACTCATACATATTGACTTTGTCATGGAAAGGATAAGTGGAATCTGACCTAACATTACATTACAGGTGTTTGCCTTAATACTTGACCTTTGAATTTCCCCCATTATTGTTTGATTATTCAACTGTTTGATTATTCAGTTCACCGAATTCTTATGAGTCTATTCTAAAAAGAAAAAAAATCTTGGTTAATATTCTGTATATGACGTGGAATATTTTATTCTGAAAGCAATGAATAATCAAATGGCTGATGTACAGATCTGTCACTTTATTCATTTAAAAGAAGAAACTTAAGTCACATTTGTCTTGTTTTTATGACTTGGATCTTAAAAAAAATTTAGCTTAGAACTAGTTTCTACTGTTATGGAAACCACTTTGATCAGGGAGAGGAAAGATGGAAAGTCCCTCAAATAGTTTAGAAATATTAAATATCTTAAGAGTGACATGCAAATGTCATACGAATGTCTTTAATTCTGTAAAGGCAGTTCAAAACATCTATGTACTTATCTCCTTCCCATGGGAGTAAACCATTAGGAACTTTGTCAGACTCTTGTCTCTCTCCTCTCTCTATTACCTCCATGGTCTGCAGTGGTGTGTAGAAGATTGCCAGTGAACACAGATAATGGTGCAGTAGGATTAGCCTAGTGCCCTGTTATGATGTTTTGAGGCCTTTGAACACAGCCACTAAGGGTGCTTGTCTACATTCTCACTGATTTTCTAAGAAGGAGAGGAGTTGAATGAAAAATATGAGATCACATTATGAGTTAATAACAGGTCATAATATGAGTTAGTAACAAACACTAAAGCTTGAATGTCTGTAAACGCTAAAGGCAAGGCTAGGGAAGAAGAAAGGCATGATGTATTTTGCTACTGCTGGATCTTTCAGCCAATATTGGGATCCACAGTGTACTAAAGCCTGGATTAATCAGAATACAGCTTCAGAGAAAATACAGACTCTCTCCAAAGTAACTTGGACAACAAGGCTGGAAAGAATCAGGAATGGCTTTGTTTTCAGTAGGAATATATGTTTTATTTCAGAGGGAGGAGAGTACAAGTTTATGTAAAATTTCAAAACATAAATTGTTGAGAAAAGTAACCGTAAAAGAAAAAAAGGATGTGAGAACGAAGAACCAGTAATGTTCAAGAAAATGCTTTCTCATATATTTGGCAGGCAACTCATCAAAAGTTGCTATAGATAAAAACTATTTTAGGAAGCATGTTAACAACTGAACAATCTGTCTGACATGTCACATGTCAGTACCTGACTACTCCCCAGCCTTGCTTAGTTTATTAGAATAAATGCAGTCAAAAGGACCGCAACCATCTTTTTGCTAATTATAATAAAATCTTATTTTATTATAATAATATCCTAACACTTTCTATTTTTTTTTCCCAGAAGCTTTTGTCTTGAGGCTGTGCTGTTGCATAGCAGATATGTGACAGAGATATTTTATAAGGTATCATATAATGTAGTAGAGTATATCAGCGTATCAAAGCTCTTGGTGGTATGGAAGATGCAAAAAGCATGAACCGTCAGAAGTCCATCACTGGTCAAACATTCTTTGAAACGTTTGTCATTCTGAAATAGATGCAATTTGTATGAGTTGAAGTAAGTCTTTTTGAAATAAAGGAAAAAAAAAGGAGGAAAAAAATAGAAAAGTGGATTGAGATCACAAGTACCAATTAAAACTCTACGTTTGTAGCATAATTAAACCAGATGTGCATATTTTTTTTTTTTTTTTTTTTTTTTTTGTCCTAAGTGTTTTCAGACAGTGTTCTAAATGCTGATATCAGGTACTAATGCTTAGCCTAAACACTATAGAGGACTATAGTTATAAGGACTATAACTATAGAGGACTAAAGGTATAAAAGGTATCATCAGAAAGGTTTTGCTGATTTGCTCAGTGTTTTAGAAGAGCAGTTCAATGATACTTGAAGAAGACAATGTCAAATAGAGCGTAATGAAAGTATTCAGCTCTTTACAACACTATTTCAGACATTAGAACCTAAATTCATATTTTCCAGAGAATATAGTAATTTAAGAGATGCTTATGTTATTTCAAAACAAAACAGAATAAACCAAAGCAAAAAACAAATAAGTAAGTACAAAATTCCCTTCAAAACTACATCCCCAAGAAAGGGGATGTGATACAGATGTAGACAATTTCAACCTTCCAGAATGTTGATATTTCCTGTTTCACATATTTAACTAATCTTATGACAAATAATTTATGTGTTTATGGTTTTATTTCATTTCATTATGTTCATTATTTCATTATGTTTTTATTTCATTTCGTATCATTTTGAGTGGTAGTTCTGTGGAATGCTAACTGAATTCATATATAATGGAAATACATAATGGAAAGTGCCATAAACACTTTTTGTAGTATGGAATAGTATACATTTATTTCACCATAATGGCTATTAACAAAATAACTGTTCATCATATAATGCTAAACACACATTGTGAATATGTTTTATGATATTAACATTTGCAATTTGAGAAGTCAAGTTATTGCGAAAATAGGTAATTAATTTTGATCAACTCTTTTACAATACTGACCTATCTACATAGGCCAGAGGATCACTATAGGCTTTTTCAAAGACAAAGGAAAAATTATGTCTTCAGAAATTAATCACCAAAGTACCAAACTGTGACTGTTCTACATAGTCAAGATCAAGTAATGGGACTAACATATTGCTCCTGAGGAAGCATAGAATAGCACGCCTTCCTGATGCTGAAGAAATAATTGAGTGATGAAGACTTCTGTCTCTGCAATATAAAAGTAATATTTCATATGATTGAAGAAAATCACCATTTCCATCAGACTGCACTCTCTGTCTTTGGAAGATAGGAAGACAGGGACCTTGCTAAGGCACAGAAATGATATTGTTTTATCTTTTGTAAATTTATACATCTATGGAGTATCAGCATAAGGTCCACTAGAATTCTTTTCCTGAGCAAAATACAACATGCCTTAAAAGAAGAATAAATTTTCATTACCTGAGATTGTTGAACATTTATAAGCATATTCTCAAGAACAGCTGCTCAAACTTAAAAATGCTTTGCAAGCAAATTTATAAATGGAAGATGCAGTTTGTGAATAATTGGATAGTATGAATGAATACTAAAAGTATCCTGGCATTTGAGTGTACTGGCATGCATATGTAACACAATATTTCTCATTTGTTATTCCTGGGACATTGATCACACTTTTTCTGCTAAAAAGCTTTTCTAACATATAGGACATCAAGAATACTTATTTAAATAATTCATTGTGGGTATGAGGAATGCGTTAGAATGTGGTAAGGAATTTCACAGGCAAGAATTAATTTTTTGTCAATGATTTTATTTAAAGTTTACAGAAGTACTGACACATTCACTGCAATCAGAGTCAGTCTGCAAATACCGGCCCACAAACATTAGCGGAAATTATGTTACCACAAAACATACTTAATGATGAATAGTTCAAAGCACTGTAGAAACAGAAAGTTCTAATTCATCTAGAAAGTGGCACAAACTCTTGATGAAAAAACAAAAAAACAACAACAACAAAAAACATTTCTAGTTGAAAGTTTCTACAGAGCAGAGCAGACAAACTACAACTCATAAACAGGAGTGAATGCAAATTCTGTCCTTGGATGAGTTCCATGTTTTGAAGTAGTAAAGACAAAAATATTACTCAGGAACCTGGTTAAGTCTTAGCAGCATGGGAACAATGAACAGTTGCATAAACACGTATGTATACACACGCATACACACACATCTTCCATTCATGGAAACGTGATGGAGCAGCTCATCCTAGAGATCATCTCTAAGCATGCCAAGGAAAAGAAGGTCATCAGGAGTAGTCAGCATGGATTCATGAAGGGGAAGTCGTATATGACCAACCTTATAGCCTTCTACAATTGGATGGCTGGCTGGATGGATGAGGGGAGAGCAGTGGATGTTGTCTACCTTGACTTCAGCAAGGCTTTCGACACTGTCTCCCATAACATCCTCATAGGGAAGTTCAGGAAGTGTGGGTTAGAAGCGGACAGTGGGGTGGCTTGAGGCAGACCTCAGAGTGTTGTCATAAATGGATCTGAGTCTAGTTGGAGGCCTGTGACTAGTGGTGTCCCCCAGGGATCAGTACTGGACCCAGTGCTGTTCAACGTGTTCATCGATGACTTGGATGAGCGGGGAGAGTGCACCCTCAGCAAGTTTGCTGATGATACCAAACTGGGTGGAGTGGCCAACACTCCAGAGGGCTGTGCTGCCATTCAGAGGGACCTAGACAGGTCGGAGAGTTGAGCAAAGAGGAACTTCATGAGGCTCAACAAGAACAAGTGCAGGGTCCTGCACGTGGGGAGGAATAACCCCAGGCACCAATACAAACTAGGTCTTGCCTGCTGGAGAATAGCAGTGTGGAGAGGGATTCGGGAGTTCTGGTTGACAAATTAACCATGAGGCAGCAGCGTGCCCCTGTGACCAAGAAAGCCAATGGGATCCTGGCCTGCATCAGGAGAAGTGTTGCCACCAAACAGAAGGAGGTGACCTTTCCCCTCTACTTAGCTCTGATGAGGCCACGCCTGGAGTATTGTGTGCAGTTCTGGGCTCCCTAGTAAAAGAGCTTGGAGAGTACCTTGGAGCTTCTATAGAGGGTCCAGTGTAGAGCAACAAAGATTAAGGGATGCCAGCCTCCATCTTATGTGCCTGTTTAGCCTGGAGAAGAGAAGATTGAAAGGGGATCTGATCGTAGAATCATAGAATGCTTAAGGTTGGAAGGGACCTCTAGAGGTCATCTAGTCCAACCCCCTGCACATGCAGGGTCACCTAGAACACGTGGCACAGGACTGTATCCAAGCGGGTTTTGAAGATCTCCAGAGAAGGAGACTCCACAACCTCTCTGGGCAGTCTGTTGCAGTGCTCTGTCACCCTCACTGTTAAGACATTTTTCCTTAAGTTCCTGAGGAACTTTTGATGCTTCAGTTTCCGACCGTTTCCTCTAGTTCTGTGGGTGGCCACCACTGAAAAGAGGCCAGCACCATCCTCCTCACTCCCTCCCTTGAGGTACTTATATACACTGATTAGATCCCCTCTCAGCCTTCTCTTCTCCAGGGTGAACAGGCTCAGCTCTTTCAGTCTGTCCTCATAGGGCAGATGTTCCAGGCCCCTGATCATCCTCGTAACCCTGCACTGGGCTCTCTCCAGCAGCTCCAAATCCCTCTGGTACTGGGGAGACCAGAACTGGGCACAATACTACAGATGTGGCCTCATCACGGCTGAGTGGAGGGGCAGGATCACCTCCCTCGACTTGCTGGAGACTCTCTTCGTAATGCACCCCAGGATCCCATTGGGCTTCTTGTCCACGAGGGCACACTGCTGCCTCATGGTCAACTTGTCGTCCACCATGATCAATATGTATATATACCTGAGGGGAGAATATAAAGAGGATAGGGCCCAAGTCTTCTTGGCGGTGGCCGGCAGATCAAGGGGTAAAGGGTACAAATTAAAATGCAGGAAGCTTAATCTCCATGTGAGGAAAAGCTTCATGTGAGGGTGACAGGGCCCAGCAACGGGCTTCCCAGAGAGGTTGTGGAGTGTCCTTCTCTGGAGGTTTTAAAACCCCACTTGGATGTGACCCTGTGCCACATGCTCTAGGCATTACTGCTTAAGGGGGTTGGACTACAGGATCTCTAGAGGTCCCTTCCAACCTCAACCATTCTGATTCTGTGATTCTGTGATATTTAAGTCCTAGTGAATCCTACTTGGCACAGGAGATGTATATATAGCCTTATGAAATAGTATGTTTTGTTTGCTGATAAACAGGAGAATTGTGGGGGGAAAAAAAGAAAAAAATAGCATTATGAGAACGAATATCATCAGATTTCTTTTATATTGCGAGGTTGGTATTAATGAGAGGGGAAAAAGGCTTTAGGGTACTCTTTATTTATCTTTCACAATACCTGCAACTATAGCTGTTAAATAAATGATAGTTGAAACTTTTGGTCTTAGCATGATCAACAAAATGAGATTGTATTCATTAATAATAATCAGAATGGTTTTAATATCATTTTGTAGAAAATATATTTATTATTGCTGTCTAAGCATAAAGCTTAACAATGTTTTATGCAGTAGTAATTAAGAACACAGTGCTGAGGCAGCTATATTCATGTTATGGCCTATCAGTTGAACAACACAGTTGTCTTGTTTCTATTCCCGTAACACATGGTAAGTATGAAGTAAACTAATCTGCATTTTAAGACAGGTAAAATGTAATTTGTGTTTGACATGGACTAAGAAGGTGCACAGGAACAATGACTGAACTCTTAAGCAGTAGTAATTTGACTTATTTTTAATGCTATAATGCATTCTTACAATCTACTAACTGAGAGTAGGTTATAAGAGTTTTCTGATAAAAAGGTAATGTCAGATGTTATCTATTCCAATTATTCTTTGTCTTCCTATTTCTAGAAATACATAAATGTACATAAATGGATTCATTAAGGAGCTTTAAATTATTTCATTTATTTTGTTGGGTGATGGCTATTAAGATGACAAAATGTAACAGTCACGATTTAGCAAATCATTAAAATAGAAGTAAAGTAGAAAATAGACAAAGTATATATATGACACTGAAATAGGTTAATTTTCAGTGATTGACAACTGAAAATAAATATATGACTAAATATACTTATTTAATTCGTTTTTGGCATATCCATGAATTCCACACTTGAGTCTGTTCTAGGTTTCTATATGAAATCTTTGTATTTTTGTTTATGTTTCATGGGCTGCATTATGTTTCATGGGCTGCATTCTTCAACAGTATTTGCATCCAGGTGCCACTTCATCCATCTAAAAAGTAGTATCGTTGAGCTTTCTTCTGTTATAATAATTATTTGAATACCAATTCAAATATAATTTAATGAAGGCAAGTTGAGAAAACCCTCAAAATTTGTGACCTATCATGTGGAAAATTTCTTATTCCTATGAGAAGCACTTAGTTGAACTGTAGCATATTGACTCCTCAGTGCTTCATATACTTGAGATTCCAGAGAAAAGCACTGAACAGTTCAAATTTTAGTTTGTGTATGCTTTTTATATTCCATAACTGTGTGTTTTTAAAATCCAAACCATATAGGTGGTTGAAAAATGCAAATAAATTTTTGATTACATCCTTAGATTTTGTGAAAGATTAAGGCTCCATGCTTATATGTTTTTCTCTCTGAAAGATGAACAGATGTTATCCAAAAAAGCTTTCTATATATATAAGACAGAAACAATGAGGACAACTCCAGCAGGTCGAGGGAGGTGATCCTGCCCCTCTACTCAGCCCTGGTGAGGCCGCATCTGGAGTATTGTGTCCAGTTCGGGGCTTCACGGTATAAGAGGGATGTGGAGCTGCCGGAGAGAGTCCAGCGCAGGGCCACAAGGATCATCAGGGGCCTGGAACATCTGTCCTATGAGGAGAGGCTGAGGGAGCTGGGCCTGTTCAGCCTGGAGAAGAGAAGGCTGAGAGAGGATCTAATCAGTGTCTATAAGTACCTCAAGGGAGGCAGTGAGGAGGATGGTGCTGGCCTCTTTTCAGTGGTGGCCACCCACAGAACTAAACGTAATGGCCACAAACTGGAGCACCAAAAGTTCCACAGGAACTTAAGGAAAAATTTCTTAACAGTGAGGGTGACAGAGCACTGCAACAAGCTGCCCAGAGAGGTTGTGGAGTCTCCTTCTCTGGAGATCTTCAAAACCCACTTGGACGCAGTCCTGTGCCACGTGCTCTAGGTGACCCTGCGTGTGCAGGGGGTTGGACTAGATGATCTCTAGAGGTCCCTTCCAACCTTAAGCATTCTATGATTCTATGAACTATATCTGTTGCATGAAGTCATGATAAGAATAATCTCTGAAGACATTTAAGCCTTCAGATTTTTTTTCTTGTTTTTCTTTTGACTTGTGTTCAATTATTCCAATATTACTGGATGTTAAAACAGATACTTATGAATTCCAGTGACATATACATGTGAGATAAAGTGCAGTTCGCAGTGCTTTATTTTTTTCCCTATTTTATTGTCATCTTTCATTAGGAGGCCGCATGCCAAAATATTGACATTTAGTCCTTTAAACTCTTGGGAAAATAAATTCTCCCCCTGATGAATATCTAATAAGTAAGCCTCAAGTTATGGAGAGCTACTGTTACAACTTTTACAGGGATATCAATAGCAATTTTTTTTTCATAATATAATCTTTATATTTCAGCTTTTATTTACACAACAAGTCCTCATTCCTTCCTCTCATCCCAAACCTTTTTTGTTGTTGTTGTTTTTTTTGTTTATGATTTTCTCTCCAACTGGAAGAAATATCAATTCATTATTTGTGAAATAGTAAAGGTTCATTTGAGAAAAAAAAAAAAAAAGAAAAGAAGAAGAAAGCTGTGCCTTTAATTTAAAAACTGCTTGAGGGCCCTATGGGGTATATTAAATCTGTCTCATTGCCATATATCTTAGTGCACATTTTGCTTGAAACCAGGTGTTTTGTATATTGAACTTTTTAGCACTGCGGGGAGGTAAGTATTCACAGCTGGAGTTTTATGCTTCGCACATTTTCATGTTTCAGAACAAGGAGCAACCCCTAGGAAAATCTCCTGTAGCATGAAAAGATGCAGAACAAAGCGCTTCTGTATCTGGTGGCAGGACACGGATATGATGAAGTCACAGATCTAGGACTTGCATATAAAATAGATGGTGGTGAAATTGAGACAAAAAAAGTTGCAAGCCATCAAAGCGTGTAGGTCTGCAGATCAAACACAACCTATGAGTTTGTCACTTTAGGAAAGGAAAGTAAGGCAAATTCAAAGAAGGGAAGACAAGTTTTGTAACAGAGGCAAGGTGAGAAACACTGTTTCTTTTGAAATCTAACATGTTTTTACTGTGAGTCATCCGTTTATCTTTTACAGCTTGATAGTCCATATAGTCCATAGCCCATATAATGTCAATGTGTATCAGAACTTCCAAATCAATATTTTTTTACGGTGAAAGTAATATCTCTAAAATGTATTTTCATACACAAAATATTACAAAGAAAGTAAATTATGTTTCTAAGGTAACAGTTTGAAAAATTAAGACTTTTTGTCAGTCAGAAAGACAAGAGAGCAAATTAATTGAGAGTTCTCAAGGTAACTTACATCTACTAAAAAAGAAAGAAAATTCCAAACTTATTTGCTATTTGATATAAATTTTCTTTTTTTAAGTCAATGCCCAAGTCTGAAGCTGTTTATTTTGTGACTGAATTAGTGACTGCTGGAGAATAATTTCAAGAGACCAAAACTAGCTGATCAGTATTAGAAACAAAGAACTTACTAGATTAGAGCATATGTCTTCTATCCCACGTATTAAAACGCTTCCACACCTGTATTTTTGTCATACAAGAAATTTATCCTTTATGACATCAGTGAAGACAGCGATTGATTTCCTGTAAAAACTAAGAAAGTAAATATTTTTGTCTGTGAGGTTTGTGAAAGTGCAAACTTCTGGCATCATAAGAATCAATCTTGAACCATAGTCTGGCATTGCACTGATCAGCTAAAGGTTATCGTTACTAGAATGATGAGAAGATGCACTAAAATACCATATCTGAATGTATGCAGCAGCTGAACACCATGCACAAAGTTATTAGCAATATAATATACTAGCAATATATTAGCAATAAATGCTACCTGTTCTCATAAAAAATGAAATTATTGAACTTCTTAAAAATGCAAAACACACAAACTAGAACGTGCATATTGAAAAGTTATTAAAACTACAGAATGTCTGATCATTTGGTCTCTTATTGAGGCCATCAATAGTCACATTTTAGTGTAGAACTATGTTTTTAAACACGTTGTTTAACTGATTCTGTGCTTTCATCTTTCTTTCAGGCTTAATCCAAAGACTATTGAAGTGCATAGGAGTGACATCAGATCTTGTTTCTCAGGACATACTGGTATTTTTATCTATGCCAGCTCCACTATGGAAATCTCTCTGGTGACAATGATGCATAGCTTTTCTCCTCTCCCTGGATGTTGCAGGCAAAGCGGGACATTGATGTGGGGCAGGACAGAAAGCACAATGATAAACACAATGATAAATAGTTATGTGTGGTCAGCATTATTATTATTTCTGTTATGAAGTGATTTATTACACAATGTTTTATACAAATGGTACTTTTAAAAATAGAAGGGGAGTGTGGAGAATGAACAAAATGGTCTTGTACAAT
Organism: Tinamus guttatus; assembly: GCF_000705375.1. The sequence continues at coordinate 222,445 of NW_010582366.1, read as the reverse complement.
GAAAGGAAGGCAAACAAGGGATAAAATTAATCTTCACTCAATGGAGATAAATTTGGATACAGACAGAAAAGAGCTCCACTCTTTTTGAAGTACCTTGCTGTGTGCTTAAAATTAATAAAAAACAATAAAAAGATGAATTAGTTGACATATTTGTGCAGCACTTTAAAAATAAATTAGGAAAGATAAATAAGAGAACTTTCTCAGTATTTTCAAGGGTTGAAGATTTTTTTTATGACTCATGCTTTCTGTAAGTTTTCCTTCCTATTTTCTTATGAGAGGATTTTATACAAGCTTTACTTCAAAAGCCTCTGAAATGCTGGATTTTCTACAGTACTAAGAATAAGTGCTTGTGTCTTGTGGAGTCTCTAGGCCTTAGCCACAAGCACAAGGCTATGGCCATTGTTGTAACTCACATGATCTCTGCTGCTTCTTTGCCTACCTGTGGTTTGGAAAATGCCTTCTTGGCTATCCAAACACAGTGATGTTCATTGAACAAAGCCTGCGTGTTTCAGTGTTTTTGCAGTAGTAATATGTGTAGGTGTGCATGTGTTTGTGTTAGGCAACCTCAGAAAGAATGGATTTCATCTAGAATTAAGTTACTTGTGCGATAACAGCCCAGTTCTTGAGTCTGTAACCAGGCCCTGCCTTCTATATATTTGCCTGAATATATTGCCCCAATAATTGAATTGGCTTCAGAAGACTTATTCTCGATTGGCACTACTGTAAGTAATGACAGAATCTAATCGGAAAACTTTCACAGCAATGTATTATTTCAGAGTGACATATTTTATAGTAATTCTGCTTTTAAAATACCTGTACTCTGATTCATCAGTCTTTTAAAACTATTCTTGGGATCTAAATTCCTGATGTAAATTTTGGTAAATGTGAGGAACTATTAATAATGAGCTCAACTATATCCGAAACTGCAGCAGACATACTGGAATGATTCTTATAAACTAGACCCTTGGAGCAAAAACACACACTGAGGGGTACTTAGCAAAATCCACTGCAGGAAATAAAACTGCTTCTTTTTGACATAGGTTCGGCTCATTAAACCTCCAGTGGCTGTGTTTTCTATGGCAGAAGAGATACTCTACGTGACAATTACCAAATAAGTTGGTAAATAGAGTGGGTCTGTACAAAAGGACAGACTCATCTACATAAGACAATGAAATGTTTCCTTAGCATCTGACCCAGAGAACTCTGCAAGTGAATTTCTGAGCAAATAAATCACTGAACTGTGTGAGGAGCACCATTTTTTTCAGACATTGCACATTTTCCGTTAAAATCTTCAAATGTAAGAGCTGCTGTCAATCACCCTCAAAGGAGTAAGATCTTACCGAGATAGCATGTCTAGAGTGCTAAAATCTTTTTCAACTATTTTCGCACATGTAAAGATGACTCCAGATCTGTCTGTATGAATTTTGGATGCTTGCCATACTTATGTAGCTACTTTAACTGCCAACATTTAATTTTCTTTTAGCTTTATACAGAAAGAGAGAGAAAGGAGGGAGGGGATTGGTGGGGGGGAATGCAAGATCTGAATACTTTTAAAAGATATATATATTATAAAAATCAAAGATGGTGCTAATTATAAAGAATTATAATTATAATCCATTTTGGGAACAGCATGCCTGTTACTCTAGCCATTTTTGTCACTTCGGTTGGTGATAATTTAAATTTTAGCTGCAGTCTCTTTGTTCAGATAGATTTTTTATGCCTACTTCAGTTTCAGGGAAATAAGTGACATGCACAGTTTAGAGGGAGAGCCTAACCCTTTTGTGTCATTGTGTTCTTGGAATTTAGGATTTCCATTTCTGAATAAAGCATATTTCACCCCTGGTGAAATCACTATAGCTGAATGGCATTGCCTGATAAAGGCTAGAAAGACAGAATTTTAATAAGCACCAACTTGCAGCACTGAAACAACTTAGTGTGAAGTTCTACATATGTTTACAATGTTCATTACCCTACATACCAATTTCAAAACAAGACAGGCTGTTTACAGTGTATGTATTTAGCTTGGTGTCTTGTAGCAGGAGTACTTTGGGGAATAAAACAGTGAAAACAGGCAGCAGAAGTGCTCTTCAGCTTAATCTATTAACTACAGTTCATAGACCTTGGTAGGAAAGGGAGGCCTCTAGCTAATCTTTTGACTTTGGTAAGTGGTCTTGGGCATCGAGTTCACAATAAAATAATCAGAGCTCAAGGGGGCTTTCTAAGCTGCATATTATTCAGTATTGAATCTCCTTATGAAAGAGTGGAGGTCAACACTACATTTTACTGTAATCTTGTTTGTATACAATGATTTCTTTATTTCATAAATTGGTTGGTGAGAAGATTAAGATGATTATTTCGTTATTTTCTATGAACAGGATACTTACTGATCCCCTATCAATAAACATTCCCAGCAGTGAATTGTTACTTGCACAAAGACTTATGATTAAACATATTCCTGGAACTCCATAGTCACGTATATGAAGAGGTTTCTTTTTTTTTTTATCACTGAAGATTTTTGTACTTTTTTTCCTCATAATCCTAATTGATGATGGTATGTACTAATTATGGTTTTTATCCCATAATTCTTGGAAATCTAAAATTCAATTTTAAATATGTGATAGTCTGTTAAGTTTACCATAGATACTCTGTTGCAAAAATATTGATAAATATTATAAAAATGTATTTTACTTCATAGGACCTCTTTAATTTGCAACGGACTTAATAACAGAGATAGTCTGGTTTTTAGGCTATTTGAAAGGAAAACTACATGCAAAACCTTTCAATATGTTTGATTACTCGTTATGCATATGTAACAGTTGCACAGGTGACTTCATTACTTATTTGTTTTACTTTATATTTCTTTACCTTATATATCTTTATACTGGAAAGCATAATGGAGTTGCCATTTTTTCTGAGTGCGGAATCTGAAGCTTCCTAATGAAATGTGATAATATAATGCTCATGATGATTGAACAAAGAAGTGTTTGCTGACAATCTCTACTCAGGTGGCTGAGATGAATAAATGAGTGCAGTCTATAAAAGCAAAGTAAAATAAAACAAACAAATAAAATAAAACCTCTTTATTAAACTAATATTGAAAATGCCATTCACATACTCCCTCCTTCCTTTCCTGCTAACAAAACACAACAGGCCAACACCTTTGCTTGTGTAAATCAGCATTCACCGGAGTGAATGTGATTCTATTGATTTCTGCCTGCTGATGATTTGGCCCTGTGTCTTTTATAACCATAGTTACAATATGCTTCACTGTAATCATAGCAGACAGTATTTGTTCAATTAAGCCAACATCTGGTGCAATGCAATAACTCAGAGTGGTAATTAAGTCCCTAAAAAAAAAAACTGTATTAGACAGCTTTGTGTCTTAAAAATACAGCAATAGGGTGATGATACTATAAATGTAACATAATTGTTTTTCAAATATTCTGATTTTCTCTTTTTGCTTTCTTTGGTTTGCAACATGCATTATAATACATCATTACATTCAGCTGCCTTTGGTGACGTTTCTGTTCTGGAACTCTATGGAGATAGCATTAAGGTGGATCCATAGTACCATTAAGGTCATTCTACTCAGTAGGTTTAGGGACAGTCAGCACAGTTCATAAAGTAGCTGGAATTCTCCTGAGAGGAAACATTTATCCAAACACAAAATCACTCCTCTTCATGTAGCTAAAGCGCCAGGCTATGGGGAGAACCCAATCCTAAATGCACTAGTCTTTCCTAAGAGGAAATCCATTCCAGGGTAGCAACTTAGATGACTAGATGCCTAGAAATGGAGGAGGAGTATGTAATTTTTCTTCTCCCCAATGAAGGTACATCAAGACCAGGAAAAAAAAAAAAAGACCAAAAAAACAAACAAACAAAACAGGCTTATAAAATAAAGACTTTGTTCTGTTGCATAGATTTTCTTTGGTTTTCTGATAGCCAGGAAAAAGTATATGAACCTCATTAAAACATGAAATAGTTGGATTGTATAGACCAGAGATTAAAAAAATGTGAAGAGAAAGCTGATGAGAAGTAATTTATTACCGGAAGGATTAATGTTAACCTAAAAAAGAATTCTATGTGGAATACATATTAATATGTAGAATATGTTTTACTTTATTATCGAACCTTTTAACAAGTCTAAAATTTATTTATCTTTTCATGTTAGAACTGAATAAAAAAAAAGGATTATGGTGATTAATTTAGAGGTTGTCAAATTTTTATTTACTTTGTTGCTATATATGAAGCATATTTTACTTAAGAAATGGTGACCTTCAAGAGTAAATGTGTAGGAGCAGGGAATAATAATTCATTTTCTTTTCAAACACTAAGCAACTAAAGACTGTCAATATAACAAGCGATTATTTCAAGCATATGTCAAGCTTTGTTGACTTTACAAAAACACAAATAAAAAAACATGAGGTTTATCTCCTGATGAGCCAATGGTTTGCTGTATTTGGAGGATAGATGTCCACCTTTCTATTTTTCATCAGACTATAGTGTACATTATCTATATCTTTCCCAACAAAACAGAAAAGTTGTCCATTTATTGCTTAGTTATAAGTTGTGGTTTATGATTTCTAGCTAGACATGGAGGTTTTAGAAGCTGGGAAATTATTATTCTCACAGATGCAATATTAATTGCGATGTTCATGAAATTTATCAAGAAAATATTCCAGAAAACTATTGTCTGATTAGTGTGTTTTCCTGCCATTAAAAGAAGGTCAGCATGGAACAAAGATAAAATATGTAAATATGCAAGCATTTCATTTGCATGGCAAAATGAAACCCTCCTAAGTTCTGACCTAAGGAGATGGAGGATCAGCCACGTCAATAGCACTGACACTGAATTTAAATTTTGTGGAAAGAAAGAGAGTGGAGTTTGGCAATCTGAGAGAGAGAGGTAAAAGAAGTTGGAAATCTAATGGCACTTTTGCAAATATACAGTATTCTCTTTCGTTTTCTATGTTTTGCAGGCCTCCTACGCATGCAGCTGTTGCACCAAAGAGCTGATGTCAGGATGACTTTAATTACCTTTCAAATACCCTGCATCTTTTTTCCACAGGATGGAAATCAGTTTCCACTTCATTAAGATATAGCTTACATTGCCTTAATGAATAAATAACTACATTTGGTATACTGAGTATAAGATCACCATAAATTAGCTGGTTGCTGTAAATTGTAGCTGTCACATGATCTTTCTTTAGGATTTTTTTTTTTTTTCAGAATAGAGCAGGGAAAAAACCTACTACTAAATAAGATATCTAAAATTTAAGTCCAAGTATTTTGTTATAGCTTAAGGACCTTTAAATTGATAGATATTAGTATCATTCTTGAATTGTAATGGAAAATTTAGACAATTTTGAATAGCCTCGCTTGTTGCAATCAAAAGGAAGTTAATACATTTTTTCTGTTCTTTCTAGATTAGATCTAGGATTTTATATTCTTCCTTACCATTCTTGGCATTTCATTTTTCCATCCTATCTTTTTTTATTTTTTTCTCTAATTTTCTTTCTTGTCTTCCAGGGATATTCTCTGTCATTCTCTCTATATTTACATTCCAATTTAACATAAACTTTTTGTTGTAAACTTGCTGAAATTTTAGCCAACTCACCCTCCCTCAATACCTTTGAGACTGAAAGGATTTTTTTTTTTTTTTTTTTTAGCATTCCTTTGTACTAACATCTGAATTTCTAGATGGGTCTTTTTTTTTCAGCTCCGCTGGCAATGTCATATTCAGAGGAAAATTAGCAAAAGAAAAGTAGGGCTGTATTCCGGCATTCAGTGCAAAAGGTTTCCAACAAAGAAGTAATCTATATACAATCTAGGTTGTAAATATCTAAAGATTTTTTAAACAAATATTATTAGGATCTTTACATTTCATTTCTGCTTCTCCTGTTTATATTACAATATATAAATGCATAAATATATACAATTTTTAAATCTGCACAGCACACAATGCCACAGAAAACTGCATGTGTTCACTGTAGCACACTGATTATCAGGGTGGAAAAATGAATGTCCTTGGACCATATAAGACTATTCCCAAAGTAGCAGGCAGAAAAAATTAACAGGGTAGAGATACTAGAATAAACCACCCCCGTGTAGAAGATGAGAATCTCTCTCACTCTCTTATTAAAAGTCTTATGCCCTGACAGAAGGCAATTTATAAACAGTAATAACATGAATAAAAAATTAACTAGTATTTTTTCGTGACTTTATGCTCTTGTGTGTGTACAAAACCAAGCATCCTTCAACCACGTTTATCATGTTTTGCATCCTCAGGGCAAAATAAAGAGAAAGCTAATAAATCCAATTCAGTATAAAACAGACATTCTTGGTATATTTAAATAATGTTTGGTAATTCTGTTAAAAAAAGGTTATGAGAGTTGACCATAGCTGACTTTTTATTTCCTGACAGAGTACATTTCAGAAGCATCCAAAATACCAATGGTCCCTTTAATCCTGTAAATATTATTTAACTGAATATGCTTCAATTTTTACTTTGTTGTAATTCCAGACTTATCTGCAAGTCTCATTTAAAGAGAAAAATGTTTACAAGCTTGACTGTAGATAAAAAAATGAAACTTTTTGCCTATTTCACCTAGTCTTTTGCTTTGAACCATTTAGTTCAGTAAACAGTACTTTCTGCTTTTGAGATATGCCTTTCAGTGATAGAAACAAAGGAGAAAGGTGAGAATGATGGAATGTACTGAACTCCTGTGATAGTATCTTTCTCATAGTGTGTTTCACAATGTACAAGATGAGCTGGTAAACAAGAATATCTGAGAAGCCTGGTTACCAGACCAGAGTTAAAAATATATATTTATTAAGAAACCTTCTTACTAGGGAAGCAGTTTCAAAAAAAAAAAAAAGTTCCATAGGACTCTCTCCTGAATCCATTGGTGAGCCAAATTAACTCCTAAAGAAGGCTTAATTCTTTTATAGTTTACCCCTAAAGGGCTGATGGCATACCTCCTTAGAAATTTTATTAGAGTAATTGAAACCTCAGTGCACTAAACTTTTTTTTTTTTTTTTTTTTTTTCCCCTAATGTAACAATTCTTGATTCATAGAATTTGTATCAGGAGTGAAATTGACTTTAAATCTTCAGGTGAGGCTATCTAGGAATCCTGCTGTCACTTGACTTTCAGAGGTGCTGAAAATTTCAAATATCCTTACCCAGTGTCTAGTCTTCATTCTTCACCTGTATATGTACTTACTTACTACATGGACTGAAGAAACTGCTAGTATTAACAGAGCATATAAAATATATGTATATTGTGAGCTATACATTATCTTTCAATCACTAACTGATTTTGGTCACTTATACAACTTAATTTAACAGAGGGTGATTGTCTTTATGATTCAACTTATCTTCAGTAAGATCATCTCATGTCTGACCTGTTATGTGCATTCTAGCAGTAAATTACCTTCAGGTCACTGGATAAGAGAACATATAACCACATTATATGTTCTATGTTGTATATATGTTATATGTTCAAAATAGTCTAGATAGGTTACAGGGAACAAGGGAAAGTGCTACAGTTGTCTCTACAAACAACAAGTACACTGAACAGAATAGCGATGAAAGAAGAACATCTACAGCAGAAAGTCTCAGCCCCTGGCAGGTGCACATGTGCTGATATTTCAGTATTTTATTTCTAGTATTCAAAGCTGCTTTTATGTACAACAGTGATAACCTCTGCCGCTGCTGCTCCCTGTTCACCTGTGTATTCTCTGTTCCACTCTAATGTTTTGGCTGCAACCTTGGATTAGGGAATATAGCACTCCTATTTAGAGCAAAACCAACATAATAATAATAATTTCGTCTCTCCTGCCGGAAAGACAAGTTTTGTGGGACATTTTTTTTCCCTTCATCATTCCCTCTTTTATTGTTTTCTATGAGATTTTTGCTGTATCCTGTTAGGGGAATATAGACTGGTTGAGGGAATGAGATTGCATTTTACTCTGAATAATCTGGTGTTCAGGGTCATCCACCTCTCCTTAGGCAGTGAATTCAACATTCATCAGCTCAGTTACTGAAACAGCTCATGGGCTTTAAGTGAAGCACATTTTAGGCTCTGTTCTCATGAGCCTTCCTGTTCGACAGAGCTCAGAGGAAAGCAAATGTCATGAAAATCTTTATCTTGAAGATACATTGGGTTTGCCCCAGCAAAATGGAAAGATGAATATACAAGGCTGGAATATCCTCTTGGTCAGGTAGTGAGCCACCAAACAGAGTGAACCATTGTGCTGATGATAACCTTTTATCCCTGGTTATCCCTGAGGTTGTGGAGTCTCCTTCTCTGGAGATCTTCAAAAGTCACTTGGATACCACCCTGTGCCATGTGCTCTAGGTGTCCCTGATTAAGCAGAGAGGTTGGACTAGATGATCTCTAGAGGTCCCTTCAAACTTCAACCATTCTGTGATTCTATGATTCTAGCATATATAATGTGCTAGATTATATATGCCATATGCTATACAATAATACACTATAATATAATGAAACTCAGAGCTATTTTTTTAACATCTAGTCATGTCTTTAAAATTGTCCATCAAGTAATTGTCCATCAAGTTCAAATTCAAATGGTAACTTTATTGACCAGTTCCAATTGCTAAAAGCAAGTTGACATTTTTAAGAACCACAGTGTCAAAGCATATATATGAGATCAACCTACCTTAAATCTAATATTAGAATGGATGTCGATAAGAAGAGGACTCTCTATTTCAAATAATATAATATCTATTACTTAGTAGTATTTGAGTAACACTTGTATCAGGTTGCAAAAACTGGAAAGGCCAACCAGAAATGAGTTCTAGACAGAGAGATATTTATAACCGTAAATCATTTTTCCTATTAGATTTTTTCATTAGTTTCCATATTAATAAACAAGATTGATAATTTACATTTTTTTCAGCTAGAACTACATGTTTGTTTGACCTTCTTGTTCATCATTCCTTGTTTCGGAAAGAGGATACAACTAGGAAGATATAACCCAGAAGATATAACCCAGCTGCTCCAGCCTGCCTAAGATTTTTAAGAGGAATTTGCTATCTTTGCAATAATTCAGAAAATATGTTAGATTTTTATATTTGTATATATATACACACATATACACACACACATACATATATATAAATATAAATATATTTTTAAAAAAGTAAGGTATATCACTCATCTTCAGTCATCAAACAGTAAATCTGGAATACAGAATGGTGAAAGCATAAAAAGTTATTAATATCAACTAAACATTGTTTTTGAAAAACATATTTTTCTATATTAAACTCCCTTACAGTACTTTTGAGTAAAGCACCTCTATTTGAACAATTTATAGTGGGTTGAGGTTAGGGTTTATAGTGATAAACAAATTACTGCAAACAGAAATCAGTGTATTTAAATATAACATAATTAGTTAAAATCTACACATGCATATTATTTTGTGGATTTGAGAGAGCTGATTCAAGTGGCAAGTCTGTTGAGGTCTTTTTTACCCTTTATATATTAATTTAAATTAATGTATATTACAGGAAAAAATCATGTAGGGTGCCTTGAGGTCATGGACATAAAAAGGAAAAAAAGTCCCTCTAGAAATGTAAAATGCTTTAAATAAATTTTAAAAACAATAAAATCAGGTACATTAAAATATTAATTTATTTATGAATGAGTCAAGTGAACTACTCCTCAGGGCATAATTTGTGATGTCATTTTAATTCCAAAATACATGGCAGGGAAAAGCTCAAGAAATTATGCACAGTATAATAGAAAACAAAGAATTCATTCAAGGAAGAGTTAATATCATGGGATGAAATTCATTCCAGAAGAAAGGGTTAGGACCCTGATTGAGCAAGGTGTGCTCTCAATACGCTCCAGTGTTCGGGGTGCAAAAATAAGCAGCTTCATGAGGTAAGAGATTTGAGAAATACTGGTTTAAAAATGAAGAATAAATATAAATTATCCAGAAGGCCTAAAGCATCTTCAATTTTAAATCTTGATGCTCTTGATGAAAATATTTGCTTAAAAATGCCACTTCTGATAGGAAAGGTTTAATGTAAAAAGGTTAAAATTAGATTATTGAAGGATATCATTCTGTATCTTCCTTAGAATTCTTGACATCTGTAGCCTTTTCTACTTTTACCTGAAATCATAGAATCATAGAATGTTTAAGGTTGGAAGGAACCTCTAGAGGTCATCTAGTCCAAACCCCCTGCACACGTAAAGCAGGATTGCATCCAAGCGGGTTTTGAAGATCTCCAGAGAAGAAGACTCCACAACCTCTCTTGGCAACCTGTTCCAGTGCTCTGTCACTCTCATTGTTAAGAAATTTTTCCTTAAGTTCCTGTGGAACTTTTGATGCTTCAGTTTCTGACTGTTTCCTCTAGTTCTGCCCTCAGTATATATCTTTTAAGTTCTCTGTTTGCTTTACCATAAAGAAGCAGTGGTACTAAACACTCTTCAGTGAAAATGTCTTGCTTGGGGATTAGAGATTGTGGCAATGAACTTACAGTGAAAAAAAAAAAAAAAGATTTGGGAAACATTTTCTAATGCTTCAAGTAGTGATATGCTAGAATATATTACCTATACAGATTGTATTATTTTGAAGAATGGTAGGGAGCCATTCTCAAAAGGAACAAACAGTTGGACATGACCTTGCTGTGAAGCCCCACAAACTACAGGTGATGTGTATAAATATATTTTTTTCTTAATATATCAGTCTATAAACTGCAGCAGATTGAACACTATTTTATAAATGTCAAAACTTTTCTCTAGAGCACTAATAGTGGCCTCCAAGTACAAAATGAAAAGACAGGCAGTCTTTCCAAGTTAGGCATCATATTCTTCAGTAAGACATCATGAGTCTTGGTCTTTAACTTGCAAAGATAGATCCAAAAAAGTAGTTTTGGAGACTATACGATCCATGACTATATCTTTTTTGGATTAATTCAAGGTGGCAAAATGCTTCCAAAATAGAAAGACAGTGCAGATGCATTGCAGTGTACATATTTTTAACTCAGAAATTCCCTAAAATTTTGGACTGCTCAGAAATGTTCCAAGATTTACAGTGCTGAGTAAGAGTTTTATAAACTAACAAAACCACACTTTTTTTTTTTTTTTTTTTTTTTTTCCAATCTAACCCTTGTGGGAACCAGTTGATAAGAAGCAAACTTGGAATATGAGTTTTATCTCAACTAATGTATTGTTCTTTTTTTTTCCAAAAGCTACATGGGTAGGTGGGTCTAGGGGCAAAGAGAAGAAGCCACATATTCTGACTTTCGAACAAGTCAGAAGACATGGATCCCCTGTTTTTCTAAATATTTGGGGAAAAAATAGCCTTGCCTGCAGGAAAATCAAGAGAAATCATCATTTGTGATTCACGACATGGAAAAAAAGACAGGATTATTGTTTTTTTGTGGTCTTTTTAAGACTTTAGAAAACCTTATAGCAGAACAGTGTTCTGCACTTCTAGCTTCCAAAATAAATTGTAACATGAAAAAATACTATAAAGTCTTGAGCAATTCTGAAATAGTAAATTGAAGTGTACAAATCTGCAACTTTGTGGCCTACAAAGTTCTGTTCTCTAAAAACGAGGGCTTCCAACTCCATTTCATAAAATAATTACCTAAATAAATATCATAAAATAGCTAAATAAATTTCATGAATAATTAGCATTGTGGCAAATTGTGGAACCAAATAAAAAAGATATTTCTTTTCCCCTATGAAAAACCTTTCATTTGTTTGAAGACTTTTTCAATCTTATTTTTGTTTTCTTTTTTTTAGGTTACTCACCTTTGCTTTCTGGATTTTTTGTTTTGTTTTGCTCACTTCTGCACTTCTGGATCATCTCCAGTTTGACAATTGTAATACAGCATCCCAGCTTTCCATGGGATGTTTTCCATGGGAGTTTTGGGACAACACCCTACACTCCAACTCTGTTTTTAACTGCTTTCCCCCCGCCCTCCCCCGATAATTGCAATAATATTCCTGAATCAGTGGACCAGAATAATCTTCTAATATATTTTCTTCTCAAATTCTTAACCAGTCAGTTTTCCCCCATCTTGTATTTACACTTTCAATTACTTCTGATAAAAAAATTGCTTGTCACTATTGAAACCTTTTATTTTAGACTATATCTTCAGCTTGTCTAGAACATTTTGAATTCTCAATCTTCCAGATTACTCATAGTAATTTCCAGAATAAAATTCATAAGCATGAAATGGATGGAAACAGTCCATTGCGTACCAAAATGTAACCAGTCAGAGAACATGTGACACCATTGTTCATGTATGTTTAAGATGGAATGGCAACTGCTAGGGGCAGAGAATAGAAACACACAAGCAGAAATGTGAGAGGAAAGACAGGAGAGGCCATGCATGAGAACAAACTCATGGGACAAATGTGAAGAGACATTTTTGGAGAAACAAAACAGAAGAGGCAAGCAGAAGGGGTCATGCTTGGAGATGTAGTCCTGGAAGGAAGTGCTCCCAGACAGGGGAGGACACCTCAGAGGAGCTGTAGAATTTGGTGGGGGAGGCGCATCAAAGTAGAGGAAATGAACAAGAAAGCTGAAGCAATGGAAGAAATTAACAAGCGAGGAGCAGCACAGTTAAATCATTCTACACAAGAGACCAGCATCCTGTGCTGCTTAAAGAGCTTGGGTGGGACTGTGTGTAACATAGCAAAACCAAAGAGACTTGAAAGGTTGTGGGGAAGAAAGATTTTGGACTAAAAGTGAGCTT
>NW_010582366.1:184020-201138 GCF_000705375.1 Tinamus guttatus | reverse complement strand
AAAGCCAATTTTTGAAGGCTGAAGAATGGGTTATCTACTTTTATATACGTTTGAATGTACATACATATATATCTGTATCTAATTCATAATTGAGAATGTATTGTTCAATAACTTTGTGCCTGATCCAGAGATTAAGTCAATTGTTCACAACTTTCTGCTGAGTCTTTCTCAGTAGTAATATGGGTCTCTAATTAGGTGTGAGCATTAAGGTTTTAACCTTTGCAGATGCCTCTTCAGTGACCAATATTAGAGCACATGGATGGAAAATAATTTTAGAAAGGTTTACATTGGGGAGAACTTTACATTTTTGATTTTTATAAAGACGAGTTGTTTGAATTCTCTAGCTTTTAAACTGAATATGCATTTGTTTGGCTTTTAATGTCTGTAAAAAACATGTTGTTTTGTGAATAAGTACACTGCTGCAGAAACATTAAGATCAGGCTTTCTGATCTTAAATGTAAAAATAATATCCACAGTTAATGCCACAGCGACTCTTAACCAGAAATGAAAACTCCACATCTCTTTGCCAAAACATTGCTGCTTTATATCATTTGATGACCTATTCACTCCAGGTTTTTGGAATCATGCTCATCTGGTGAATTTCAGAGGTGTCCCACGAGAAATTCTGTCAAATGTATCTCCAGCACTTCCAACTCTTTAGTGTTTCTGCGACCCACCGAAGTGTCTTGTTAATATGTTGAGGTTACAGGAGATGCTATTTCCTTCTGTCCTCCCTTCCCCTCTGTTTCACAATGGGAAATTTGCTGGAATAAAACTAAGATGACCAAGAATCATTTCAGTGAATCCCCTCATAGACAAAGTTTTAGAAGAGAGGAGGACATATTAGGCCATAAGCAAGTAATGCATTACTAAGGTCATTAATTCCTTCTAAAAATGCCTATCAGAAATGATACTGGGGCAGAGTAAACTGTGATTTTCATGTTTTCATTGTCACAGCAGGCAACTTGAAACAAGATTCATGTCTTTCTTTCATTGTACAGTTTCCGGGACCTCGTATATCACCATGAAATAAAGTCTGAACAGATGTTCAGTAGCCTCTTGTATGAACATGTCTTCTTGATAACACAAACAACTTTCTCACCTCACTGGGCACCACTGAGAAGAGTCTGTCTCCATGCCCTTGAAACTTTCCCTTAAGGTGTTAGTATGCATTGATAAGATCCCCTTCTGTTCCCGAGGCTGAATAGTTAACAGCATTCTCAGACTCTCCCCAAACGTTGAATTCTGCAGTCCCTTATCAGGTCTGTGCTCCTTCACTGGACTTTCTGCATAGCTCCAAGAATCTCTTATAGCTCAGGACTGGACACAGAATTCCAGATGTGGCATGATCAGGGCTGTAGACAGAAAGGATCACCTCCCTCGGCCTGCTGATATCATTCTTCCTAACATAGACAAGGATACCATTGGCCTTCTTCTCTGCTAAATTTTGGTGGACTACACACAGACTGCACTATCCTTTCCAAGATTAGTAATGCCACAGAATATTGGCATGTGAGATTATTGACAATGACTGACAATTTATGTGTGTGAGAGCTTAAATACTTTATCCTAAAGCCCGAAATATATATATATTTTTTAATATTGGCAAAGCTCTGCACATATACTTCAGCAAAGTCTAGCTACTGGAGGTTTCCTTTGAAAATGGCTAGGACATATTTTAGGTAATAAGAAGGTTTTATTTTAGCTCTTCTGGGCTTGGACCTTTATTTTCCCTTAAGGCTTTTTAGGCTTGCAGAAGTCAAAATGAAACAAGTTCTTATATTTTATAGTGACTGAAACAAATCTCCTAAATAAATGTATTTACTCAGTATTTACACTGTATTTACAGTGATAAACTCATAATAAATTAATAAAATGAAGTAATATTGACTATTTTTACTTAACTTTTACAATCTTATGACAAGAATTATGTTAAGAATTCCTACATACTTTTTCCCTTAATTTTTCTGTGCCAGCAAAATTATTTCTTAGAAAACAAAATATTTAAAATAACTAAATAATAATGAATAAAAAAACAAAAATATTTACCCCAAATACCCCTGAAAGCTGTACATGCTGATCTTCTGCTACGTGGTCTAATATAATTTTTGCTTGTCTAACAGGAAGGAAAAAAAATATAGCCAACAAAAATATTCTACATTACAAGCATGCATACTCACATATTTGTATGACAAACTGGGGTGGAGGAAGGTCTCAAGATTGTCTGAAACATTTCTGCTTCCTGAAGAAAGCTTTACTGATTCATAAGTAATGCAGTATGCTTTTTAATCCTTTGTTTAATTAATGTAACTCTTAGATTCCAGCACAACTATTCATACTTACTGGTTTTACATTCACTTTAGTATTATCTAATATTTGCTAAAATTTAATGTTTTTTTGAACATTTCTGTAAATTAATTTATTCATTATGCTTTTTCTGGGGAGTAAGAATAAATGGATATGAAATAAAAGTGCAATCACTTTTTCATTACAATTCACAGAAAGGCTTTATTTTTTATCTCCTTTCTTTAGGTACCTTTTTTTTCTCTAAGACTTAAGTGAATAATAGTCTTAAACAACAGAATAAGTAGTTAAAACATAGTTAAATTTTATAATTCCTCTATATTTTCCTTAAAGATTATTTTTAGCTTGATGTTATTGGTAAGATAAAATTTTTCTCTTTTAAAAGAATCTGTATGGCTATACCAGCTGTTCATTTGTGATTTTCCTTTATGTCTGATTATTTGCAGGTTTAATTCAATGTCTGGCTTAAATCACTTTTAATTCAAATTGATTAGGTTGTAAAGCAAGATACATTATACTTGAAGTCAACAGGAAAGTTTCAGTGGAACAATGAGAGGCATCAATGAAAAACTAAATGGCAGTTTTATAAAGATGTTTAAAATGAGTGCATAAAACTCCAGCTTCAGATTTGATATTCATAGATATGAAAATATAATATTAATATTTTTTTTTCAATGACAACAAGATTTGGTTCCTCTCTTCTGTAACTTAAGTGACACATTTATACAATGAACCAATCAGTGGAGCTATGAGACCATTTCCAGTAAGCTTTAAAGAATATACAGATTTATTTCTTTATTCAAATTTATTCTATTCTGGAAAGGATGGGTTACCACTTACCTTTTTTCCACTTATAAGTATAACATCAATAAACCATTAATATGGTAATAACTGACCTGTTATCATAGGCTTAACCTTCTAAAGACTAAAGTATGGTGGAACAGATGTGGAGAATTAATGGGGAAAAAAATATATTTGTTTAGAAGTTGTCTGAATGCATTTCTAATGTCTAACCCAGGTGTTGATTTTAAAATTCAGTGACAAAACAAAACAACCACAAAAAATCCCCCAAATCCTGACAGTCATATAACTCTGCTTATATTCTTTTAGTTGTCGATTCATTTCATAAGCAGATGACTGAATGTTTCCTTTCAATTGACCATGCAGAAAATTTAGTCTTTAAAGGCTGTAGCTTCATTTAGAATTTCTTTCCAAACAAAGATTTCTAAGCGTGTGTTTCAGCAGCTGCCTTGTCAGGTTTCTGAAAGAGAAAAATTAAAGCTCTACTATATTTATTCCAAGTTCTTCTCTGTGACTGATCTAGTATGAGAGTTAATTTTATTTTCTGTTTATCAGGAACAAGGCTTATCAAAGACGCCGTATGTAAGTAATTATGGAAGCTATCACACAGATGGTGGATAATAACGAGTAGCTGGGGAGGATAATTTCTTCCTTTTGACAAGTAAAGAGAAATGGCATTTGACTTCTCTTCAGAAATGATAAGACTTAGTGCTTGTCAGAGATGTAGTCTGTTTCCATTTTTCTAAGGAAAAGAGACTAATGTTGGTAATCAACTTGTCTTTCAGAGAACCATTCATTGACCTTCTTCAGTTTAACATTTTATTAGCTTTCAAATTCCAAAGTGGTTACTGAACCTCGGAGATGTGTATTCAAGGAACAGACCCTAGGAGAGAGGAAACAGGTACTGACCTGTGTTTCCATTATTCCTATTGAGGGGAGCTAGAGAAGACAGACTGATTTGCCTTACCTGCTGGTCAGATTCCTTTCTCAAAGGCAATACATTCTGAAATTTCTGTTCAATTTGAAGGCCTTTGGGATGTTTGAGCATGTTGTTCGCTGATTTTTATTGCTGCTGAATGTGAGAAAGTTAAATCAGAGTCAGCGTGTATGGCCATATGTTTAAACTAATCTGTATGATAGGAGTAAGTCTAGTAACTGTGGAAGCAGATTAGCCTATTACATAACGAGACGAGCCCTTCAGTGACACTGTTGTACTCTCCCTGACACAAAAGATGTTACCTACTCTTGCCAAACCAAAACCAAGCTTTCTGAAAATCAAAATGAAAATTCTAAACAAGGCAGGAATTTTCTGTGAGTTTTGATGTAAAACAGAAAAGGAACTTCAGGGGAAAGAGGCTCAGGATTTCGATAATTAATTAGAATACTTTAAAAAGATTTTAGACATTACTAGCATTATGAAACTGTTTGTCTTTTTGTTCCTGGTGAACAGGTGGTGCTGTTTTTGAAATGGATCTGTAGATTGTGGTGAGGAATTAGTTTTCAAAGTGTCTTTTCCCTTAAGTAAAGCAATAGAGACTTTCCAAATCTGATCCATGAACTGCAGCTACTTTCCAACACCTACTACTTTCTGACACCTAAGGTTGCTTTTGTAAAATCCTCATGCCTCATATTTTGTCCCTACAAACTCCAAATGATCCACTCAAATCACTAGACTGCCAGTACAACTTGTTTTTAATAGCTTTATTTTAGTAAGACATATATTAGCATATATGTTGTCATACTTCTCTCTATAACGAAGATGGGTGCAGCAAGAAAGCCAAGGATGGGAAGAAGAGCTGTAAATGGTATACAAAGTGAACAAAGTGACTCAAAACATTGGGCTTCCAGGAACAACAAAAAGCCTCAATGAAAAATAAGAATACAAAACTCAAGAAGCTCTATATTCCTCAGTCAATAATATTGATCATTAGTACACTCACTTTGCATTTCTGTGACTTCTTTGAATATCTATTTTGCTAAATTCAATTTACCTAGGAAATTTAGTCCTGCCACTTCTAGCAGGATTGTCGCTCTGAAGGAAGAGAGCTATCTGACACAGACGAAGCAAGCTGGATTGTTATAGCTAAATGAGTCTACAATTATATTTTGCTGTGTTCTGGCCATTTCTGTTAAAATAGTTTAACAGAGAATGATTAAGAAAAGCGAATTATAACATTTTCAATACTTTTTAAAAAGTTTGAGTAAATCAGCTTTCTTCCTGTGGTGAAAGTTCATTCATTTAAAGGCAATAAATCAAATAAATACAAGGGCAGGGGACAGCATTAAAAAGTTTTTTTGGCTCCAAGCATTACCTATAGTCCTGCATGTTACCTGTAAGTTTGCTAGTAAGCAAATTGTTAAAGATCAGGAGTAGCTTGTAGGAAGGAAAAAGGTTATCTACGACAGATAGTGAGCATTATACATTTAAGTGTCAGCTTCAGCTTGTGAAGCCTTGCTACTCAGCGAGTGGAATGACGGATCCCTGAAGTTTACTGCTACACACATCAGACAGGATGTCACTAATGAGAAATGGCCAAGTAACTATCTTGCCAAGAAGTTAGAGGAGAAATATTAAAGTGTTTGCAGAAAAACGAAAAGGGGGAATATTCTATATTATCTTGTTTTGATTTGTGTCATCCATTTGCTTTCACTCTACAAGAACTTAATATTTTGTTAAGCCAATTGATTAATTATTTGGCAGTGGTAATATAAAGCTCATTGAACACATGGTTCAGCTTAAGATTTCCTCAGGTGTTTGGGTAAGAATTCAAGTTACTGTTTATCAGTGATCCAAAACTTGATCCAGTCCTTGCAGCTGTCAAGAGAGGAGTTACAGAAGGACTGCATAATTTAGAGCATACATTTTAACATAAATTAGATTTTGAGGTCTGGGTATAGATGCCACTCTATCATTATATGTGAATGTGCTCTGTGAAAATGAACCCTGACCTTCTAGAAATTTTCAGTGTAATTAATAAGCAGAATATCACAGCAGACAGGAATTATATATTAAATTATATCTTCTTAGAGGTAAGACAAAAAAAAAGTTAAAGGATAGAGGGTCCAGTGGAGAGCCACGAAGATGATTAAGGGACTGGAGCATCTATCTTATGAGGAAAGGCTAAGTGAGCTAAACCTGTTTCAAAACTTGCCTGTGCCAAATGCTCTAGGTGTCCCTGCTGGAGCAGGGCGGGTTGGAATAGATGATCTCCAGAGGTCCCTTCCAATCTCAACCCTTCTGTGATTCTGTGATTCTATGATAGGACATACACCATAGTAGTAAATATCATGTACTTCTGGAAATGTTTTTTATACCCATCTTTGGTTTAGCCACCCATTTTACTACAAAAATTCCATAATCAGATATTGAAATTAGCCAAACACCCAAGGAAACTCAAAAAGTGCTTTCAAGGCATGATAAGTAGTGGATTTGATCTGAAATCTGGAGTCCATAGAGTCCATAAAAGGTTAGAGAACTTTTATTTTCTTCCTAACCATAATGTTTTATATTAAGTTAAAAAAAAATGTATAAAAGATGTGAGAAATATGCAGAACGAAACATGCAGAAAAACTCAAAAGGCTCAACTTATTATATGTCTTTAATTAATTTTAGCCCTAAATTAGCTGGGCTTCCCAGAAAGAGCCAAGTGAATTTTTTTGTAGAATGTTGCCCTGAGAGAAACAGGGCTAAAAATTTCACCTGTAAGTATTAAGAACATGCTTTATTAAAACAGATGAACTATTGTCAACCACGGAAAAATTATTCATGACAGAAGATTGCCAGAGCAGAAATCACCAATCTAACAATAAATGCTTGGGGTAATCCTGCAAAGAAGTAGAGAGTTTTACTGGTTTTGAAATAGAAATAAAGCTGCTGAACATGAGGTTTGTCACTTGTTACATTCAGAGCTGACTGAATAATTAACATCAGCAACAACAAAGCATTGAATAATTTATTTAATGAATTTAGCTTTTTTTTCCTAGTGATCAAAACTTTCTTAAAAGTATTCATTATGCAAATTAATTCTTCTAATATTCATCTACATTCTTACAAGATTGGATTTAATTATCAAAACGGTATGTTGCTTGTAATGTTTTTAACTAGTCAAAAAAAAGTATTGCTTATATTACTTGATTGGATAAATAGATAACCTGAAGCCAGTGACCAAAAAACAAAAAAAAAGAGCAGTGTAATTATATAAGTATGTTCATGTATAACCAAGTGCAAGTTTTTAAATGCACCTTATTGATATATATCCAGTGATAGAAGTCCTCAGTCATTTGTTTCCAGCAAACACAGTCAAAGGGAATTCATTCAAGCTCTGAGAAGAACTAACTGTAACTCTGCTTCTGTTTGCTTTGTGGAAGTTGAAAGACTTCAACTTCCTTCAAGGAAGCAATTTCTGTACATTTACCAGGTTACTTTACTAAGGAACTATTGCTGACCACTGTTAAAACACTGAGCTAGAAGTACTGTTAGAATGACCAGTACAGCTGTTCCTATGTCTTTAGTACTCTCATCCCAATACAGTTAAATATTGTCCCTTTTGCCTAAGAAGAACTGTCCATAATAGTTATATTAATGTATGGACAGAGTTGATAAAAATACTTCTTGGAAATATTCTAAGGTTTCTTTTTCTTTCAGAACTCATGATAGCGAGCAATCTAATCAAATCTTGAAAACTAAGCAAGAATTTATTAAAAAAAAAGAAAGAAAGAAAAAAGAAAAGGCTGTTGCATCTAATGAAGTGAGAACAGAACTGATTTCCTTTAATAAATACCAAGTTTGCTTATTCTCAGTGGCATATCATTTACAGCAGAAAGATGTTTTGAAGAACTGCAAAGAATGCCCCAGCTGAAAATTTCATTTCATTTGAGCTATTAAACTTTTGTGATTTAAAAGAAAAAATATACTTTTTTATTTTTCATGTATTCTTGCTTTATCTACAAAGTTTTTAAAAGTCCAGGTTAAGTAGTAGATGAAGTTTCCTGGTCAGCATGAAAAAATGTTGTGTCACTGAGATGAAGGTCTCACGCAGACTGCCACAACATGCTCACAGAGTATTGGAACTCCTTTCAGGAGTCTGAGTTCAAATTGCCTATATGTTTCTGGAAAAGGTGCTGAAGATAACTTGTCTGACCAATATTAGCTCTGTGTTATAGCTAATATTTCTGGTAAGATACAGAGTATGAGACATTAGACACAAAGGCCTTTCACACAGCTGGAAAACTTGTGTCATACTCAAATTTCTCTCAACAGTATGCCCAGTAGTATACTCAACATATGAGGTTGGAAGGCGAATATGTAGCTTATGGGGCCAATATTGCATCTTCCTTATTACTAGATAAATAAATAGGACTAGATTCTTATAAGTTCTCTGTATAATTACTATGCTTTCCCATTTCCCTCAACTGATTATAAGTTGGTTACTTACAACCAGAAATTGACTCTGTATTGAGTAAATAATGACATCAGGATCCCAGAACAGGACCTAGCATTGACCTTAACAATTCAATGAGCCAAGCAGACTTTGCATGCCTGTTTGCCACAGACAGTGTGGAATGAAAGAAATGGTTTTGAAGCACATTAAAGTGCAAGACTTTATGTTTTACAGTTTTGATGCTATTTTAAAATGATGCAGAGCAATAGAGGAATCAATAACATATGGGCTCACCTGATTGACTTCTTGGCAAATAGTCTCCTGTATTTAAAGAGGCTTTTATGGAAATAAATGAGGATGTCTAGCAAATGTGCAGTTTACTATTTTAATATGCAATTTACAAGATTTATTATTTCAGTTTCCAAAAGTAGTTTGTAGGACACAAAGCAGCATTCCTTATCCAAAATGCACCCCATTATTCACAATAAATTCAATAAAAGTAATAAAATAAGCAATTTACTTTTTACACTTCAACAGCCTCTTCTGTCCTAACATAAAAGACTTAGCAAGTAAGAACGTATCATCTCTGACTGCACCAAAGTATGTCTGAAATAAACCAGCGCATGGGTGGCTGAGATAGATAGTGAAAAGCACATTAACTTCCAGTAATGTAATAATGAGATCTTATACTAATAGAGAACCTTTAATCCTAGGAGGTATTATGGAGACTAAGCACCTCATATTAGATGATGCAGAGTGGACTCAGTATCTGATGGAAAACATTGTCATTCAGCAAATAGGTCAGCAGTGTGGAGCCAGGAAATCTCAGTTCTGCTGTGGGTTTTGGTTTTGCCACCAGCCACATGTATGATTTCTGGCAAGTTATTATTTTTTTTTTCCAGATTCTTTGCATTTCTCGTCTTCTTGTAAGTTTCTCATTGCAGAGATTGAATATTTGAATACTGCATACAGCAAGTAGTCAAATAAGAGGTGCTTCAGTTTAGTCAAATGCCAAAGGTGGGTGGTGGGGAGGGAAAAGGATATTGTGAAAAGCAGAATAAATTAACTTTAGTTGAACTGGACTTTTTCACAAGCTTCTACTAAGCTTCTACTGAGCTAACTGTTACTTCACTGCTACTGAAGTCCATAGGATAGAAAGATCCATTCAGATAAAAGTTACAGATCAATAGGAGTTTAAACATGTAAGCTCCTGTATGCCAGAAAAAAAAAAATCACAAAGTTATATACTGATCCAGAATAAAAATTATTATAAAAATTCTGGATCAATAAAAATAATAATAATAAAATTTTGGATCAAAATAAATCTGGACCAAATCAAATAAAAACTTATTGAGAAAAATGTCATTTGGACATTTAGGTGAAAAAATTCTGTGCTTGGAGTAGGACTTTCCACTTCTAGACATTTCAGAATTGAATCTATCACAATACAAAGACAATTGAATAAGCATGGTAGCAAATACATTTAAAGTACTTTTAACAATGAATGGCTCCCAGGTTACAAGCCACATTTGGCATGTGATAGCCAAAGTATCTTTAGAACAACACATATATACTCTATACCTCCTTGTTGTTTGGCCTCTAGCAAAAATCTAACATATGCCACTAACATCTAAATCTAACATATGCCAGGTTACTAAATGGTAAGCCAGAAATAGCTTCAGAAGGGAAAGCTGCAGTGAAAAGTGTTGTAAAACTTCGGTATCTTGGCCCTGCTTTATCCACCAAATTATGCTGTATTAGAGGAACTGCTGGCTGACTTTAAATATACCGCTGTTGCCTGGATGTGAGCCATTTCATCTATTGGTCTGCATGGTTACACAAGAGGTGATTTTGTAACTGAGAGGAAGGACAGAAAGGTAACGTAGCTCTTTCTTAGAAAATTGCACTATATAGAAAGCAAGCCAAAATGAATAGAGAACATATAGTACACAGTCTAAAAAGCAAGAGAGCTGCTTTCAGCTGAATTTTTATCAAACAATTACATGGCTTGTCTGTTATTAGAAGGAAAAAAAAAAGCACAGATGAAAGAATTGGGTAAGTGGAAGATAAGAATAGGAAGATTTTTCTTTTATTTAGTAATTACCTGCTTCTAAATTTTTGGTCTTTAAAAATAAGTATTTTAACCTCAATTACCATGATTTAAAAAGAATTAGCAAATTTATAGTATTAAGCCAAAATATATTCTGATATTTTATGTTAGGCTCATATGATTATAATTTGTAAGCATACTGCATTTTCTTTTTGTGTGTTTATAGTGTTTGCAACTACGTATAAGATCAGAGTAGATTTTTTTCTCCTGAAAGTATATAACGAATGTACTTTATAGATTAGCACATAAAGTGTAATGATCAGAAACTTCAGTGAGCATTTGCAAAAGAAAAAAAATACAATGAAGTCTCATGAAGTTATTGAAGTGTAGGATGTAAAATAATATACTTGCATGGACTTGGTGATTAGAAAGGTGGATATAAGCATTTTATAGCATATAGTAGTGTAAATGAAACTTGAAATAAAACACAAATGCCTGAATGAATCAAGAAAAGGAAAAGAAAAATAAAAATTGTATTTATTGCACTTTCTGTATAACTTTGGCAAGTTTCTTCAAGTAAAAAATAAAATAAAAAAGACATTAATCAGAAAGAGCAACAAATGACTCTATTCAGACTGCAACCAAGAAGATGCCCCTATGCATTTCCTCACAATTTATCCTTGTGAATTTTATCTTCCCTTTTTCCATCTCCCACTCCCTCACTGTTGGGTCATACAGGGAAATTCTCAATGTCCTGCAGAATCCTTCTCATACATTCCTCTGGCAAAATAGCACAGAGTGCTTCTTAATTTTCTTAAGGTAAAATCAGACACATCACATTGGGTCATAAATTGAACTGCTTAAGCTGTTTTAGCTGACTGAGTATCACTCAGCCATCTCTCATGAAAGCTTTTACCACATCATCCATTCTTTTTGCAGTATCATCACGCTTGTAGTGCCCCATTTTACTAAGCTTCACAAAAAAAGAATGATTCTTTGACACTCTTGACTACATTTTTTTTTGCCTCACTTTGCTTCTTTCTTTCAGTCTGAATCCAAGGAATTACATCCCCTGAACTTCTCACAGAGTACAATGCCAACAGCCAGCGAGGGGCTCAGGCTGCCACCTAATACTAGCCAGCAGCTTTACACATTCTGGGCTGGGTAAAAGTGTGGAAATGTACGGAAATAGTTCTGCTTGTAATATGCCAGTAATGATGTGTGGTGTTGGAACTGCCCTGAACTACAGGGCAGTTAGGCAGCCTGTGAGTTTCTTCTCAACACAGCTTGACAGCTGTGCTCCTATACTGTTTTCACAAGGAGACCAAAGATAGATGCTCTTCTTTCAGTTCTTGCTCCAAACTGCAGTAGTCTGATTGACTGGGTAATATAGCACCAGAAAAAGGTCAGGCACACATTTCAGGAAGTATTGAAAAACTCCTGACTTCAAAGTTATCTACCCGTAAGGCAATTGTCCTTAGAAGTGATCCTCCCTTCCTTAGGGTGAACTATACCATCTTCCCTCAACCATTCTCTTCCATTGTCAAGTCCTCTGTTTGGTAGGACCAATTTGAAAAATTAATAGGCTGCAGTATATAAATACTAAGCAGTATTGTTACAGTATTACAGCATATCTTTCATAAAATGCTTATCTGCATGGAATAACTATTATCAGAATTAATAAAGGCCTGTTGATATGGAGAGATTGAACATTTGGAGAGAAGAACATATGGAGAGAAGAACATTTAAATCAAGTGTATGTATAAGAGGATATAAATGAATTGCACAGTGCATTTTAGTTTATTGTCATGTGCCAAGTATAATTTTGGCATAATAAATTGGATTAATTTACTTACACTTTTACTGAATAAAACTTTCTGAGTGATGCAGAGATTATTTTAATGTAGGCGAATGTAGGTATTTTTCTATACCTGATAAAATGATCGCTCATAAGAATATTCTTAATCTATTAGACAGAAGACATTCACAAATCTCACCGCTATCTTAAAACATAACCTTATGTATTTCCATTAGACTAATAGTTTCATGGAAAACAAGGGATGTGGCCAGAGTACTGATGTTCAAAGAGATCTCATTATTATTGCACCTATTTTAACTGTCAAAATATGGTAGTCCCTGAGATCAAAAGAAATATAATTTTCTGTATAAGATATTCCAGTTACCATATCTTTATGATGGAAGATTTCTAGAAATCTTTTTGAAGATTGTTTCATATTTTTTGGTTTGTCTTTTGTTATTAGTGTCTTTTTTTGGTGGGGTGGATAAAAAGATCAACAAGCAATAGATTCTGGAAGGTACAATCCATGCATTTTAAATTTCCATACCAAAATTTGGCTACCCCAACCCATCTTTAAATTATATATTTGGCTTTAAAACTGTCTGCAATGGAAAAAAAAAAAAGTCATACAAGACAGCGAGTGAGTGAGAAGGAGACTCCATAACCTCTCTGGGTAGCCTGTGCTACAGCTCTGTTGCCCACACAGTCAAGTTTTTCCTCAAGTTCATGCAGAACTTCCTGTGTTTCAATTTGTGGCAATTTGCCTCTTGTCCTGTCTCTTGGCACCACTGAACAGTCTGGCCCTGTCCTTTTGACACCCTCTCTTAAGATAATATCCCCTCTCAGCTGTCTCTTCTCCAGGCTGGACAAGCCCATCTCCCTCAACCTTCTCTCCTAGGAGAGATGCTCTATTCCCTTAATCAGGCCTACACCAGACTCTTTCCACTAGCTCCATGTCCCTCTTATACTGAGAGCTCAGAACTGGACCTAGGCTTCCAGATGCGGCCTCTCCAGAGCTTAGCAGAGGGGAAGGATCACCTCTCTAAACCTGCTGACAACATTATTCCTAATGCAGCCTATGAGACCATTGGTCTTCTTGGCCAGAAGTACACATTGCTGTCTCATGGTCATTCTGTAGTTCACCAGGATGCTTGGCTCCTGCTCTCCAACAGGTCAACTCCCAGCCTGTACTGGTGCCTGGGATTATTCCTCCCATTGTGCAGACCTTGCACTTACCCTTGTTGAACCTCATGAGGTTCCTCTCTGCCCAACTCTCCAGCCAGTCTGGGTCGCACTGAATGGCAGCACAGTACCTGCCAGTTTGGTGTTAGCAAACTTGCTGATAACTGTTCTTTCATCCAGATCACTTGAACAGGATTGACCCAATACAGACCCCAAGGGGATACTACTAGCTACAGGCCTCCAAGAAGATTCTACACCACTGATCACAAGCCTTTGACCTCTCAGTCAAGAGAGTCAAGACCAGTTCTCAATCCATCTCCATGTTCACTCATCTAACTCTTACTTCCCGAGCTTACCTATAAGGATGTTGTGGGAGACAGTGTCAAAACCCTTGCTGAAGTCAAGGTGGAAACATCCACTGCTCTCCCCTCATCTACCAGTCAGTCATTACATCATAGAAGGTTATCAATCAGATTGGTTAAGCATGATGTCCCCTTGGTGAATCCATGCTGACTGCTCTTGATCACCTTCTTTTTCTCCGTGTGCATAGAAATGGCATTAAGGATGAGTTATTGCATCACCTTTCTAGAAATGGAGATGAGGCTGACTAACCTCCAGTTTCCTGGGTCCTCCTTCTTGTCCTTTTTGAAGACTAACTTTCTTCCAGTCCTCCGACACCTCTTTATTCTCTATGACCTTGCAAAGATGATTGGAAATGGCCTTTCAGTGACATCCACCATTTCCCTCAGAACTCATGGGTGCATCCCACCAGGTTCCATGAATCTGTGGCTGTCATTTGCCTAAATGATCTTTAACCTGATCTTCCTTAACCAAGGCAAAGTCTTCCTTTCTCCAGACTTCCTCTCTTGTCTCCAGGCCCTGGGATTCCTGAAGGCTGGCCTTAGCAGAAGGTTATCAATCAGATTGGTTAAGCATGATGTCCCCTTGGTGAATCCATGCTGACTGCTCTTGATCACCTTCTTTTTCTCCGTGTGCATAGAAATGGCATTAAGGATGAGTTATTGCATCACCTTTCTAGAAATGGAGATGAGGCTGACTAACCTCCAGTTTCCTGGGTCCTCCTTCTTGTCCTTTTTGAAGACTAACTTTCTTCCAGTCCTCCGACACCTCTTTATTCTCTATGACCTTGCAAAGACGATTGGAAATGGCCTTTCAGTGACATCCACCATTTCCCTCAGAACTCATGGGTGCATCCCACCAGGTTCCATGAATCTGTGGCTGTCATTTGCCTAAATGATCTTTAACCTGATCTTCCTTAACCAAGGCAAAGTCTTCCTTTCTCCAGACTTCCTCTCTTGTCTCCAGGCCCTGGGATTCCTGAAGGCTGGCCTTAGCAGTAAAGACTGAAGCAAATAAGGCATTCATTATCTCTGCCTTCATTCATCACCAGGGATCCTGCCCCATTCAGAAGGGGCTCATATTTTTCCTAGTTTTCCTTTGCTACTGCAATTTAAAGAAGCCCTTGCTGTACTTGACATCCCTTGCCAGATTTAATTCCAAATGGCCTTTGTTGTTGCCTCTCTTCATACTTGGACAACATTCCTATAATGCTCCCAAGTGATCTGTCCCTTTTTCCATCTTTTGTGTGCCTCCTTCTTAAGTTTTGTCAGGAGCTCCTTTCTTATCCATGCAGGTCTCCTGCCTCCTTTGCTCAGCTTCCTACTCCTTGGGATGCAGCACTCTGGCATTTGGAGGAGGGAATCCTGTCATATTAAGCATCTCCCTTGGACTTCTCTTCCTTCTAGGGTCTTATCCTATGAGATTCCTCCAAAAAGGTCCCTGAAGAGACCAAAGTTTGCTCTCCTGAAGTCCAGATGTGTGATCATAATTTTTGCCCTGCTTCCTCCTTGCAAGACCCTGAACTCTACCATCTCATGGTCACTGCAGCTGAGATTGCCCCCAACCTTCATATCTCCAACCAGGCCTTCCTTTTTTGTTAGTACAAGGTCCAGCAGTACACGTTTCCTTGTTGGCACCTCCAGCACCTGTATCAGGAGTTTATCATCAGTGCTCTCAAAAGAAAGTCATGGACTGTGCCTTGCTGTGTTGTTCCTCCAGCAGATATCAGAGTGGTTAATGTCTCCCACAAGAACCAGGGCCTATGCTTGTGAGACTACTTCCAGCTTCCCGTAGAAGGCCTCATCAACTTCCTGGTAAGGTGGCCTGTAATGAATGCCAACAGCAGTGTCCTCCATGTTAGTCCACCCTTTAATCCTTACCAATAAGGTTTCAACTTACTCTTCATATCCTCTAGGCAGAGTTCAATACATTCCAGGTGCCCTTTCACATAAACAGCAACTTCACCACCTTGCCTTCCTTGCCTGTCTAATCAAAAGAGCCTGTAGCCACCCATGATTGTATTCCAGTCATGGAACTTCCCCACCATGGCTCTGCAATTGCAATGAGATCATATCCATGCACTGCATAAGATCTCTAACTTCTCCTGTTTATACTCCAAGCTGCATGTATTTGTACAGAGGCACCTCAGAGTAGTATTTGAACATGCTGAATTACCCGTAGGGATGTCAGGGCATTTCCCATAGCTGCATACAATTGGTGGAAGTAATCCCACCTGAGACCTATTTTGCGGCCTACATGGTCTTGATAACTCTCCCCTTCCTCTATCATCTTTTTTTTTGGTGTGTATTTTTTTTTCCTTATGAAATTTCTTGTCAAAAACCATTCAACTGGAATCACATTCTTTCATTCCTGCATGATGGATATCCCCTCAAGCACTGCATAATTGAAACAGAGGACTCGGTTGTTAATTCAGCTATTTCTCTCAGGACCTGGCCTGGTTTTAGGGAGAGAAAGAGATTTATTAGGCTTTCTCTATAAAATTTTTAAGTACTAATAGTTGTGACATTATATTCATAGAAACATAAAACTATAGAATAATTTAGGTTATAAGGAACCTCCGTAGTTAATCTCATAAAACCCTTGGTCAGAGTGGTACGAAATTGAAAATTTTATATAAATACAAAAACAAATTAGAAAGAAATCACTTGACTGTTCAATTCCAATTTCTCTAATCTGTATTTCAGATTAGAGATATCTGGACTTCATTGTGAAAAGATTGGTGTCCAGTTCTTACCTAAAGCAGATGCCAATGCAGTACCATGCACTCCTCTGCATGAGCCTCAGAAGAGTGTTAAGGCAGCAGGAGCACTAACTGTCCAGAATGCAGCAGTAAGACAGTTCTCCAGCAAAACACACTTCCGGCTACTGTCCTGTATGAATTATTGGGAAGGATGAGACTGAGGCTAGTCTCTTATGCCTTGTCTTAGTGATAAGAAAGTGGCAGACTCACAAGTCCTGTCTTCTGCTAGGCTGATCACTGCCATAGGAATTGTGAATTTGAACCTCTGCAGATTGGAAAGGAACTGCCCTTTCTTTTCCTCTCTCACCAAATGACTTACCTAACTACTTTTTTTGACGTAAAGCATGTATCATAACATTGGATAGTATTTGTGAACTTTCATTCAATGTCAGAATTAAAACTTTGGATTGTAATTTTACTGAATTGGTGTTTTTTTAGATCAAATATGTCTTGCTATATGTATCTTACTCCCTCCTCTCTC
>NW_010582366.1:24905-174266 GCF_000705375.1 Tinamus guttatus | reverse complement strand
CTTTATTCTTGAATTTTATTTTTTTACAAAGAATTTTACTTGCAAGTTTCTTATGCTATTCTTAATTTCATGCAGCAGATCTTATTATCTAAGATATACAGTGTGTCCAGTAGAAGATGGAAGGAAATATTTAAAGAAATTACAGCAATTACATCAAAAGAAGAAAGATGTTGTTACAGTGTATTTTAGTAGTTACATTTTAAAAGTGAATCATCTTTTAAAAAGTCCATTTTCATATTCTGTTTTATTTGCATATAAACAGATATATTCACACCAAATTTGCATAGAAATAGACACATTCAAAACATCTTGGAGCAATCATGGAATCACAGAAGTTACAGATGTAACAGAGTTATTAGTTCTGATTATTTAAACTGGGCATATATTTTTCTGAGAGTGTTTTTTTGAGGGAGACAGTTACTGATTTTATGTACCATTTTGCACCTGCAGACCCAGACAATATATTTAAATGTTTAATTTAGATTCTGCCCACACAGCAGGCAGTTGATGCCCAAGTTTTCTAGCCTCCTCTCAGGTTAGGAGAGGATTTCTAGAATAGTCAATTGAAAATATCTATGTGCTTAATTTTAGGGTTTCTGAGCATTGGGAACAATTGGCAATCAGCACTGATTAAAAGTGTCTCTTACAGTTTCAAATCTGGCCTTACACCCAAACCAGAGGCATTGCATATCAGAAAATACTGCCAAAGATTTTACTTTAAATATTCCGATAGTAACATTAGAGACACAAAACTGTAGCTACTTAAGTGGCAATCTATTTTGAAAGCTAGGGCAGCTATGACTTGTAGATAAATACCTCACTGAATACAACTGTAGGTCTGGAGAAAAAGCTGCTTCCAACTCCTAGTTTATTTTGTGAGGTTTTCCACAGATATCTTTAAGAACATCAAGGCTAAATTTTGCCAGAAACATCAGCATCAATGGTTATTTTCCCCTTATTTTTATTTTACAGTGAGAAAATCAGAATATGAATAGATAAGAAGCAATCAAGAGTGCACTTTCCTCCAATCAGGGGCTGAAACGTAAATACTGGTGGTTAACTTTATAAACTAACTAATAGTGTTCAGTCCCAGTTCTTGTTCATCATTCACACTGTAACCCATTTCTCAATGACAAGTACTCCTTCAGTAGAAAACAATTGACCTGAGGAACAGAGGAACAGATTAGAAAGAATAAGACATAAGGCAATCAGAAAACACATGCCATTTGTTTATAAAATTCAGAGATGTTAATGATGCATTTACATAAAATTTGTCTCATGATCTGCACAAAAACATGAAATTTGCCTTAAACGAGACCTCTGTGGTTAAATAGGTAACACAAGGAAAAACTTCAGGCAGAAGAGGAGGTGTCTTTTCTGTGCTATTTGTCATGGGTGGATATTATTTTCCTTCATAACTGGAATAAACAAAAACAAAACAAAACAAAAAAGTTTATTTAATACTCCCTAGCCAAACATTTTACTCAAACACATTTTGAACTCAGTTCAATAAGCCAGTGAATGAGTAAAACTGAACTAGTAACAGAAAAGTGTTTTTTTAATTTCTTTTCTTTTTTTTTAAAAAAATTGTTCCGAAGCCCCCCCCCCAAACAATTGCTTACCAACTTCTTTGTTAGCTTTTGTAAAGGAGGTCTTTCTCCCTAAATAAAGTCACATTTTCATCTAAGGTCAAGCAATAGCAATCTTTATGATTTATCCAATAACAATATTATGTTTACTACTAATTCTTATTTTTTTCAGAAGGGAAAGTATCCTACAACACTAATGGTGAACTGTAAAGTGTTTTATTGTATGCTCCACGGGAACAGCGTACTCTCAAACCATTTGACCTAACTGCAGAACTTTCTTTAAATAGTGATGCCACATTAGAAGATTCTGGATTCTAAAGAATCTTCTAAAAATACATCTATTGATTGTACCTGGCTATTTCCTAATAAATGTCTAAAATGCTTTTAATGTTATATTTTAGGATTGTAGTTTTAGACAATATTTCCTGTTCTGATATTTTATTCATGCTGGTAATGCTAAACTGATTAGGTGTCGCTATAATTTCTTTCTGGATGTTATTTCTATAATTATAATTTTATCTTTCAACAGCATCAGGCCATAAATCTGCTGTTTTTTACTAGACAAGGAACTAGTGTGACAATGAAACTGAAATAACTCTGCATATGTGCAAGTCACTTGGCAAACTGCAGAATGAAGATCTTAAATCATGAAGGTATGGAATGCAGCTGTGCAACACTTAAGAAAACGAATCTTGAAGTACATTAAAATAAGAAATGCACTCAGAGCCAGAGCAACAATCCCCTAAATTCTGTTCCAATAGTTGAAGTGGGACATGCTATTTCTCAATCCATTCCTCTTATAAACTCTGTTATCCACGGTCATTAAATTATGGACGTTAAAGGGTGCATATATCTCCATTCCCTTTAACATCTGTTTAAAGGTTTATGGACCTGTTATCCATGAATATATCTTATTCACTTTAGAACCTGCTGATATAGGTACATATTCTATATGTACATATGTACATACAGAATGTGGAAGAAAGGTCAGACCACACAGCAACAAGATAGGAACATTGCCAGAGAATGAAGGGATGCTGTGAGGAAGGCCAAGGTCTGTTTGGAATTAGAGTTAGCGCGAGATGTCAGGGACGACAAGAATGGCTTCCACAAATACATCATAGCAAGATGAAGACTACAGAAAGTGTGGGCCTGCTGCTGAACAGGATGGGTGCCTTGGTGATGGAGAAGGCATACAGAGAAGGCAGAGTTACTAAATGCCTTCTTTGCCTCAGTCTTTATTCCTAAGGCTAGTCCCCATGAACTCCAGAGCCCAAAGACAAGAAAGAGAACCAGGAGGTAGAAGGACTTTCCGCTGGTCAAGGAGGATTGGGTTAGGGATTATTTAGGCAAACTGGACACCCATAAATCTATTGGCCCAAATGGGATGCACCCAAGAGTGCTGAGGAAACTGGCAGGGGTTATTGCTCAGCTGCTCTCCATCATCTTCAAGAGGTCATGGAGGGCAGGGAGGTGCCCGAGGCCTGGAAGAAAGCCACAGTCTTCAAAAAGGTGAAGAGGGGGTAGTCAGGAAACTACAGGCTGCTTAGCCTTCTATAATGGGATGACTGGCTGACTGGATGATGGGAAAGCTGTGGATGTTGTCTACCTTGACTTCGGCAAGGCTTTCCACATCGTCTAGCATGACATCCTCATGGGGAAGCTCAGTTAGTGTGGGTTAGATGAGTGGACAGTGAGGTGGATTGAGAACTGGCTGGATGGAAGAGCTCAGAGCATTGTGATAAATGGTGCTGAGCCTAGTTGGAGGCCTGTGGCCAGTGGTGTCCCCCAGGAGTCAGTACTGGGTCCAATGCTTTTTAACTTGTTCATCAATGACTTGGATGAGGGGACAGAGGGCACCCTCAGCAAGTTTGCAGATGATACAAAGCTGGGTGGAGTGGCCGACACTCCAGAGGGCTGTGCAAAATTGCCAAATAATACAGAAATTTTTGAGGCATTCATAGTTCATTCATTCAAATAAGTTGAAGCAATTTGCTGAGATGAGATGGTCATTTTCAAGCTGATGGGACTGTCTATAAATTAAATGCTTAAAGAGTTGAAAAAAGTTTGGATGTTCAGACCTACTAGGGAAAGTAGTCAGAAAAGCAATTTAGTAAGAACACAGGAAAGACAATGCTGGTCAGATGCAGGACGTGAGCAAACAGATGCTGATCTGTTTACACATCTCTTTTATCCCCTTTCCCCTAATTATCCCACACTTCTTCCTTCCAACTCCCCTTGATTTTTCTCTTTCCTTAACCTACATCCTGCATCCTTAACCTGCATCCTATAACAATTCCTGTGCAACTCCCAGATGATCTCTTCCTGTGCCCCAAATGAGCCCCATACGAGCCCCATACGCCCTGGCAGTGACTCCCTCAGTATATGAGGTACTGAGGGGAGGATCTATTCCCCCGACCTCATGGTGCTGTTGCCTTCAGCCTACTGAGTGATGCTCCCCTGGGACAGCCCTGAGGGACCAGGGCCAGATCTCATTTCTCCAAGTGGGCTATTGGGGTGCCCTTGCCTGTCATTGCCCCTCTGTGGTCCTGCGAGTGTGGACACATGGAGTCCTTTCATGTACTGATGGCTCTTCTGAGATGGGTCTGGGAGGAACGAGGTCAGGGTTCCCCGGAAAACTGGGGGCCCCTGCACTGTTTTGTGTGCGTGAAGATGAGCCCTTTATCATATAACCTAACGAGATACTTAAAGGCATTCATGTACCATGGAAATGTAAGTTGTTAGGTTGCCAGATATTTTTAGGAATTTCTTTGGGAGAGATTACTCTGGATCTATGGTGGATGTAGGAATTCTAATGTCTGGCAATCCTCAAGTTTCTTGGGTCTTGCCAGTGATGTTTCTGAATATCATAAGTAACTGCATTAGAAAACTTCTTTGTAACTGATAGAAGAAACTCTTTCCTCTTCATTATTTCTTTTTCTATGATGATAGCCCATCATATCCTGTGAAAGTTGACTTGTTCAAGTATACAGAAAAAAATCCTATAAATAAAGATCTGTAATTCCTTTTATTTGTACATATTTTTAAGCAATATAATATAGCCCTTATTATTGCAGGCTTATCAGCATAAAGCATATAGATAAAAAGGAACTTGAGATATTCATTTTCCAGTTATTCAAATAATTTTGGTAAATATTTATTGTGTAATTTATTTGCAGAAAGCAGAAAATTTGTTCCTGAGATTTCCATTAATTATGTTCTGCTAGAACTTGCTTATCTAATTCTAAACCAGCAATGTTTGCACTGGGGAAAATAATGCATTGGTGAGTTAGAAACATAGAGCACGGGAACCAAACAGTGACATTGCAATGCCCTGATATTTTGCAGTGTTTGTCGTATGCTTTTACATCCTCATCTCTTTGCTCTTTCTCAGAATAAAGATAAGGTAAAATGAAGATGAATCCCAATAATTCACTTTCTTACCTCCTATCGTATCCTATCATATTCCAAACTCTTACTTTTCTCCATGTGTTTATTACTGAGCTATCATTTAGTAGAACCTCATTTGCTGATATTTTTAGAATTACAGGCTTCACAGGCTCCTCTAAAATGGTACTACAATTACAAAACCCATTAGAGAGAATATAATTGCTGTTAGTGCACAATGTTTGTGATATATTTTAGGCATCGGATTACCAAAATGCATGCATATTTAATGAACTAACTTTAAGTACAAGGTTACTAATGATTAATAGCCTGAAAGGACACAAAAAGCAACATGTGTTTTCCCCAACCCATTATATGCCACCAAGCAGATTTCAGAAATTGTGATTGAGGGAATAATCCTATGACGAGGTGAAAATCAGAGGAGAGAAATGGCATTCCATGAAGTTACACATGGGAAAAATTCTATGCAGAACTATTTCAACACCAGAATCTTCTAAGTATGGCAGTGTAATACTTTTAGTTATTCTTATGATATTAGCCTGCAAGTCCTTAAGGCACTTCTGTATAGGTCTGACTGCAGACCTTTATCAAGTGTAGCAGATCAAAAACATAATTAAGGTACTTAGTGTGGGGTATTGGATGAGTTGCAGGGTCTGACCTCATCTGATTATATTTTGAGTGGGGAGAGTAAAAAATTGTTTTTATGCATCTGAAAAAGATTGCTAGACCTCTTAGGCTAGATGATTGCTGGCTAGATGATTGCTGGAGCATGACTATGTTGCCAGCAGGTGGAGAGAGGTGATCCTCCCCCTCTACTCAGCTTTGGTGAGAGCGCACCTGGACTATTGTGCGCAGTTCTGGGCTCCCCATTTCAAGAAGGATGTGGAACTTCTAGACAGGATCCAGCACAGAACGATGATTAAGGGACTGGAGCATCTATCTTATAAGGAAAGACAAAGTGAACAAGGTCTGTTTAGCTTGGAGAAGATTGAGAGGGGATCTGATCAATATGTATAAATACCTGAGGGGAGATTATTAAAGAGGATGGGGCCGAACTCTGCTCGGTGGAGGCCAGTGACAGGATAAGGGGTAATAGGTACAAATTGAAACACAGGGAGTTTAATCTCGGTATGAGGAAGAACTTTCCTGTGAGGGTGACGGAGCCCTGGAGCAGGCTGCTCAGAGAGGCTGTGGAGTCTCCTTCTCTGGAGATCTTCCAAACCTGTCTGGATGCCACCCTGTGCCACGTGCTCTAGGTGTCCCTGTTTGAGCAGGGTGGGTTGGACTAGATGATCTCTGGAGGTCCCTTCCAACCTCAATCATTCTCTGATTCTGTGATTAAATTGTTTATGGTCTGCTCCTCTCCTTACAAAAACTGAATTTAAAAAGATTCAGATGGAACTAGAAGTAAGCAAATTATATTTGTCCCACGTTAGGATTCCTCAGCTGCCAGTGGCTTTTCACATTCTATACTGTCATGATCATGGAAGGAACTATAGGAAACATGCAATGAGAATAAAATAATTCAGTAAGCTTTGAGGATTTTTTTTTTTTTTAGTAAAACAAAGAATATCTCGAACAAAACTACACAACTAGTTGGTAACATCCAATCCGGATAGATACAAAGTCTTAAATGCAAAGATCCTTGGGAAGTGTTTCAGTACATAATTCGCTATGATACTGGAATAAACTATGAGTCCTTGAAGGTGCCATTTCATTTACACATTTGTGATATTATTGATTAATATTCAAAATAAAAGCTGATAATATTGAGAGTGACTTTGAAAGACTATTAAATATGAGAGTCTGAACTTTTATTTAAAATATCGTGATCTTGCAAGGTTTTAAAGCACTTGTGCAGTTTTATGATTAGCAGTAGCTGTGACAGGAAAAAAAATCTCTTATTTGAAAACAGTAATTTATTTGATAAAAACTTTAAAAATAAGAAAGAAGACATACAAAAATAATCTTGCTAGTTCTGTAAGGTACATTATTTAAAACCACTCACATAATCTGCCTTTAAAAGTGCTCGCTACAACCAAGACATAATGAGTTGGAGAAAGCTATTTTCCCATCTATGAAGGAACATATCTAATGAACTTGATATGGAGCAAGTATAAACAAAGTCTGGACTTCAGTTTTCTGTACCATAATTAGATACAACAAAGATTATAAAGCTATTAATAATTGTGACTTGAGAAAACAACAGTTCAACCAGGCTGCCAAAGTTATATATTTGTTCTCCACATACAGGAAGAAGTTCTGTCATGTGATCTCTTAATCAAAGTGGCAGGTCCTGCTTCACTTCTTCTCATTGACATTAATGTTGATGCATTTTTATTTTGATATTTCATGTGTTTCTGCATGCCATAGATAAGAGTTTGCTCACAAATATAGAGCTTTTCTTGCATATCATCTGGGTGATAAGCAGCTTTTTTTTTTTCTTTTTTTTTTTTCAGAGGGAAAGCTGATTCTTGTTGATAGTGTGCAAGATAAATGAGGAAAAAGTAAGCACTAGTGAAGGGTTCTTTGTTTTTAAGCAGAAATTCCATTAACCATTCAGCCAAATATAAATAAATAAATAAAAAGGAAATTCTTTCATTAGCCACAACGTCAATTTTAATGACAGACAGATATTTAACACTTACTTTTATATACTACGGCTAGCATTGGTTGAATCATTACTTTATTCAAGGCTGCTATAACATTTCAAAACACAGCAATTACTATTATTATTTGGGGCTTTCATATTTTATATTTTCTCTCTTACAGGTGCTCATGTATAACATACATAGGCAAGTAAGATCTAGCTGTAAGATAAAAGATAAAGAAATGTCAAAAAAACAAAGTATTAAAATGTTTGTTATGTGGTAAACTGCACATAGAATAATTTTGGGGGCAACAGAACAGAATACTGAGCATTAGAAATTATATTTTCAAGTACAAACATTGAAGCAATGGATGTTTTATACAAAACAGAACACACAAAGAGAGAAAGAGAGACAATCATAGCTTTAGTGCAATTAATACCATGCTGAAATGTCTTTAACAGCAGTATATTTGAATATCAAAGATTCATAGAGGTTGGAGATGGAAAAGACCTGCTAGGTCAAGGAATCAGTTTCTCTATCAAACAAGACTGCTTCCTATTATACATTCTGCAATATTCTGTCCTATGTCAGTAGGATATAGTATCCTACTGTATCTCTTTGCCTGTGAGTTCCTAAGAAGTGGATTAAAATCTGAAAATAAATATTTTTCTAATGCATTTGCTTAGACCAGAAGGCTGACTTCACATGTCATAAGTGCTTAGAATTACTTCTTCCACTAACAAATCATAAAAAAAGAGAATGTATAAAAAACAAAATTTCATTGTCATTTGAAGGAAGCACAGGATTCTAGGGAAAATAAGTGCAAAAATGTTGCAGAACAGTCTCTGATTAGCAGAGTTTTATACTGAAAATATGAGAATGCTGGGAGAGTGGAGAAAGGAAGAAATTCTGAGTGGCAAAGAGTTTCTAATGCAGTGTGGATTATATTTTAATATTAAATAAATGTATCGTCTACTCCTTATAAAGCAGTGGAAGCAGAAAAAATATATACAGAAAATATGATTAAGAATTTATTTAATGTATTTTCATATACCTTTCCTTAATTAGAAATGTATAAGTAAAGGTATTTAATAATTACAAAAAGGAGTAATTATAGCGAACCATATGTCATTGTTCAACATTTTGCCATCTAGAGTAACCCAATATAGAACTAGGATTTATCTAGTGTGAGTTAGTTTAATAGCTAAAATTTGATTTTCTCTATATGCCTGTTTTGATATAGATATTTACCGGAATGGATGGATGGATGGATGGAGAGAGAAAGAGAAGAAGAATATAGACTGGGTGTTCAACACGCAGATTTTCTATCAACCACAGACCATATTAAAACTTAGCCTATTTGTCATAACAATGGGATAAGAAAGTGTGAAATAATCCTTTCTCCTCTACTTTGCTGAAATTAGAAATTTGAATCCAGGGATTCATGCATATTAAGCTTGTATTATGATATATAATAGTTTAAGCTGCTAGTGCGTGTACTAGTAGTGTATGATAATATGTACAAATACATATTACAAGCTGATGGGGCATGTTTTCCCTTTTATGCAGCTAGAGTGAAGAATTGTTGTCAGGATGGAGTTATGCAAATATGTTGGGGAACGTAAACCGTCCAACTGAAGAGGCAGATGGCATGATTTTTGTTCTTCCTCTGACTGCAGAGAAAGAATTTTTAGTCAAAGTATCATTAAAGAAGGGCAAAAGTATTAAAAATTTTTTCTATGAAGATTTTAAATTTTGATCAAAATACACCTTTAAGATTTCACAGGAAAAAAAGGTTAAATTTCATCAGCCCTGTTTTAAAAGGGATAACTGTATAAATGAGTTTTGATATTTCTATTTCTTATATCTATGTACAGCAGCTCAGTTGTATCAGCAAAGCATACATCTAAGTGAAACATTTTGGATTTTTTGTTTAATTAATAAATGAAAATGTTAGCCCTTTATCCTGTAGTAAGATAAAAGAAAAAGAAAGTCTAGAGAAATCTATTATTTTCTGATTATTTATAAAAATTATGATTATTTATATTAAAATACAATTCTTATTCATGTATATTACATGAAAAATATATATTTACGATGTAAAAATGTACAGGCACCTCTTAAAACAAGAAATCCACCTCTACCATTTCCACACTACATATTTTAGCTTTTTTTTTTTTGACATGATCAGTGATATATAGAGCAGCACACTACAGAAAGGAAGAAGTTCTTAAAGTGGTAACACCAATCTAAAAGGCAGGGTTAAAAAGTCACTCTATCTTCATTAGTCCCCACTGGCTTTAGAAAATGGCTTGTTCTCTTATCGGATTGATAACATTTGCCTTTTTGACCCTACTGGCAAATTATTCCATGTGGTTATTGCTGGTTAGTGAAATATTTCTGCTTCTACACATTGTTTGCTTTTCATTTCCTGTTTAGACTATGTCCTCTCTAGTTTTAAGCCCCTAATACAAGTGTTTTACCAAGGTGCAGTCTATGGCCTAAATTAATTAAATATGATCCTCAGTCTAAAGTCTCCCTTTTTTCACTGTGGATATTTAGCATCATGTGTTTTTGTTGTACATGGGGTTTCATGTATTTAGATACCTCTAAACTCAATCCTGCAATCTATTATTATATGACTGAAAATGCAACTGATTCATACAAAAAGTCTAGCTGAAGTGCTCTTACAGCATAGAATTCCTAAGTAACATTTAAAGGCAAAATAAAATTTATTTTTTGAAAGAACTCTTAAGAGACTCTTACCAAAATCCCACACTGGATCTCTGATGCAACCCAATTTCCTGGCGTACATCATGCTTATTAAGAGATATTTTAAATTGGAATAGATCCATGTCTTCATTCTTTCAATGACAACTTTTAGTTTGAGAGAGGAAACATGTCTTAAAAAAGATCATTTTCATGTTCAAAAACTATGTTTAAAATTGGAAATGCTTTATGTGTCTTTATGAAAACTGATTTAAATAGGATCCTTTAGCCTGTTGTGGTTTAAAATCTGAAGTCTTCCAGCTAAATTATCTATACACTTAAAAAAAGAGCTACAGCATTCTTTTAAGTAATTTTTTTCTTCTTTCAGTGCTTTCTGCTGTTAAATTTATACTAACTGTTATCTACCGGTCTTATTTCCATAATACCAACTTTCAGTAGTTTTTAACAGACATGGATTGTCTTAAATATCTTCCTTTATGAAATATGTGATATTCCTACTGCATATGTGATATAAATTTCCACTTTTGCAATGGACATGCATGGACCACTAGTGCTTAGCATCAAAATAATCCATGTTGCCTACAAAGCCAGATAACGTTCAGTATCGGGCAAGTGCTATGCATGAATTGATGCCTGCCTCTGGAGGCCTATACATTCATTTGTGATTCAGAATAATGCTTCTGGGCAAGGTGCTTGGGTATAGAAATAAGAAGAAAACATGTTCCTGGTGTTGGAAGTAAGGCAGAAACTCCCTTGCATGTCGTAGCAGAGGTAGTACTTAGGTAGTAAGTGTGACCCTTAGGATCTAGAGGGACATAGAGTGAAACCACTGCTCTGCTTTTCTGGGGAAAGCCATTAACTCTAGGCTTTGGAATAATCTAATAAAACTGAACTGAAGGAATCATGAAGTGAAGCAGAGAGTGAATAATTAGACAATAAATAAATAAAAAAATAAATAAAAAGCAGAATCAGGAGGAGCTGTATTAGGCTTTAGGCAAAAGTGTTTTCAATATGGGTGTGCATTATTGTTTTTCAGTCATTGTCCTCTGATCACTGTCCTTGATCAGGGTATTCATAACTTTAATTTAAATGAACACCCATTACTAACTTACTACTAGAAGACATCTGCAAGCTATTTATTTGTTAATGAATTAAAGATACATTGTATGCCTATCACAGACATATATTTTATATTAGTGATATTTCAACACTGCATCTATATTAATGAATTAATGAAAGGTATAATCTATTCCTTTTTTCCATCATATATCATTGTATTTACATTGTTTATATATATTATACAAAATAATGCATTATATTATATTGTATCTGTTTATAATATATATAATATATTGTTTATAATATGTTTATATATTGTTTATAATATATATTATATATTGTATGTTTATAATATATATA
The DNA here is from genome assembly GCF_000705375.1 of Tinamus guttatus. Next base: position 162,529 of record NW_010582366.1, on the reverse strand, counting down.
ATATTACTGTATTCTGTATTATTGTATCTATGTTTATATTATCATAATATGATGATAAATTTATCTAAGACACATATTGCTCTCCAAATTTATATGAGTTTTGTCTTCCAGAGTATTTTTATTAAACTTTTAATCTACACTATGACCTCTGTCAAATCCTTTTTTTTTTTTGAAATATTCACACAGGCTAAATTAAAAAAAAACTCCAAAACTTTTTGACAGAAAGGAACAGATCTTTCTCCTTTTAATTTTCGTTTTTACCTTTTTTCATGAAGTGCTTGAGTCAGGTTATTTAGGCTTTGTGCAGGTACAGCAAAGGCACTGTCCCTAGAAAAATCCCCACTTTGACATTCCAACATATTTCAGGCTTGATGCAGAAAGGAGGCCAGAGGGGAGCACAGCCTGCTTGCTCATGCACTCCCTTGATTGCTGCTAAGATTGACAACAGCAGTGTGAATTGTGAAGTTGCCTTTTTTGATGTGGGTTAGTATCCAATAAGCACATGAAGGAGGCCTTGAGCTTAGTTCACATAGGTCACTAAGCAGCCATAAGAAAATGATAACTCTTAGCTGCTGTTGACCTAGGCCAAATTAGTAATTCTGACCCAGAGGTGAAAGGGTCCATATCCTGTTACAATCATCTAGACCCACACAACTTCATGACAATAATATCTCTGAAGAGATTTTAATTTGCCTGAGCATGGGTTTCCCGTCTTAAACCTGTGTCGACCATCTCTAATCAAATTATGTTTGTTCATGCTGTTACTTCAATAACACCTTAAAATCCTCTGGAACAGTTTCAAATGTTTTTTATTCCTCTTTTCCTAGCAGCTAATGTGGAAGTGAGCTATACTTGACAGCTATTTTTGTGACCCTTTTAGTATTTTGATTTCCATTTACTTAATCAGAGAATATACTAAAATATCAATCAATTTCTACTTTTTTTTTTTTTTTAATTGTGATGTGAACATTGCCTAGAACTATGTTAAGGAGACAAAAGGACATCACCAAAAGGTAAACAGAGCTACACAACATTTTGCAGAGTCTGGGTTGGACATGCATCATATGACGTTATTCTTAAATAATATATTATTAATTAGCCATTTGTTGCCGTAAGTCTGGTCTCATTATATTGCTTATTTCTTATTTATAGAAGCACATCAGTGTACTTCCTGGTGTCTTAATCATAAATAAGAGAAGTCTCGATTCCTGTGACTTTCAGTTGTGCTTACTCTGCTATAGGGATATTTAAATAAAATATTGACAGTGCAAGAAATAATATTTTTCATAAAAATATACACACTTTCAACAGTTACTTCTAGAATATCAGAGAAACACCAAAACTTATTGATATCCAAGAAACAGCTTAGATGGTAAAAAGAATCACTCACCATTACAGAGTATGCCACAGGGTATAGAGGAGTATACTATTTCCCCAACTCACTCAGTGCACTATTGAACATATAATGACAAGATCCCCGTTAAAGTCTGATGCAGCCTCATGGATTACACAATACTGATTGGTAATCAGATATTAGGTGTGTTGCAGAGCTGTTCTATTACGCTAGATGTAGCAGGCTTGCTTAGCAATATTGCAAATTCTTTGAGCATATTGCTGGTATTCCTGGATTGGTAGCTGGTAAATGTTGGTAGTTCTTTTTTCATAATAAAAGGATTCTGGAGCTCCTGAAAAAACTGCTTCACTTCTTAATCACAGATGTCCACAGGAATCTAAGGAAAAATTTCTTAACAGTGAGGGCGACAGAGCACTGGAACAGGTTTCCAAGAGAGGTTGTGGAGTCTCCTTCTTTGGAGATCTTCAAAACTCTCTTGGATGCCACCCTGTGCCGTGTGCTCTAGGTGAACCTGTGTGGGCAGGAGAGTTGGACTAGATGACCTCTAGAGGTCCCTTCCAACCTTAAGCATTCTACGATTCTATGATTCGATGTCTACAGACATCTGGAAAGAAGCAAGAGAAGTATGAAAAAGTATTTCCTACATGAAAAAGTATGAAAAATAGGTTTAAGCCCCACATTTGAATCAGGCAAACAAACATTTGAACATGGACCTTCTCATTCACAGCAGAGCTGTTTGCTTTCCAACACTCTATATTTGCATACTTATATAGACTTCCTAGCTTGATCCTGAGGAAACTTCTGTCTGAACCTTTCATAAGTACTAGATATGTTCCCTCTCTCCACAACCCAATTACTTTCTGTGTTAATAACATTACATATTTATTTAAATATTTTCTCTAGAAAACATCCTTTTGTTCTTTAAATTATATATTAAAAAGTAATTCTATTGGGTTTGATTTGCTTTATTTTTAAGATATTTATTAACCTAGCAATAACAGTAAATGAACACTGTTGTTGCTATATCACAGAATCACACACAGAATGGTTGAGGTTGAAATGGACCTCCAGAGATCATCTAGTCCAACCCCCCTGCCCCAGCAGGGACATGGCACAGAGGGGCATCCAGGTGGGTTTTGAAGACCTCCGGAGAAGGAGACTCCACAACTTCTCTGAGCAGCCTGTTCCAGGGCTCTGTCACACTCACAGGAAAGAAGTTCTTCCACATATAGAGATGGAATTTCCTATATTTCAACTTACACCAGTTACTCCTCATCCTATCACTAGCTACCACCCATAAGAGTTTGGCCCCATCCTCCCTACATTTTCCCCTCAGGTACTTATACCTATTGATCAGGTCTCCTCTCAGTCTTCTCTTCTCTAGGCTAAACAGGCCCAGCTCACTTAGTCTTTCCTCATACGATAAATGCTTCAGTCCCTTATTCATCTTTATCACTCTACTCTGGACAAAATGGCAAAAATAGAAAGGAGAATTGATTAAAGGATGGCAGTTACTTGAGTATCTTGGATAAACCTTGAATTATCCTGGAGTATCTTTGAATATCTTGGAGGATCCCTGAGTAAATATTGATCAGGTCTTCTAAATTTTTAGTAGGTCCAAGAAAGGACCCTACGTAATGAAATCCAAATCATACACTTTTCTCTTCTCCTGATACCAACAAAGCAAATAAAGTTAAGAAAGCTAATTTTGTAAGACTTTTTATAATACTTTGGCACTGACCTTGTTTGAACTTCACTTTTATCCCACTTTAGTGTAAATGTACTGATCAGTTGATCCACCTGATTCTAAAGTTGGTCTGGCCTAACTACTCACCAATCTGAATCTATCAACATATTGCAAATGCCCATTATTAATTATTGCACATTTTCATTGAAGCTATGGCTACTCATGTGATTTAAGGGACAGAAAATTATTTCAATCAAACTTTAGCACTTATTATTTTATTTTATAATTCAACCATTTGCTCTAGCATGTTTATGTCAATGATTTTCATATACCTTTTCTCTATTTGCAATTTCAAACAAGCTTATCTTACTTCAAGTGAGTTTATATTTTACTTTATATTCTAAATCTAAGCTAAATCATGAATTAATTGCTAATATGTGGTGTTCATTTAAGGAAAGAGTAACTTCATTGCTAGGTTCTTGAAGCCATGATGGACTGACAAATTCTACTCACCTTTAGCTTTTTAGCAATTACAATTTAATTCTCTATGTTTTTCAAAATGAACTCTTAGCTACATTTTTATTTAACTGTTATTCTACTTTCTGAATGGCTAAAATGAGATCTTGGATTTTTTTTTTCAGATTTAGCCTTATTTCTTCTTGTGGTTGCAAGGCAGAAATTATAAAAGACTGCATCCCCAGCAGAACTGCAGGATGAAATAATAAAGATGTCAGTTACTTCCCAATAGGGAGAAAGTTTAAGGGGCAAGTACTGGCAGTATTTCATGAAAATGTTAAGAGATAGGAAGAGATAGTCTGTTGAGCCTATTTCTTCCATCAGAGTTTTTAAAATGATTGATATCTTGGTTCTTTCCATAAATTAATGCTTCTGTTCTGAGCAAATCCTTCAGTACTGAAATCCTTCAGCCCAGAAAATGGAAAGTGAAACAGGAACTGTTGGAAACTGGCACACAAGTGTAGCAGAGGATTCTCAAAATGTGCAGGTCAGTCAGACAAATCACCTCCTTAATCTTTGGCATGAAGTAGGAGAGAAATGTGTTTCCTAGTCTCTGACCTCTTTGAAATGGATCAACATCGGCCTTATTTTATTTATACAAAGATCTTGAGACAAAACTATAATTCAGTGCATGTTCAGTTGATTTCCTAACAAAATCAGTATCCTCGGAGATACTGATCTATTCAATCAAGTTTTCCTTGTTCATTTGCATATTTTTCTACTATAAATAGTTTGAACATCTGCAGCAGTAATTTATAAGCCTCATATTTATATTGTTATTTATAGTACTTTTTATTAATTTAGAACTAGTGCTTTAAGGACGAACCAGTGAGATACCCTGAAAGTAGAAAGTAAGCAAGTGATACTGAAAGGATATTTGACTGAAAGGGGAGAGTATAAAGTAAGAAGGAAAGTATAATAAGCAATGAATCTTCCATCAACTCTATAGCAGAAGTAGAGCTAAACACTGAATAGCTGTTTTTAATAGTGGTAATACTGTTGCATTTTTATATAATGGTTAAGTTTGGACTCAAGGTTTCATTTTTTGTTGTTGTTGTTTTTGCTATCATTCTTTTTTATTTTTCCCTTCCTTTTTGTTGATTTTATAAAATTGTCTTGTTTTTTTTTTTGCCAGTGTTTCCATTAAAGGCATTATACCTGAAACTTTGTTGCTTTAAGGAGCTCCCTCTCAGATCAAAGGGACTATGATCTTAAATCATATTAGATGATAGTGATTTAAAAAGTTAAAAATAATAAAAAACAAAGTAAAACATAGAAAATAAGATTTACTGTAATTTGTCTTTCTGCATGAGTTCAAATCAGAAAGAATTTTAAGAAATTCATTGAGGTTATTTCCTTATTTTAAATAAATGAGAAGAAAATCAGGAGTTTTGTACCTTCCTTGCAGCTGATCACACATCACAGTGTAAAAATACTCAAGTCTATCACTAGCTGTCTAAACTAAAAAAAAAAAAAAATACTGATATGATTTGAAAAGACATGCTTCTCTGATTTCTTGATACTAAAAATTTCCAATTTACTTGTCAATAATGAACAAACCAAGATATTGAAGAAAGCATTAAATAATAATTTATAGGATATAGTGTGTATATTTTAAGGTATTCTGATTTAGTTTTATATTCGCCTATATATGAGTGCAGGCAGTTCTGATTTCTTATGTGTTAAATAATGAATATGCAAGTTGAAGTCAGCATAAACTGGTAAGGCAAGTTTTACAACATAAGTTGTCAAGCTCTACAGGGTCTAAATTTGATAGTCTTTAATAGACTACTTCTCCATTCATTCATGTTTGAGTATTAATATTGCTGGTTCATTCCTCAGCCCGCCTCTTTTCTAAATTCACAAAAAGATAGTCTTCCTGTCGTATCTACAGAATTTTAAAAAAATCTCTTAAAAGGCAAATGGAGTACACAGAAAAAAGACCTTCCATTCGTAATCAGAGTAGACTATAAAACCTGTATAAGGATCAGGAAAAAGAATTATACTGGATAGATTAAAAATTATAGTGGTTATGGGGATAGTTCTTGTCTCAGTATGCAAGAATTGAACATCTTGGAAAGACTGGGAGTGAGGTGAGTGTGCTGTGTTCTGCTGTTTCACATGAGGTGGAATGGTCTCTATGGTCTCTTGATACATGGAAAAAGCCTAAAATATCCCCAAATGTATTGTGGAAAACAAACAGGGATCAGAGAAAAATCCAGTTAAAAAAAAACAAAAAACATTAATTCCTCAATCTGCTAAAATGGAGGAAAACAGTTCATTTTTTTTCATCTTTATACATATATTTCAAATAAAAATGTGTTTTAAAAAAAGCCTATTTTTATGAGAGTGAGAGCAGGAAAAGATGGGTAAAGAAATAATAATAATAAAAAATACAATAAACCCAAATGCAATACGTGTTTGTGAAGTGTTTTGGCTTCCAAATAGCATATTCCATCAAAAGCATCTGACAAGCTTTACATTGGAATCTTTTCCTTGTCAGCTTGCACAGTTGGTATAATCATTTCAGATCCCTTCAGACTTTTAGAAAGTCCCTTCTTATGTTCAGTTGAGGAAGTTACGAAGTTTTTTTCCAGGAGCAAAACTTAGTAAAGTCAGATCCCAGACTATGACTAAGTGTAAGCCTAGAAGCACAGACTGAAGCAATGGAGACTTGTAATCTATTCAACTTTTCCACACCCCGCCCCCCTCTCCCCCCCCAGGAAGTAAAAGGAATACATTTCAAAAGAAAAGTGTAATGCAATAAAGGTTACTCTCTGTACTCTGCTAATACAGTACTTGTTTCATAATGTAGGATATGTACCTGTTCAATGCTATGTTATAAATTAATCTATTTAACAAGTACTGCAATGCCTGGAAAATAAAATATAGGATAAAAAAAAAATACATTTGCAGTCCAGATCAGAGAAGAATTAGTAGGACATTAAGAAAATGTAGACAAATCCAGTAATAGAATAACAATGGAAGACTTTACAACACTGATAATGTGAGTCAACCACACACATTGCTGGTACTTCATTGTGACCCACCTGAGAACTGTAACTGATGAGTGTGTGAAAAACAAAATTAGTGCACATAAAGACTGAAATAGAAAAAATGCTGGAAATAGTATAATTTGTATAATGAATTTTATGAATTTATAAAACTTCTTCAAATGAAATACTGTTGCCAAAGTTCAAACATCTTAGAAATTAAATTTCTTTCACAAACCATTTTGAAGAAAAGGATTAAGACTAGAGAAAGATTCATGATGAAAACACTCACTGTACTTACTCAGGAGTGAAGTAATAAAAAAGTCATGTCATAGATAGGTATATCAACTAAAGGGTGGTATAAGCATATTGTGACTTTTGACTCACTATTTAAGTATAACTAGAAACATGGAGATTTCATTGATACAGAAAAGTAAAACAATTAAACATTCTGCCAAATATGATATCCTTTTAATTAACCTGTATTAATCACTACCACAAGTTACTTGAAACCATGAAATTAAAAAGAATAAAATTAATATTTATATGTTTAACAAGAACCTCTATAGTTACATTAGGCTTATCTATTAGTACATGTATGTCTTCATGCTCTAGAAAATAAATGAACGCAGAGTAAATTAAATATGATAGCCTTTCTATGTGGTGGTTGTATTCACATGATTCACATGAGCCAATGATGTGAATGGGTTAATTGACTAAATTGATGTAAATGTAACTTTTTAATGTTACACCATGATAATGCAAGAATAAAATCAGTATACAAAGATCTAATTACAAATACTTTAAAATAGGAGTGCTATTTGTATGTCTTCTTTTCCTTACTTGCATTCATTTTTCTCAGAGTTTTTAGTTTCTTGTATAAGTTATGGGAATTCCCGTCTTTGTGAATGCCTGATCCCATTCAGATCAGACTCTGCTTTGGGCCAAAATCTATTCCACTCCTGCATCTGCATTTGTATAAAGCTTAATGTATGCAAGAAATGTCATTTGCCTCAGCTATCGTGTAATAATAGATTTGCTATTCAGACTGGGTACAAGTCTTCAAGAAAGGTTATTGTTTGGCTTTTTATTTTGCAGTTTCACATCCTTGCACTTTCATTAAAGTCTTTACAATGTTGCTCAATCTTTATTTGAAAATTGATAATATGGAAAATAATAAAAACATATATTCTGCTCCTCTAGGATAGAACAAAAATATATTTTCCATCATAAAATATCTGCCCCTTTTAAATTACACTTGTTATTTTCTCTTAAATAATGCTTATTTATTGAAATTCAGCTAGCATACATTAGGTATAATTCAGTACAACCTTTTGTGTTGTACTATGTGTTTTTTTTTTTTTAACCTATATTACATTTTATCTGTTTTTATGAATATTCATTGCACTGTTCAATAGTATAATGAAAAATGCTGGAATAGTATTCACAAATTCCACTACTGAAATATAAAATAATAAAATATCTATAGAAGTTTTATAATAATATTGCACATATCTCTAATCTTTTCTTGTTAAGATTGGTGGAAGATTCTCAGGCATTCTTTCAGTCTAGGATCTAACTGGTAGACAAGAATAGACTAAAGTATAGTTGCTATACTGCTTAAGAATTTAATTTACATGTTTGGTAATATTTCTGTATTCTTTTTATTTCAAAATAACTTCTAAGAGCAAACTATTTTAATATTTACAAATCAAACGTAACAGAGGCACGCTGTAGGAAGGGCATTTGGTCTGCAGGAGGAAGCCTCATAGAAACAGCTATCATTGATAATGAGTAAAAATACCAAGAACTATCCTCTTTCATTCAATATATACACACAGCAGGAAAGTCTGTTTTTAATGTAGTCCTGTTGATCCACTTCTTTACCTTCTATTTCCAGACTTTTCTTAAAAAGACAGTTATTACAGTATACACATGCATCTCTATCCAGAAGCAGTATGTGTTTATCAAGCAGGTGCTCTATCCTTCCTCATCACCACTTGGATAGCTTACAACTGATACTGTCTATGAAAAAAATTGAAGATTGCCTGCCAGTTTCATATCAGAACTGGTGTAACTAGTCATATTTTTGCCAAGGCTATTGCACTTCTTGAAAGCTTCTATTGGACTTTCCTTCCGCTGATGTCAATCTGGATCAGTCCAGCTGTACAGTCAGTGTTTCTTGGCTATAGCCAGTCTGTGAGAAACTGGCTATGCATACTCTTTGTCTCAGAAACACTTAAAATATAAATTTTCATTATTAATAAAAATAAGATGTCTGTCATTCTTCCGTGACTCTCCTGAATGTTAACATGGGATTGAAGATAATCTAATTAGCACAAAATCTCCCTAACATGAAAAAAATAGTTTTGTGATAAATCAAAACTGATAGAGTGGCTCTTTCTATATATTTTCATCAATGGGAATTAATAATGAATGTACATGGTACTGTAGAATCATCTGTATGTGTTATTAACATTGATTAAAATTAAAAAAAGATTTGAAAAAATGAGATCAGTTTTCCTTTCCTTCATTGCTCTATCAATTAAAATTAGGCAAAGCAGAAGCTGAGAACTTTGAAAACTATTTTTTTTGCTTTTCAAAATAAAAAACACAACCGGGTTTTTGAAATGTTTGGCAAATCAAGTGATAATTCAAACTATGAATGATATTTCATAACCATTATCTAGCTTATAGAAATTATAAAAGGATTTTTACAAGGTAGTATAAGTATGTATGGTACACCCATCGTTTCACTATCATTTGAAAAAAAAAGCACATAGCAAAAATTGTCATGGAATATTTATTTAACTGAAATCTTAAAAGCTTAAATTTGCATGTCTCTGGAACAAGACATTATTTTTCACTAAATAACAGACTCTCCCCCTGTGTGCATAGAATTTTCTGAATGCATTTCAGTATAAAACTTATTAACATAAAGGAACATATATATATAAGTATATATTAACTTAATTTACAGAAAGCTCAGAAGACCATATGACACTGATGAGGAAGAAATGAAATGGTGTGTGAAATGAATCTGATGAAAGGGCTTGGCAAAGTCTACGTATAGTGAAACTGATGAGCAAATTAGGGTTAATAGGGACTGGATACATCAAAATGCCAAGCTTTGCCAAAAAGATTTCTCCAGTTAGAACATGCACTTACAGTGCAGTTCCCCAAGAATTGTCTCTTTCCCATGACCCCCTCCCAAGTGATTCGAGTTTGCCTCATACTTGAACTCCTAATTTTTCTCCCAGGTTAAACAGCTTAGTTTAATTTAGCAGGCAGCTGGCCAACATCAATCAGCTGTGCTTCATACAGCCACCTGCTACTCTACCACACTCTCACCACTCATCTACTTCCCTTCTCCACCACCCATGTCCATGTGGCATGGAGCCCAAAGTTTCTGCTTTAATCAACCTCCAGGCCTTAGCTTGTCACCCAGGATCATGCAGGAAAAGCAACAGTCAAGGGAAAGATACAGATGTCCTTCAGGAATCAGGAGTGGGGAATATGCAAGAGTGGTGTTTGTAGTACTTATTATGTATTCTATCCTAAGAAATGCAAAACAAAACCACATGTCCATGTGAGGAATCCAGGTAGCACAGCTACATAAGATGATCAATAAAGGTTGCTCTCAGTGATTAACAGAAATCTGCACATGGAAATGTTCCGAGGATTACACTTCTATTGGCTTGTGTGCACCAAGCAAATGTCCTGCTTTGTAGACTAACATCTGAAATAGAAAGTAGAAATTAATCTAGTCTTATACAGCTATATTGTGTGCTGTTGTGTATTTTTTCCCCTGAGGAATTCATGGTTGATTTAGTATAAGATTTAACAGGAGTAATATAGGAAATCTTAATGGGTTTGCATTGATATATGCAACCCAAACAAGATTTTACAAAGAACTGCCTTTCTAGGTTAACCTGACATTTAAAATGATGTCACTTCATTGTGAGTTGAGAATGCCCTCATTAACACATATTATAGTTCTTTGCAAGGATTACAGTCAATATGTCTTGAATTAACTTTAGCTAGTTGGCTCAGATTAACACTTGAAAAACCTGTGAGTCATGTAGTAAGGACATACCCAATATAAGACATACCAGACATACCCAATTTATAAATATCCCATTGAAAATTACACAACTAGCAAGTGTGTTTAAAGGTTATGTAGAGATGACCATAGGAAAACATTACCAATATCTGGAGATTTTGATAAAAGAATTAACAACTACCATTTGAATGTTCTTTCCCTTTTTTCCCTAGGAAAGAGTAAATAATAGTGCAGTAGACGCCTGGTTGATGAGATGCTTAGAGTAAGATGTTCATACACAGTCATTCTATTTTCTCCCTTTTATTTACTTTTTTAAGTGCAGTGATAATGCATTAAAAAAAGACAAAATAAGGCTGTAAATTATTCAATGGTGACCAAACTCTTAAATTAATACTTTTGAACAGTAAACTCAATAATTTGAAAAAAATTGTGATGTTTCAGTGTGATGATATCCTAAAGCAGAATTCATACAGAAGCCTGATGTGGCATATATATTTTTCACCAAAAAAAAAAAAAAGTATCTAATTATCTACATAAAAAATTATCTACATAAGTCCCAAAACTGCCATAGATCAAAAACTCATATACTATTTTCCTACTTCTGCTTCTGAACAATTTGCTGGCATTTTCAAACATTTCATCAATTAGTTTTCAAGTGACTGGTAAATTTAGACACTAAGCAATTTACACAGTGTGCTTTAGGGAATATTTAGTCAAATTCCTAACTCAAGTATCATGATATAAACCTGAATCTAATCCTCTAAATCTAACTAAGATTTGATTCAACTTTACACCAATGTAATTGAGAATAGCATTTGACTTACTGTTTTTCTGAAACAAATGCTTCCCTTAGGATGGCTTCTTCTTTCCTTATACTGAAACACATCAAAGCCAGTAAAGTTGTGACTATGTATGAGCCTGAAAGGAAAACACTTAGGTAACGTTATCAGCATTTAGCCTTAAGAAGCTTTGAGAATCTGAGATGCATGTAGCTCGTATTTTGTCAATGGACAGAGAAGGAAAAATTCCATGGTCACAAGAGCAGATTACAATATGAGGCCCTATCTCTCTTTTCCTCTCTTCTTTTCTCCTCGTGTCTCACCTTAAGGACTGAACATGGACAGCAGAATTGTGGTGGAGAATGAGCTGCTTCTTATTTCTCAGGTCTCAGAACAGTCTATGGTCGCTGTAGTTTCTCCTATTCATACTGGAAGTTATTACAGATATGACAATAATTACCTAGAAATGGAGAATTCATTCAAGTTCATCCAGATGAGATAGGATAGGTTGTGAATTAGTACCTACTTGGGAGTCATATGTCTTTAGTTATAGGATCTAAAGTTATATTTACATATATATATATATATAGTTATAAAAACTATTAGAATGACAGAGCAAGAAACAAATATGCAACAAATTTAATGGGTCACTGATGACAACTGAATCAGTATAAGCATCCAAACAACTATATTGTCAAAACAGTTAATTGTAGCTACAATTCTGTGATTATATTAAAAAAAAAATCTTGATTCTTGCAATGAAAATGTTTTGCAACTCATACGCAAGACAGTTTAGCATGTTGTAGAAGCTTGAATGACATGTAAGAAATGTTCAGGTAGAGATAGAACAATAGAGAAACTAGTGAAAAAAAAATCTTTCAAAAATTGAAAAGAAAATTACAGGCAATTCACACTGATTGACCAAATTCTATTCCTTCTTCCATAAAAGGATGAAAAATGTTTACAGGGAAGAGGCAAACCAACAGGAAACAAGCAAATTTTTTGACTTAGGTAGATTCGGTGTAGCAAAATGAAAGCTTGCTGAAAGATGGGAAAATATTCTCTTCATGTTCATGATTGACCTATTTCCTTACACTGTCATAGTTCCAGACCTGGATGTTATGGGTTGACTAAGGCAATTGTTCTGTATTTTCTGAATTTTATTATAATAACTGTTTTTAGCTTTTTATTTTTAATTTCAATGCTACATATTCTATGTTTACATTAAATTAAATAATCCATCTTTATTTTGAATTTCAAAATAATTGCCCCTCTTAAGCTTCAGATTCTGGAATCCTTTGTCTATATGAGCATCTTGTATATTAAAAGAAATAATTATGGAGAAAAGCTTAAAAATAGGAGTCACTGAAGCTAGCAACAAACACAAATAACCACACCAGGCATAACCTTATCTTGTTGACTTTTTAGAGATAGATTAATTATTTCATTGTTATGAAAACTTTGGGAGTTTTATTTCTGGGAATACTGAAGTGCTTTGACATTTCCCAGATTCACTATTAAAAAGGGGGCAATGTTGATTGTTAATTATTGTTGTAGACATGCATGTTTACATGGGTTAGAATTAAGAAATAGATTATATGCCCCAAACCCCAGCTTTATGAACCAATCTAATAAAAAATATTACATCTCCCTAAAAACTCTGTCAGGCTGTAGTATCCTGGTGGTATTGGAACAACAACTGTTTAATACAGCTGGGATTATTGTACAGTGTGACTGAAAGGTATGTGATGTACCACTTTTTCATTGAAAATAACTTCATATTTTTTATTCTTTACAGTTAAAAGCTAGAAAAACTTTGAAACTATAGGATAAGTCAAAGGAAGTGAACAAGATGCCACAAAAAATAGAAAAAAAAATGAACTTGTCATAAAATAAAGCCATACCTTTGGGCTGTTTGTAAATTAATACTAGAGATGAGATAACTGTCTGCAGTTTTAAATGCCATGAATGATAATATCTATGAACAGTGGCTCACCTCTCCTCACATTCAAAATCTGACTGATGAGAAAAATATGGAGAAAAAAAGGCAAAGAAAATAAACAAAAAATCACATTAAATTTAACTAATAAAAGCAACACAACAGATTACGTGTCAGGGTGGGGGTGAGGGAGTAGAATCTTTCTGAGGCTGAATTGATGAAGCTTTTCTATATGTTGTTTTCAGTTATTACTTAATACAAATGCTGCCCATTTTAAATTTAAAGCAAAAATATGTAGTTAATAGAATAAAGTTATTTCTGTTAAGTTCCATATTGCTGTTTTTCCTGTCTTCATTTTAACAATATCTGCTGCAGATACTCCTTTATTTGTAGAGGTGTTTAAAAACGGCTTTTAAAGCTCCATTGTCTAATGTAGAAGTATAAATATGAAAGAGAACTAATTAGTATTTTACCTCCCTTCAATAATTTCAATATTCCTATATGAATCTGGAAAACACAATGCTATATAAATATTCATAGCTAATACTTAAAATGTAAATGTGTAGGAGGAGGGTGTACCTGATTTCAGTAATGACAACCTGTCCTATATATGCAAATTGCATTAGAAAGAGTTTCAAATACACATGCATGTATTCAACTCTCTGTCTAGCTAAGGAAGCCTGTAGGAAGATTACTATAACCAAAGGTTTTATTCAGTTTCCATTTCTCAGTTCCTCTTTTCAAAAAACTCCCTTTTTTTTTTTTTTGAAAACTACCTTATCTTTAGATTATGATAAATAAGTGCCAGTATTCTGCTTCTTTTAGGACTTTCTGTTTTGTGTGCTGCTCATGAATATGATGACTTCCCCTACTGTATGCTAAAGAAGTTTTTCTGATATCAGTAGAGCTACAACTCCAACTGAAAATTTGAGAAGACATGTACTTATAATTGGGCAGGCAAGCCACAAAATAAGCAGACTAGGTAGATGACCTGGTTTTCAAGCTCGTTTTTAGAACTGTTTTTAGGACGATGTTTGTAAAACTAGGATAGCTGACATAGGAGCTAGACACTATTGCATTGCCATGAAAAATCCAATATTGCTTAAACGGACTGCAGCAGGTAAAGATAAGAAACTGTAATTCAAAAGTCCTAACAATTTACTCCAAAACACCTAGCTATATTTGGAATTCCTATTAAAAGCTATATGTCAAGTTCTATTGGCAACTTTTCCTAAGCCAGAACTAGTAGTGATAAGTCTCTTTGCTTCCATTCGTTATGGCTTGCAGTGACTATAAATCACTGCTCTTTTCAGATCAACTATTGTTCATTACAGAGTCACTAAGGCTAAGTATAGTTCAGAAAAATTGAAGACTTAAATAAATCTATTTCCGGACAGTGTCTGCATCTCTCCTATGCTAAATCTGTTATTGATATTAAGTTAGAAGTTAATTTAAAAATTAAATATCATAGAATCATAGACTCATAGAATGCTTAAGGTTGGAAGGGACCTCTAGAGGTCATCTAGTCCAACCCCCCTGCACACGCAGGGTCACCTAGAGCACATGGCACAGGACTGCATCCAAGCGGGTTTTGAAGATCTCCAGAGAAGGAGACTCCACAACCTCTCTGGGCAGTCTGTTCCAGTGCTCTGTCACCCTCACTGTTAAGAAATTTTTCCCTAAGTTCCTGTGGAACATTTGGGGCTTCAGTTTGTGGCCATTACCTCTAGTTCTGTCGGTGGCCACCAGTGAAAAGAGGCCAGCACCATCCTCCTCACTGCCTCCCTTGAGGTACTTATAGACACTGATTAGATCCCCTCTCAGCCTTCTCTTCTCCAGGCTGAACAGGCCCAGCTCCCTCAGTCTCTCAACTGACTCTCGACTATCACTCTCGATAACATAAACCTGCGCTGGACTCGCTCCAGCAGCTCCAAATCTGTCTTGTACTGTGGAACCCAGAACTGGACACAATACTCCAGATGCGGCCTCACCAGGGCTGAGTAGAGGGGCAGGATCACCTCCCTCAACCTGCTGGAGTTGCTCTTCCTAATGAACCGCAGGATCCCATTGGCCTTCTTGGCCACGAGGGCACACTGCAGCCTCATGGTCAGCTTGTCGTCCACCATGACGCCCAGGTCCCTCTCTGCAGAGCTTCTCTACAGAAGGTCAGACCCCATCATGTACTGGTGTCTGGGGTTGTTCCTCCCCAGGTGCAGGACCTTGCACTTGGCCTTGTTGAATTTCATGGGGTTTTTCACCGCCCAGTTGTCCAGTCTGTCCAGGTCCCTCTGGATGGCAGCACAGCCCTCTGGGGTATCGCTACTCCTCCCAGTTTCGTGTCATCAGCAAATTTGCTGAGGGAGCACTCTGTGCCTTCATCCAGGTCATTGATGAATAGATTGAAGAGGACTGGACCAAGGCCTGTCCCTTGGGGGACACCGCTAGCAACAGGCCTCCAACTAGACTCTGCACTGCTGATCACCACCCTCTGAGCTCTGCCATCCAGCCAGTTCCTAATCCACCCCCCTGTGCACTCATGTATCCCACACTTCCGGAGCTTGCCCAGGGGGATGTTGTGAGGGACGGTGTCAAAAGCCTTGGTGAAGTCGAGATAGATGACATCCACTGCTCGCCCCTCATCTACCCAGCTGGTCATTCCATCACAGAAGGCTATCCGGTTAGTCAAGCAAGATTTCCCCTTGGTGAATCCATGTGACTACTCTTGAGCACCTCTGGGGTGCATCCCATCAGGGCCCATGGATTTGTGGGTATCGAGTTTCCTTAGGTGCTCTCTGACCCAATCTTCCTCTACCCAGGGCGAGTCTTCCTCTCTCCAGGCTTCTTCTCTTGTCCCTAGGGCCTGGGGCTCTAAAAGGCTGCCCTTGGTAAACACTGAAGCAAAGAAGGCATTCAGCAATTCTGCTTTTTCTGTTATTTGTAACCAGGGTACCCACCCCGTTCACCAGTGGATCCACGTTTTCCCTGATCTTCCTTTTGCTGTTAATATATTTGAAGAAGTTTTTCTTGTTGTTTTTAACGTCTCTTTCCCAGATTGCATTCCAACCGCACCTTAGCTTTCCTTGTCGCATCTCTGCATTCCCTGACTACATTCCTGTATTTCTCCCAGGGGGCCTGTCCTTTTTCCACATTCTGTATACCATCGCCTTCTGCTTGAGCATTGCCACAAGCTCCTTGCTCATCCACGTGGGTCTCCTTCCCCCTCTGCCTGACTTCTTACACACAGGGATGCCCTGTTGCTGGGCGTGGAGGAAGAGCTGCTTGAAAACTAACCAGCTCTCTTGGGCCCCCTTTCCTTCTAGAGCTCTAGCCCATGGGATTCTTCTGAGGAGGTCTCTGAAGAGGCTAAAGTTGGCCCTCCAGAAGTCCATTGTTGCAAGGCTACTTACAGCCCTGCATCCTCCTCGCTGGATCCTGAACTCCACCAGCTCCTGGTCACTGCAGCTAAGGCTACCCCCACCTTTACATCTCCTACAAGTCCCTCTCTATTTGTTGGCACGAGGTCCAGTAGCCCACCTCTAAAGAGAAGGATGCTGTGAGAATACAATGAAAAATAGCATATTTATATTACAATGTGTAGTTTTTATATAAAGTGAAACATTTAGAACACTGTCTATAGGGATAAATTCTTCACTCATCTCCCAGTTTTAAAGCTTCTTTTACAGAAATTCAGTAGTCTGTAACTTGTTCTGACGGCCATATGATCCATCAACAAAAAAAAAGGAAGACTTTTTCTGGAAAAAAAAGTAATGCTATAAATAGAATTTTATGTAAGAAACATTAACAGAAAGATAGCACAGGAAATATTTTAAACATTTGGTATCCTAGTGTGCCTAGAGAATCCACCTCCACATTTTTGTTGGCATATAAATACTGAATATAAAAAGAAAAAATACTTAAAAGCCAAGTCCTCAAAAGTTTTGAAATTATATGATTAACTATACTGCAGTACAGCCATGCTTCAGTTCAGTCTGGAGTATAATATACTCCTTAGTTATATGGTCATGCTGTTCTCTTCAGTTC
The DNA here is from genome assembly GCF_000705375.1 of Tinamus guttatus. Next base: position 145,157 of record NW_010582366.1, on the reverse strand, counting down.
ATAATCTTTGTTCTGTACAGAAGATTGTCAGTACTTTTCTGAAGTTTTTAATGGATATTTCTTTTAGTTGTCAACACTTAACGTATGATCCCAAGCATCATTTCCACTCCCCCAATTGTAAGTAAACAACTTCGAATTTTAAATTTAGAGTTTTCTGTGATCAGATTTTTTTTTCTAATGCCACAATGTACAGTAGCACTGTGATAGTGTGAAATGTAGTATTAATTTCCTCTTTTTGAGAGGGATAGTCAAAAACAGAATTATGGACTTCCTTGTGCACTCAGGGTAGGATTCATAACACCTAATTGGAGCTATCTAAAAGTTAATCGTCTCTACTTTCTCTATAAATATTCAAGGATTTATTTCCTTTGTCTTAGACACCTATCAGAGAGTGGACTATACCCTCATATACTATATCATCACCCATTATGTGGGGATATAGTCCACTTTCAGCTATACTGATGCCTACAAATTTGATCCATAGGAGACTACATCCTTAGCATAAAGGATATACCTAATACCTGACAGTGAAAATCTGAAAGAAGTCCATATTTGAAATCCTACTTCTCATTTGAATTGGCACACTAGTGTGAGGTCTTTCTTTTCTTTTAAAAAGAGAGCAGATAAAGATATCATCATTATATTGTTTGTACTCTTCCATAGCTTTAGCAATATCACAAAGGTTGCGGGACTTGCTAAAAAAAGCACAGATTTCTGTTCAGTGGCCTCTTCTGTTAAGCAAGCTCATACCCATCTGCTAAGATAATGTATAGGCTTTTAGCTACCCCATCTGCAAAACCTAGGCCACTGTGCACCTAGGCCACTGTGCACCTAGACCATAATGGTAAATATTCTATTTACTATAAATACATATATAACAGAAAAGTACCTTGCATAGGTATATCTGTAACAAATGACCAAATGAGACAATACAAGAAAAAAATGTAAATATTACATACTGTAGAAACATTCAAAATTTCTTACATTAATTCAAGATCCTAGTTTCCAAATCTGCAAGAAATCCCACAAGATCACACCCTTTTCCACATTGTTGACTAGAGCTTTGAAATGCAAAAAGAAGAACGGATTTCAGAATCACTAAGAATGGCATTAGAGTGGAAATCATCATGTATGATTATAAAGTATATCTTATTCATGTTAACTAAAGTAACTGAAATATCTTTGATGATGTTGATAGCTGTTCTATGTATTTGAATACTTTGGAAAAGATCAGAATGAAGTTAGATATAAGATTTATTTTCTATCTAAAGAAATCAGCTTTGGACTATATACACAGTATTGTAGATTAAAAAAGGACAATACTTAATGTTTCAATTGATCCAAAAAATAGCAGGTGAAATTTTGTGTACAAAGCAATCTATAAGCAATTAGAGAAAAAGGATAAAACCATATTAGAAAAGATATAAAACTTCAAAATAATCATTATTATTATCATAAATTTTAAACACGTGAACACTAGGTAAAGACACTCAGATACAACACCTTTATTTCTTTCACTGAAGAGCTGATAGATTGGTATTGTTATATTATGTTAATGATTTAATGTTATACTGTGCTATACATAATTTATAACTCTGGTGCCAAAATGCATGAGCGCAGTTCTCTTGATTAAATATTTTAAGATCTAAGAAGTCTGCAAACTCTCTGGCTGACATTATTTTATTTATCAAATCTGTTAATGTAATGTTGTTTTAGCAAGTTCACAATGAGTAGATTTTAGCAGAATGATGTATATATCAATAAGTTTTGTCGTGAGGAGTATACCTAGACAATCCATGACAGCATTAATTTTTCCCATGTATCATGTTAGTAGAAACTACAGTAGGAATAGATCATCACAGACTATTACACCTGATTAAGACGTCTCATACTTGCTTCTGTAGAATGTGTAAAATTCTCTCTGTTCTACACATTTAAAGATAGCAGCATAACTCTGTTAAAATTAACAGAATAAAGTGTGAAGTGTCTCTTGATTCTGAATTTTAACACTGAAACAATGCTAATTTTTATTCAGTGAAGTCCCTCATAAGCATTTCAAGTACTGACAATTTTTTTAGGGTTTCTAAATTTCACTTACTGGTGGAATCACCCATTATAGTGCCGCAGGAGTAATTCAGGAGTTTTGGTAAAAAAGATGACATCAGAAAACAGTTTAAAAAAACTAAGCCACTGTAAATTTACACTATTCTCCAAGGCAGAAAGTCATGATTGAAGAAAACTCCTGGATCACTGAATCCAATCTGTTCTCATATACAGTTACACTGTATATTCCATTTTGTATATTGGTCATGAGCTATATTAAAACAAGACAGTGTTTTTGACTCCATTGCACTTACCTGTGACAGAACCTCACAGTTCTGATTAATAGAAATAACCATTCTAAATTAAATTCATTTATAACTTGTCCCTATCCTTCTGTTCCTAAGCCTTCCATATCCTTTAATTTAGCATTCCACCTTATAAAATGACATTGATACTTCCTCTGTCTTCTGCAAAAACTTTCCCTAAAATATTGTAAGGTCAAATTTGCCTTTCCTTGACTCTGATATTAACATTAGTCACATTATTTCTGATGTCAGCTCCAATATTATGGGTGGGGTCTCTTATGAGACAGATAGGAAATTTTTCATTATTTGTGTTTTTCAATTAGATTGCTATAGAGCAAACTTGTGTAAATGATTCTACTAAGTTAAGTTTATAGTATTATTAAACCTAGGTTCTAAGCAATGAATTCAATCTGTTTGGAAGACACCTTGGCAGTAAAAGAATGGTTTATATATATGTATCTTTCCATTTCTTCTTTCTAGCATCTGATATCTAAAAGAAGTTCCTGAAGATAATAAAGTATTTCCAAGCATATCAGCGTGACTGGCGATTTGAGACTGAGAAGCAACACATAGCAACTTGGCGTCAAAAGAGAAATAATTTTCCAATACATTATGTCAATTAAAGGAGAAACGTGATCATGAACTATAATAAAAAATGGAAAGTCTATAATACCTTAAAGGAATCCTTAAGTCAAAATGATGAAGTTCTGAGATTCTTGCCCAAGATTTAGTGGATATAATGAGGGATATAATATTTCCATGTGATTTACTGAAAACCACTCATACTTTCTCAACTTCCTGTTCAATAAAGTTATTCCATTTCCAATCGGGAATAAGAATTCCCATTCTCTTTTCAACTAATCAAGAAAGGTAAGAAAAGTTGTTTCAATCTTGTCTGCTGCTTCTTCGCTCTCAGAAGAAACTCAGATTATTCTTAATCTCAGAAAATGGGGTTCATTCAGTTACTCTTTTGTATCTATTTATTTATTCATCATAAGCTCATCCCAGCTGTTGTCTCCAAACATGTGGAGGATAAGAAGGTGCTCAGGAGTAGTCAGCATGGATTTTCCAGGGGAAATCATGCTTGACTAACCTGATAGCCTTCTATGATGGAATGACCGGCTGGATAGATGAGGAGAGAGCAGTGGATGTCATCTATCTGCACTTCAGCAAGGCTTTTGACACCGTCCCTCATAGCATCCTCCTGGGCAAGCTCCAGAAATGTGGGTTAGATGAGTGGACCGTAAGGTGGATTGAGCATTGGTTGGATGGAAGAGCCTAGAGGGTGGTGATCAGCAGTGAAGAGTTTAGTCGGAGGCCTGTAGTTGGCGGTAGCCTCCAGGGGTCAGTCCTTAGTCCAGTCCTGTTCAATTTATTCATCAATGATCTGGATGAAGACACAGAGCAAGTTTGCTGATGACACGAAACTGGGAGGAGTAGCTGATACCTCAGAGGGCCGCACTGCCATCCAGAGAGACCTGAACAGTCCTGCACCCAGGGAGGAATAACCACAGACACCAGTACATGATGGGGACGGACCTTATGGAGAGTAAGTCTACAGAGAAGGACCTGGGTGTCATGGTGGATGACAAGTCAACCATGAGACAGCAGTGTGCCCTTGTGGCCAAGAAGCCCAATGGGATCCTGGGGTGTATTATGAAGAGCATCTCCAGCAGGTCGAGGGAGGTGATCCTGCTGCTCTGCTCAGTCCTGGTGAGGCCACATCTGGCTCCCCAGTACAAGAGATGTGGAGCTGCTGGAGAAAATCCAGCTCAGGGCTACGAGGATGGTCGGGGGTCTGGAACATCTGCCCTACGAGGAGAGGCTGAGAGAGCTGGCCTGTTCAGCCTGGAGAAGAGAAGGCTGAGAGGGGATCTGATCAGTATCTATAAGTACCTCAAGGGAGGGAGTGAGGAGGATGGTGCTGGCCTCTTTTCAGTGGTGGCCACCATTGGAACTTGAGGTACTGGCCACAAACTGAATCACCAAAAGTTCCACGGGAGCTTAAGGAGAAATTTCTTGACAGTGAGGGTGACAGAGCACTGGAACAGACTGCCCAGAGAGGTTGTGGAGTCTCCTTTTCTGGAGATCTTCAAAACCCACTTGGATGCAGTCCTGTGCCACGTGCTCTAGGTGACCCTGCGTGTGCAGGGGGGGTTGGACTAGACGACCTCTAGAGGTCCTTTCCAAGCTTAAGGATTCTATGATTCTATGAATGTCCATTGCATCGAATGTATGCATGTAGTGCATACATCATGGATATATTAGAAAGTAAGACAGCTTAAATAAATTATTCAAGATTTCAAAACTAAAATACAAACTTCAAGTGAAAGGAAGTTGTTCACCACTTTATCAATAACAAAATTTTCTGCTGAACCATTTGGTGTCCTCATTACTTCTTGTAAATGGATTTGTAAAATAGTTTGTCCTATCTGTAACAAAGAGAGCAGGTGTCCTATCAGGAAGTTCAACAGGGAAGTGACAATACTTTGACCTGATACAAAAAGAAAAAAAGTTGTGCAAATCTGATTAGAAATAGTGCATGCATTAAGTCATAATCCTAATGTTTCTCCACTCACTGACTTTGCCTGTTTAAGTAAACTCATCTTGGAATATATTTTTCTTTTTACAGAAAAATAATGACTGGCCAATATTAAATGGGACAAAATTTCAAGCATATTTTGAAAGATGAATGAATATAGTAAGATTTGTACCATATAAAGTACTAACTTATTTCACTTAGGCTTCTGTTCAAAATACTTGACTGTTTAGATATTTAGAAATCTTTTATAGGTGTCTAATTAAGAATATTTTCTCTGAATATTCATCATGCAGAGTTAGTGGAATATGCATAAAATAATGTTTAAGAAAGTCTGTCAAAAGAACTAGTAAGGGTTGTCTACAGATGGAAGCATAAAAGCATTACTTCATTTTGTCAAATAATGAATTTATGCCTTCAAATTGTTCTTTTTTCAAAAACAAAAAATGATTATAAATTATCTTCCTGTCTCCATCTCTAAAAGACTAGTTAGAGAGGTGGAAAGTGAACTATTCATACGGGACATCTTAATAGTGAAAATTAAGTGATAGGTGTACACATATTTGAAGGGATGACTTAGAAGAGGTCCAAATCTTAATTCTTTTTTTCATACAGATGTACAATTTGATAGCCGTAGAAATTTGTACAAGTATTGCCAACTACATTCAAAGTCATAAAAACAAGATGACATAAACATTAGAATGAAGGAAACAAAACATCTGTTTTTTTGTGTGCCATTCCTTTTCCATTCCTTTTTCCAAAGTCTATCTGCTTGTTCTGTATCACAAGTGAAAATCTCTCAATATAGTATATGTTCACTTCTTATCATATTAACTAGATGAACCCTCTTGATGGTTATCCTGAAAACAGGATAAACACTTCTGATTCTAGACAGACACAAAGGAGAAGTGGAAAAAAAAGATATCAACCTTCTCAAGATGAATTTATGCCACACAAGCAAGCATTGACAGTCATTCTGTTGCATAAGAGCAGGCTGGCCTCAGAATACGAATATGCATCCCAACTTCTCTTCAGTACTCACTTAATGTGTGCTCTTTAAAGGGTCTCTCACTCAACTTTGTAGTGGAACTTATATGTAGATGTGAAAAAGACGACAGAAGCTGTTGTCATTCAGTCAGATCATAATTTTAGCTACGAGCAGAGGGTCCTTCCCCGAAACAACTATACCATCTTTAAAGGTACTAAATGAACTAAGAAGTGTTATGCTAAGCACTGTACCCACCTCTTTATGAAGCATCCGATTTTTTTAAATATATAATGCTTTATAAACCTGAAGTAATGAGCAGTAACTTGGAGGAAAGAATGCATCAAACACTAGTGAGGCCTGATGAGGCCACATCTGGAGTACTTTGTCCAGTTCTGGACTTCCTAGTATAAGAGGAAGAAAGCTTCTGGAACGAGTCCAGCAAAGGGCCACTGGGATGGTGAAGACGATTGGATTATTTGTCATATGGGGAAAGACTGAGAGACCTGGGACAGTTCAGCCTAGAGAAGAACCACCTTTTCCCACCTCCTATCTAAAGATGTTTTGTTACTCTAAGCCACTTGATAACAGGTGTGTTACATCTCAGCAGTGGTTAAATTTTGGAAACTGATAAAGTGATTGCTTTATCATAATTTGTGAAGTGCTCTGAGTTTCTTTTCTGAAGGAAAGGCAGTGTAGAAGTCTAACATTATCTCAGTTCTCCATCACCAAGTGTTCTTTGAATGTGATGAATACTGCAGGAGTCATTATTGCTGGAAAAAATAGCTTTCTTAATTGAATTGCCAACAGTTTTGCAAAAATGGCATTAATGGAATAGAAAATAAAATAACTTTCCTTGAGGATGGTTAATCGATGAGCTAAGTGAGGAAGAAAAATAATGCTGAAGGAATATATTGTCACAGAAATAGTATAATAGACTATAGTTTATGTTAGGCTTTTTTGGTTTTGCTTAAACAGCTTTAGGTATGCTTTATTAATTTTGGAAGACAGATGTTTAGTTTATTGGAGAGTATCACTTTTTAATTAGGTTTTAATGTTGGATACACTGCATTTTTTAACCTAGGCTGGTTACCTTAGTGCACATAAAATTGTACTGTAATATACTTTGCAATTATTTATCTTATGTTATATATCTTGGCCGATGAAACCCAATTAGCCTATTTCTGTTTTATTTGTTATTTACACAAAACAAAAAACTTGTCTGTTTTGCATACTTGGCTGTTATCTAAAAAAAAAAAAAATTAACCTTTAGAATGACATATTTTGTGTTGGGATTTCACCTTTTTATAAAACTCTAGTAAGCACAAATAAGGGACTTCCTGATATGTAATTGTGAAACAATAGCAAACATAAAAAAATTAATGGCATCTTTTTCCAGAGTCAGAGCATCATTTTATTTTACTGAAAATGAAGACATAAAAAGTCCAGATTTCAAAGTCTGATGCTATTTTTAAAGACATTATATGAAAGGAGAAGAGGATATGTTATTTGAAATCTATATTCTTTGGAATTCCCTGCATATTAACTTTATCATAACATTATCTTACAGAACAATAATTTTCATTACTCAATGGTCCTGTTCAACATAAAGTACAGGAAAAATTACATAGTACTAGAAACATCACAGATATTATGAGCACTGTGAATATCCTGTAATTGATGCTATCTTACTGCCTCTTGTATTGGTTTCAGAAATATTTGAATAAAGACTAATAGAGTAGAGCTATGTCATACTTTATATGAATACGACTCAGGTAAAATGAGCAGTTTTCTAGTAGCATTCTGTGGGTTCTCTGCAAAGAGTGAGTCAAGGCACTTAAAAACAAATATCACTTTTTTTTCTATGATATGTACGTGTCAACCTTTTTAAGAAGAATTAAAATATTCAGGATAGAGTGGCAAAGCAGGTTTGCTTTTTTTAGTCCTAATAAAGTGATGTTGCTAAACACATTATGTAAAACCCAGGGAACATTAGCCTAGCTATAAAGAAGTATCTTTATTACTATTATTTTTAATTATGTACCCTAGAATTTCATCTGTAGCCAGTAGAAAATCATTGTGAGTAATATAGTATGCTCTCCAATAACTACTTTAAATTCCAGGAATTCAGTGACTAAAAATGTTTTCAGTGTTGTTGTTTAAAATTCATTCTGTTTGTTGCAAGATTGCTTGTTATGAACATAGTCATAACCATTCATATTTTATAAACAAATGAATGAATAATATAATTTATCTGACAATGTACAATCTGGTGGCAAATTCACTTCCACCTCTACCTAGTTGAAGTGCACACACAGTACACAAAAATCAGAAGCCCCCCAAAAGACATCAGATTTTTCTTCACTCTCTAAAATATTTTTCCCCATTCACACACATGCTCTGTAACTTAACAGAGAACAGGTTATATAAGGTTAAAACATTGCCTATGAATGTATGACTTCAGCTTCTCTTATCCAGAATATAACCATTTATCTTCATCTAAGAGAAAGTCATCCAGTAATTAATTTTAGTATTACATAAGGTGAGAATCAACCAGTTACAGTTGGACTTGATGATCTTGAAGGTCGTTTCCAACCATAATGATTCTATGATTCTATGAATCATGAACTGCTGATATCACTGGCATAATTCCAGATACACCAAGTGCAAACTCAGTTTACAAAATTTCCTCGTAGCTTCTCAGAGAGCATTTATTCTGTTGGTTTCTGTTGAGCTGAATTTCACATCAGTTAACCCAGAAAACATCTATATTATCCTCTAAGTGTAAGTGCATTCTTTAGCATGTTATTGGGAGGTACATGACCATTGATAATAGATCAGGTGGAAAGCAGAGTGGAGAAGCTACGGGAGGATTACAAGAGGGTTTATGGCTTTACTTCTTCCTGTCTTTTTTTTTTTTTTTATCTGTTCCAGTAATGCTGCTCATTATAGAGTGGATTGATAAAAGCATAATGTAATAAGGAATGTTACAGAGTGAAAATCACATATCTAGTTACGATCTTAAGGCTAGTAGTTCATACTTCACTTATTTAGAGCATTATAGGGTGACTCATTCTCTTGAACACTCAACATGTGTATGATGGAATACAGTTTATTATTAATCCTTAAATCATTTACTGAACAAGATTAAGAAAACTCCAAGATTGTCTTCTTTTCAATGTCATTTTTTCCCTAGGTAATATAAAGAAAACTTGGGAAGAGGTTTTTATAGGTGTGAAAGAATTGCTTGAAAAGGGGGAATTTAGAGAAAAAGTGGGCCTAACAGAAGTTAACGGCATTATGGAAGCTTGCTTGGGGGTGATACACAGTTGCGACTTGGTACACATGGACTCTGCTGCCCCACGGTTCCCTAGGCAGCACAATCTGCCTTCCTCGCAGCTGCAAAGAGGAGTACGGGATGGTGGAGTAGAGTGAAGACACTGCAGCCAAACTCTGTCGCACTCCCTGTGCTGGGCCACTGATAAGCCACACAGTAGCTGCCTAACGAGATATACGATAAGATGTCCGGTGCTGAGCCAGCAATCACCCCTTTCGGATGAACTCTTCTTGAACTTTTCTCATTATAAGCTGATTATAATGTGAAAACACACCTCCATCCCAGAAGTTACCTGCCTCTGAGGTACAACCACTCCTCACCGAGCACGCACTCTAGATTTTCGATTGACTGTACCTTTAAATAAAAGCGAGAAACCTTTTCACCAATCAATAACAATATTAAGTATGACTCTAGTCACTCAAGCTCCACCTGAATGTAAAGAAAAGTATAAAAGTTGAACTCAGGAGGAAGAAGGGGTAAGGAAGAAATCATCGTAATTCTTGAGTCGTTCAACGGGTTGATCCCTCTTTCCTCCCCTCAGCTCGAGATGCCGCCTGAGGAGACTCGAGACTGAGAGCCCTCTCCCGTCTTCTGGGTGAGCGATGATTGCACATTTGTACACCAGAGCTAGCTAAAAACCCCATGCTGTAGTTAAGAATTTTCTATACTAACATCCGAAATCTGCTTTGTAAATGTTCCATTTGGATAAATCATACTGTTTGTGAACTCGACTACTTGTTTGGGGGGGCAATCAGACCTACAGCTGTCAGACTGTTCATGAATCCGATACTGCCAGTCAAGCTTATAGCTGTTCACACTATTTGGGAACTCGATTCAGTCCTAGGAAGGCGATCGGACCTATGGTTGTTTAATCCGATACTGCCAGAGTCGAGCTTGTAGCTAATGACACTATTTGGGAACTCAGTTCTCTCCTAGGAACCTGATGGGACCTACAGTCGACAGACTGTTGTGAATCTGACACTGCCAGAGTTGGGCGTATAGCTAACACAGTATTTGATATCTCCTTACCCCTCCACCACTACGGCTTTCAAACTGCAACGCTTGCGGGTCAGTTGATGGCCTGAACCCCTTTCCTCCACTCGGATCGGGATGCCACCTGAGAAGACTCCTCAAGACCGAGAGCCCTCTCCCATCTTCTGGGATAAGTGATGGTTGTGCATTTGTACATCAGAGCTAGCTAGAAATTCCACACTGTAATGGAGAATTTTCTGTACTGACATCCAAAACCTGCTTTGTAAATGTTGCATTTGAATAAATCATGCTATTCATGAACTTGACTACTTGCTTGGAAGGCGATTGGACCTACAGTTCATGAATTCAATGCTGCCACAGTTGAGGCTATAGCTACCGCAGTATTTGATATTTTCTCCCCACCCCCTTCAAACTGCAACAATAGATAGTGAAGAACCAATTTGTACATTAGGACCACTTACCTTGATCCTAAGTAGTTCTCTGCTTGCCGGAGTTGAGCCAATTCACCTTTACAATTATTAGCCTGTATCCCTAAGAATACTATTTTCCATAAGTCAATTTCAAGAAATATAGTACTGAAGAAACCAATATCAAGGTGTTTCATGTCATGTGGCATGAATACCAAAAATGCTACATTGGAGGTACATTTAAAGAATTATACTTTTTTTTTTTTTCCTACAGTGCTGAAAAAGAGAAAAAAAATCAAGACTTTGTAGCATGCTAAACGAGGTGCCTACATTAGGTAACTTGCACTGTATTTCATAGAAGAATGGAATGAAGTTTGTAATCAAAATGTTTTTGTTCCCATTTTCATAGTCTGTTACATGGTATTAAAAGGCCTAGGACTTAGAAGAGAACATTTCTGTAAGTCCTTGTTCTAACTTCAGTGATTTAGCTGGGATGCTGAAGATATAATTATTTATGATCTCCCATCTGATGAGAATGTGGGGAATTAAATAAGGAATGCCTTGTATTTGTTTCCACATGTTTTCATGTTTTGAAAAGCATCATCCACAAGATTTTTGTAGTTTCTTAATTCTTCTGTATATTTTTAAATCTCTCCTAACCTCATATGCAAGTCAGAATACCTTAATATAGCAAAATTAGAGAAAATAACTTCTTTAAAGCCCCATCAATCCCAAACGGGCAAATACCAGCCCATCATGTGGACATTTGCAATCCTCGCCACTGGCAACATCACTTCCTTCTCACTAACAAATATTTTTTTAAAACATTTTGAGATTCATAGTCACTTAGTGCTATTTTAGTGCCTAAAATAGCACTTCTGGGTGTGCAACCTAGACTTCAGCTAGCCAATGTAACACACTAAAGAATACAAAACAGCTATACAGTTCTGAGAAGGGATTTTGGCGAGGCAGTTGAAGGCTGAACAGGATACATAATGGCATATAAATGACACCAGGTTCTTGTGTTTTAGGAAAAAAAAATGTATTGAATGTTGCTTAACTGAAAACGAACTAGGATACTTCAAACTGATTTCATTCTGGGAGCTTGAGAGGGTGAGAAAAATCAGGTATCAAAAGCCTTTGACAACTGAAACATAAACTTCAATATTATTCAGCAAGAATGCTTTCAGTTTATGATGCCTTGTTTGGCACTTAGCTCAGCATTTTGTTCAGTTCAAACAGCACTTAGTTGAGCAAGAAGCTGAAATATCAGGACAGTAAGAACCCTGAGGTAGCAGAGAGTATTTTCTATTTCACAGAAGACTAGGGTCTCCTAGACACGTTTTTAATGCTGTTTATACTATTTCCAGTTAACAGAATGCAGAGATCCAAGCAATTAGTGCAATACAGCACCTATACTCTCCTCTGCATGCTGTAACAGATGAGGCTTGTCCACAAAAAGGACAAGCAACTGTATTGCCATTCACCTATCAGTATTGCAATTGCAGCTTCTGTGTCCATCTTCCCTCTTCCCCAGCCATCAAGTGCTCATACACACACACACACACACTCAATAAAATCAATCCCTCTGAAAAACAGGTTTCAAAAAAGGTTTATCATCACCTCATCTTTTTTTTCAAAATGAGTCTTAGGCATAACTTAATTTAAAATACTCTATGTACTCTGGATAGGAAATTGCACATGAAGACAGCTAAGAATAGCTTTTATTGATTATTGGATGACATAATGTTGGATATAATATCTTAACATCCTAACCTTCCCATTGCCACTTCCACGTTCATGGTTCTATATTTAAATGCAAAGTTGGCTTTGATATTTACCAAGGACAAAGCGTTAAATAAAATAGTAAGTAGAGGAGGGTTATAGTCTCTCTGAAATAAGGAATGCATCTATGCACATGTGTGCTACACAATGAGTTATACTATAGCTCATTACCGCATTACAGTGGAAAACATTTATTTGAAATGATGCATTTCAAAGAAGATTTCTTATAATTTTTTTCAGAAACCTGAGTAATGAGGGAGTGGAACAAGTATTTAGGACTGCTAAAGAAGAAAGAAAGAGGCTTATTTTCCTCTGAGATGTAAAGTAAGAATTACTCTGAATTAAAGTAGTTCTGCCATATGATGGTGCAAAGAAATGTTGATATTTTAGTGAAGCCAAAGGGAAAGCCTGATGGACAAATCTTATGAAGCATCATATGTCAGACATTGAATCCCAGCATGGGCCAGTAATGGATGAAGAGCTGGAAGGTGCTACGAGAGAAAAGAAACTTCTAATTATTTTGTGATTTGCTTTAATTTAAATCAGGGTTTAATTTGTTGTCACAACAGATTAACAGTGGCTGCACAAACAAGTGTAATGAATTCAGGGTGTTTCAAAGCCAAAGGCTAAACCTGGATTTATTGTTGGCATATGCTTTTTCAGCTCTCTGGCCTGGGCAGGACTTTTTCCTTTTTTTCTTTTCCTTTTTTCTTGCCCTGAGAAGTCAATGATTTAAGGCAAACTAATGAGAAGTAAATAAAAATGAAGCAAGCCTCAACTCGAGGATTTGTGTTTGCGTGGATATTTCAAAGTAATGCTATAAGCAGCTGTACCTTATTCTGCTTAATTCTTTTTTTTTTTTTTTTCTGACTGAGCAAAGAGAAAAACTGTTCTCCACCATAACAGTGATTTGGACCTAATCTGGAATAGCCTTTTTATTAATATTGTACTAAACTTCAGGAAATGATGCCATAGGGTACATATTAGTGCCAAAATACATATGAAGTCAGTTGATTCTATTTATTAAGACCATACAAGGTCTTTGACCTCCTTACAGTGCACAAACATTGGACCAGCTGGCTTACAGACATTCTTTTATACTAAATCTGCACACTCATATCTGTTAGCAACTTTTCATTTCACCACGGTACGAGGAGTACCAGAAATGTAGCAGTAGTTTGTATGATTATATTTAGACTGCATGACTGGCCAAGAGAAGTACATACTGTGTCATTTTCATATGTTCATTAGTGGTGGCTGATAACAACCATACTGCTTCTTTCAGGTAGATAAATCATATTAAACTGAGAACCTGGAAATGATCAGATTAGGATTTAGCTCTGAACATACATCTCACTTTACAGCAGAGAAATGTTTAGTTTGGCAGAAATTTATCACTGGACAACATCATCTGAGTATAAAACCATTTAAGAATGCATTTTCAAAAGCTTGAATAGGCACAAATCCTTTACTGTGATGCAAGTATGGGTTAGACGTGTTACTAATTTCCAAAAAGATTACCCGAATCAGTAATGGAAAGGTGCAAAGTGACTTCGCTCAGCAAACAGAGTACGCATTTTCTGAGCCCATCAGACTCTGCAAGCGGGAAACAGATACAATTTGTTCATTTCATGAATGGGTTGGCTGTTCACAACCTCAAGAGCCCTACAGAGGCAAAATTCAAAAGCTTTTGTCACGAATACCATTCCTTCACTAATTTATTAAGCTTATGGGAACACAGCCTGTTCCAGTTTAGGGATTGGGTATATACTCCCTTGTTATAGAATCACAGAATCATTGTAGTTGGAAAAGACCTTCAAGATCATCAAGACCAACCATAAATCCACCACTACCATGCCTACTAAACCATGTCTCTTAAGGGCTTCATCTACATGTTTCTCGAACACTGCCGAGGACAGGGACTCTACCACTTCCCTGGGCAGGGAAGTGCCAATGCTTTACCACTCTTTCTGTGTAGAACTTTTTCTTAATATCTAACCTGAACCTTTCCAGGTGCAACTTGAGGCCATTTCCTCTTGTCCTATTGGTAGTTATTTTGGAGAAGAGAAAGTCCTTTTGCACTGGGTGCAAATGGCTTGCTTGAGTGGTAGGAGGCTGTAGAATTGACTAGGGCCATGGGAGACCCAATTACAGCCAGATCCAGTTAGCTCAGAAATGGGTGGAAACAATTCACTGGGTGCCAAGAAACACAACCAGTCGGAGAGCACACACCACTGCTGCTCACAGGTATCTAAGGAGTGTCAGCTGTGAAGGGTAAGAGGCAGAGGAGGAAATATATGAGAAGAAATGTGAAGAAATGAGTGAGGAAAAGTGTTTGGAAAATGAAGATGTGTGGAAGGAGACATGGTTGGGGACACAACTGGAGGCACATTCATGGAAGGAGGTTCTCTGTGGTAAAGGAGGTACACCTCTGAGGGGACTATGGAGGATCCATGGAGGACCTATACAGGGACAGAGAAGTAAGAAGCAAAGAACAACAGAGGAAAAGGATTAAGAAGCCAGGAGTGGCAGAACCCCCAGCTTCCTGCATTGCCACTCAACTCACCAAAGGGGTTGCAGCAGCATAAATTTGACAAATGGTAAAAACGTGGGAAGTTGAAAGTGGGGAGAAGGGAGGAAAGTGTGTGAAGCTGAGCTTGGGAAAGGGGAAGGAAAGAAGTTTTCCTAATGTTCATTAAACCGTTTATGTCTTATTTTTTTCAGGCTATCAGAAATGGTAGGTAAAAGTTTATGTTCATTGGCAATAAGTTATGTGAAATTCCCTGAGTTGTGACTATTTTGGCTTCAGTAAGAGTAAATCTTTCTTTACGAGATGAATCTCTCTTTATAAGATGAAGAGAGTTTCTTTTTTTTTAAAGCTGTGATTCATTTTTTTAGTTCTCACTTTCTCAGATGCTTCTAGAAGAGAAAATCTTCAGTCTTTAAGATTCACTGTAGTTTGTGAATATAAATAAATAAATAAATAAATGCGTATTTTCCCAGACATGCATTTCAAAGGTAAGACGATCTTGGTTCCTGCTTTGTTCCAAAGAAAATTAAAATTGGTATTTCCCATATTACTGTTGTTACATTCCCTGAATTAAGAATACAGAGTCTTATCCCCGATAAGACTGATAAACTCTAGTTTCACTGCTGAAAATTCAGCTTAGACTCTCTAGACTCTCTAGAAAAAATCTCTGAGCTTTACATAAGTAGATGCTATTGACAAAGTTTGTCTTGACATGGAAAACATAAAATGGAGTTTAAAATGGCAGTAAGTAAAGAATGTCTGTAAATCTTCATTGAGAATTTTTTGGAATTATGTTAAAGGAAATAAATCAATATGTGAAATATGAATACGTAGATATGCTCACATAAGCACCACCTCATTTTCTTGATATTGCCTTTGGAGTTATGTCTTGGATTAAGGGTATAAAGGATTTCATCCTTTAAAGGATTGCTTTAAATCGTGTCTACATGAGAAGCAGCCAAGAACCCCTCTCAGTTTTGTTTATAGAACTGTGACATTAATAGGAATGTATTTCTTCCTTTGAGATAGAGACAGCAAAACTTCTGTCATTCTGTCATTCTGTCAATACTGCTTTTTATAATATTATTTTCTTGATGCATTTAGTATTGCTTTTCAGTTATTCAGAAGGAGTTTTTATGGATTATCCAATCCAAAATCAACAGCATTTAACAATAATACATATTCTCTAATTATATTTAAAACAACTATTTCTATTAAATAATCTAGAAAGAAACTATAGTTTTGTTTCATCTTGCTTCTCTCAAATTCAGTTCCCTCCTGACATTATTCCTACTGCTCCATGCTTTTCTCTCATAAGCACAACCCCATTTCTTCCATTTTTCTCTTGGGTAGTTCCTTTCCTTTTCTTCCTTGACATCTCTAGCCTATTACCATCCTTACCTAACGTCATGTTCTTGACAGAGGAGTATTTTAGTGAGTTTAATCAATCTACTCAGCCCTTCTGGTATTTTATGCATGTTTTCCCTGGAATGGATTGAAAAATTATTCAGAGATGGGCAGTTTGTAACTCTAAGAATAAGCATAATCATTAGAAACACAATAGTCAAATATATCTATTTCATAAAAGGGAGGTTTAATTGTGTGTTTACGTAAGACTTAGCCCTTTCAGAATTCCTATATTGTGAAACCACCTAAACTATTTTAGCATGTATAAACACCATTTTTTTTTTTTTTTTTACTGTTGGAGCTGTTTGTTAATAAACTTAGGTGTTTGTATAAACCTAAAAAAATAGCCACAGGCAAATTTCTTTCAAATGTTCCCTTCCCTTTATAGTTTGGAAATTAAAAAATGAGCCACTCAACAAAAATAAGAATGCATTCATAACCACTGGGTAAGAATAAAATGCTACATGTCTATTCTCTATTAACCAGCTGTTGTACAGAGGACTGTGTTCACCAGTTCACACGGAGAAAGGGATTAGATTATGTGTTTTGTTGTTTGCACATTCTAAGATTTAGGCATCTTCAGTAGAAATCACAAGCTCAATTTAAATAATTTTTAAATCTTTGTCACTGCTGCCGACTTTAATCTTGTAAATGGGATATTAAAACAGGAACATCTAGGAGAATTTTCAAACACAGAAAAATATGGCACTCGGCAGTTTTCAAATCCAGGTCCACTGCATCCCTTGATCCTAATAATGCATACCAGATTAAATTTTAAATATGTATATTAAATAACTAGTTAATATGAGATAGCACAGGCTTAGAACATCAAGTTTTGCTTTAAGGTTGTTTTTTTCTTAATAGTAAAATGGGCCTATACTACTAGGAAGTTTTATCATTTCACAGCTTAGATTTTATTTTGTTTAGCCTTATTAACATTTTTCCACATGGTGGGAGAACAAAAAAAGCTTTATTTTTATGATGGCTTTATGGGATTTAAAGTGCTCTATTTATGTTAGTGGAAATCCACAAAATTCAATCAAGTCATTTCTGATTTACAGCAGTATTAAAGGAAGGGAATTGAATCTATGATTAGCCATGTTTGACTCTGACCAAGGCTTTATGCTCCTGAGTGCCATCTCCATAAGTTTTACTGAAGTGGACTCTTCAGAATGAAAGTTGCTGAGATACCAAAACAAAAAAGTTCAGTTGAGCAAGCACTGGGAATTGGTAAATGGATTTAGTACTGACTTGGAGAATCATACTTAAACTCACAATAGTTTTCCCTTCCATTTTTAAATATCAGAAATTCTACCTATGTAAGAAAGAGACAATTTAAACTAAGTTTGTGTCGAGGGACTGTGACTTATCCTTTCATTTTAGACTGTTTTTTCCCTCATCAACCATCTTTCTCCAACAACAGAAGCAAAATAAACCATATATCAAGGGAGGTAAGACATTTGTGATCTATGGGGATACAGTCGTGCCTAAACATCCAATTTATTATCATCATTGCAAATAAATTTAATTTATATAAATTTATTATTATGCCATAGTTTTTTTGTTAATTAACAAAATATTTCAATAAATATGTGTGCATTACAAAACTGGGAATATATTTGAAATTTCAGATGTAGTAATTCTGTACTAAAAATCAACAATCATTATTTCTGCTTCTAGAAAACCTCCTCAGGAATGTATATGAACTGTGACTAGGGAGTTGCAATGCTTTGCATTATCTCTGTGGACCCTCCTGATTCAAACCTTGATGAGCCTCCTGCTGTCTGCCTCATAGAGATTTGGTCCCCTGCCCACAAAGTAAACTTTGAATTTTAGTTTCCAAAATATATATATTTTCTTTTTTATTTCCTATACGCTTTCTGCTTTTCCCCTAATCCTGAGGGATAGTGATGTGAGATTTAGAATTGCATCATAGGAAAATATAAGGAGAAAATGAGAGCAGTATAAAAACACCTCTGTAATAGTCCAGTAAGGAACTCCTGTGCTTTCTCCAGCTCTCATACCCTGCACTAAATTCAGCTTCATTCTGACACCGTATCACTGTGCAGTGATAAGGTCTCTGCTTCCATTTGGTTCTTGATTTGAATAGCTGGGAGATCAGGAACTCAGTCTGCACACATCTATGCTGTCTTAGTCATATCTTGCATTTTTTTAACTTTTTGATGAATTCTATATATTCCATATATTTGATAATAAAGGGATCATTTACATGGTCCAACCATGTTAATGAGCTTTCAAATGAGTCAAAATCAATGTAACATCAGATGCAGAATTTGGTGAAAGCTACAAGGAATATAGTCATAGGTACTTCACAGCTCATCATCGAGATTTCTTGGAGGGATTTACTGTTTCTAAATAAAAAATAAAATATTTCAAAATGTTTGCCTGTCTTTAACTGCAACTACTATTAATGAGGAAGTGTGACCTTTATCTTCCCCCTTAAAGCTATCCCCTTGTCTCCAAAGATAAGGATCATAAGTTCTCATAAGAGAAACTAATAGAAATCCATCTCAAAAACATCCACTTGTAAAATTGGTTTTGAAAATATGAGGATATGAACTTAATTTATGAAACATGAAAAAACAGCATAGGAGTAAAAACAGAATCAAGTAAGTCTTTAAAGGTGGTTGTTCAGTGAAACAGAGAGCATCTTTGGCTATTTTGTCTTTCGTATGGTAAGAATTTCCAATACTAAATGAGATCTTAGATGTTTGTTTGAATTTAATTCAAATTAATTTTTTCCCATTGCTTGCTGATGGTTGTTACATCTTTCTATGGTTAATGTGAAGAAAGGTCTATTGAATGATCTTCAGCTACCTTAGGAGAAAGTAAGATAAAATTATACTTCCTTCAGCTTTCATTTATAAATATTATTTAAACTTTAGTCATTATTGAATAAATCAACAATCTGATTTGTAGTCCATACTTCATTATACTTTTTTAAAGATCTAGAACTGGCAAGCATTTTTTTTTTTTCATTATGCCCTGCTACATGAGAACAAAAACTTTTAGGAAGGTCTGAATTTGGTGTTTGCTTTATTACTGATTTCAGTTACTAACTTTATTTACTTCAATTACTAACTTTACTTTAACGACTTTAATAACTACATAGTTAGAATTAAGTTGAGTTAGTTGCAGCATCATATTTATGTTAAAGGAATCAAAACATCAGAGGAATTTCTTCCAGCACTGAACAAGGAATTCCTTAAAATAAGAAGAATAGCTTTACAAGCCTAGCTTGTACGTTGTGGTGTTCATGTCACACTTTCTAGTAGAATTTTTTTCAAATACACTTCCTTCAATAAGGTTAAAAAAACCTCTAAATAGAACAACATACAAGGTGCCTACCTCTTAATAATAATGGTCAGTATATATATGTCCCCCAAAACTGTCATATTTTAGTTGCTCCATTTGTAAAGTGGACCTTTTGTTAGCTGTTAGACAAAATGGGTAATAACATCCATTAATGCCCATCAATAAGCATCAATAAGTTTTTTAAGGCAAATGCAGAAGTGAAGAACTGAAGTGTGTACCAGAGAGAATGATAGGAGCCTCTTTCAGCTGGCATAATCTGTGAAGACTATATTGTAAGACTCACCTTAAAATAAAAATTTCCTCTATAGTAGACGGAGACTCCAGATATTGGACTCATTGTTTCCATGTAATATTAGGCTCCTAACTTTCAGACTTTTAAAACTCATGACAATTATTTAGTTTGTTTTCCCTTTTATGTTTAGTTTGTTTTACTTCTAATGCATACTAGCATTTGTGAGGGCATAATAAAAAAAAAATCTTCTGAGTAAAGACCAAAAATCTTTTTCTGAACTTGGGTCTTCATTAAGCTATCAGGCTAAACCAATTTTTCTTAGAGCTGCAAGTAACCTTAATGAGATCAAAACACTAATAATAAAAGTTATGTGCTGTTATAGCTACTGACTAGCTAAATAAGGAGAATAATATTTATCCACCTTGATAACCATATTTTCTACCTTGTTATACATATTTTTAAAATAAATTTGCCCTAAGCAAATGCTATGCACTTATGTTGCCTAGCAATTTTAATAAAATTCTGAATAATGCATGCATTTGTGTACAACTTACAAGCTCGGGAGCTTGTATTATGTTAACAGATGCTTTGCAGATCTTTCCAATTTAAGAACCATTTGATTACCAGATCACCAGTCTTGTAGAATATGCAAGTAGTCAGACTGAGTAAGAGTCTTCTGCATATGCAGTCATGATAATATTTCACACTTTGGGAGTAACTGCCATCTGTGGGCCTCAAACATTTCATATCTATTAATAATTAAAACCTCGCACCTCTGTGCTTGAAACAAGTTATGCCAATATTTTTTCTACCTGTATGCTGCAACATTCAAACATACATATATATATAATGTAATTCATAAGCAATGTACACTTCTCATATATAAATCACAGCCGGTCCTCATTATCATAGCTTGGATTCCTCAGTGGTTTATCTCATCAACAGATAATCTTGTTACAAAGATCTTGTTTACCAAATCATTTCAGTGCAAGACAGTCTCATTTATGACTAATCCTAAGGATTTGTCACCTTGGGTCTAAATATTACAATTGAGCCCTAGTGAAATAAAGTTCATATATTGCCCGCATTATTAGAGCGGGCATTCCTTCATAGAGCCAGACATAACAGCTTAGGGGAAAATAATGTCTCTTGGCTGTGGTAGAACTCTTCTCAAAACAAAGCACTGGAAACTGACTTTTTTATCACAGTCATCACAATATAATATTAAAATGATAAGAGTCTTCACAATTAGAGTTGAAAGCAAGTTTTTGTTGTTGTAAAATTTATTATAAAACAACATGTTTATGCATTGTTCTTTCTGATGAAATTATTAACTGAACAACCTGTTCAAGCTAATTTTCTGAATAGTCAGGAAAATAAACATTTTAAAAAATGCATATTAATCTCACATCTGTGTAGCATGAAAAAATAAAACTTCCTTTCAGCTAATCTGAATTCCTCACATTTAATATATAATATTTCTCACGCTGATATGAGTAATTGCACAGCACAGGGAGCACAAGGGCGTCAAAAGGATTTGAATTTTGTAAGAACTGCTTTGTTGACAGAGGTAATGTAAAGAAGATTAAGTGTGATGATGCACGAATGTATGAAGACGGACAGATTTAAATAGATTTCAAATTGATCTCTCAATGCATCTTAATGCAAGAGCAAGAGTAATTCAGGATGGTGATGTAGAAATGGAATCTTTACAGGTTCATTGTTTGGCAGGAGGAAGGAACATTCAGTGAATTACAGGAAAAATGGTTTCTCTAATTTTAAGATACTTTAGCTAGTTCCTATACATAGAAAATTCCATAAAAGGACAATGTTGCATTAGTGACCTCAGCAAAAAAAGCTGTAAGAAAAATTCCTGTTATTCTTCATTGTTCAAATAAATGCAAAAGGATGTATGAAAAACAGAAAATTGTTAATGTTCCTGAAGGTTTAAAGGAACATGTATTTTAAAAAACACTGTATTGTTTATACTTGTAAATACACCTTTTTAGGGAAATAAAACATAGGAAATTTTTTCTGACAAAAGAAAGAAACACTGTGAATTTTGCTGAAGACAGCATTAATACACTTAAAAAAATAGTACTCTTGCTCATATTGCCTAGCTTGTGGGTAAATTTTCATAAGTAAAAGCCTCGCCAGATTGTCCATTTGTATTTCTTAGATGAACTGAAAATATATGTAGGGCTTATTAGAAATAATAGACATGACTAAACACGCCACACAATTACTGAAGAAAATAAAAAGCACTGTTGATGTCATGCAAGTAATATTTAGTTTCCCTTTTTCAGTCACACACTTGCTGCCAAATCTGCATAAACTAGTGAAAGCAATGTTGACTAACACCCTAGACTTCTCAGTTTGTGGCTATGAGTGTCTTAAATTCACTAACCCCACTTCTCTTCTGTTGTGTAACAGTGGTAGTGATGAGTCCTAGAAGATTTGTGCCTTATTTCATGAATATTTGTCTATAATTGCCTGTTTTTCCCCTTTAGCTTGGAAATACACCTTTGGAAATACACAGGGAAAGACCTCAGCTTTGACTTAATTCCTCTGTTTCTATTCTAAATAAAATTTCATGGATATCCATTCAGCAGAATTCTTCAAGAGCTCCTGAAGAGACAAGTTTGAAAATGAGACTAAATTTGAACTTATTATGAGATGACAAAGCATTTAGTTGAAAGCTGAAAGTTCGGCAAATGTGTTTGCCAGAGATTTCAGCTGTGCTAAGAAGCTGTCAGCCTCTTACTCTCTACACTCTGCACTATTTGCAAAATTCACCTGGGAGAGTAGTGAAGTTACAACACTAACATACTTTGCAAATTCTCTGCTTTTGTTCTGTACCCAGGGCATCACTTGACAGTTATGCACACTTTAGAGGATTTTCAGATGAAATATTTCTATGTTCTCTAGGTGAGAATGAGAACTGGAGTAATGCTTTGTGGAGAAAAAAGAGCGAGACAAAGAAGAATCACTACCTACTGTTAGACTGAATAAATCAAACTCAATATTTAGATCAGTGAAAATGTCAGGATTTTTTAGCTGCAAAAGAGAGGACAGATGGAGAATAGTTTTATAGTCCCAACCTTGCTAGTGGCAATTTTTAAATTATTAATAGTCATTTTTTAAAATAAAGCCCTCCTTGCAAAAGCTCCCCTTGCAGTAAAGAAGGCTTTTATTTAAAGGCTTTTTTTTTTTTTTTGACAATGCACATTTTCCCTTACCTCTAATAGCTGTTTATAAAACTCTTTCAATAAACAAAGCAGTTTGGAGTACTGACGTGAGTTTTCTGACTGTTGAAAAGATTTTTTGAAAGTTTTGATGCATTTTTTAAGCTAAGAAAGCCAGTATTTCTTGTATCATAATTTCCTTCAAGGAAAAGTGACATTAGAGTTACTTTGTGTGAAGTCATAAGTTATTGTGGGGACAGAAACAAAAGCATAAGGTGAAAAAAATGTTTGAAATTGATCAGAAGCATTTTTAAAACAAAGATGAACTTAAAGAAAAAAAGACTAGAAATAAAAGGAATAGATCTAAGCAGGTTAGGTAAAATATTAACAAAATTCATTTAAACATATGACTATAATAGCAATGCAAATTAGAATCACAGATTCACAGAATGGTTGAGGTTGGGAAGGACCTCTAGAGATCATCTTGTCAAGCAGGATCACCTAGGTCACATGGCACAGGGTGGCATCCAGGCAGATTCTGAAGATCTCTGGAGAAAGAGACTCCACGACCTCTTTGGGTTCTTCCTCACATGGAGATGGAACATCCTGTGTTTCAACCTGTACCCATTACCCCTTCTCCTGCCACTGGCCACCACCAAGAAAAGTTTGGCCCCATCCTCTTTACATTTTTCCCTCAGGTATTTGTACATGTTGACAAAATGATACATAATGAAATGTGTTATTAATGGTACATATGTCCTGAGTATGCCCCTGCTTTAATTATGGAACTGCCCTGTGTGGGTACATGCATATCCACATGTACATCTGCAAACACCTGATTACTCCTAAATTTTTTAGAATACTTTTCTGAATTTCAAGTAGAAGTGCAAACTGTGTGCTTTCTGTTATTTTTTGCAAAAGTTCTTACAGGCATTTCATAGCTGCTGTAGTTTAAGAAAATGAATGGTATCTAGAACTGTATTTATGCTTTAAGCAAAAAAAAAAAAAAAAATCAGGTGTCTGATTAGTTATCCTGATTCTCTGAAAAAAAAAGAAAGAGAATTTTGAGGGCATTGCATTAGGTATGAAATGGAATTTATACTCTACAGGCAAAATGCCAGTTAAGGATAATTGTTCGAAGTTGAATTCGTTTATGCTAATCAGTAAAACATGTGAAATGAGATAGCACCTATGGAGCAGAATGCAATATTAGCAAAAGGATAGATGATTAGGTTGTTATCTAAGTAGGATGCTTATCTCTTGAAGATAGGTCTGGCAGAAAAAAAAAAAACAAACAACAACAAAAAAAAAACAGCATTGTCCTTTAAAACTATTACCTTGTCTGAATGTTTGTCTAATGTAATGTTTGTCTAATGAAATGTTATGCATTTGATACATTTATACTCTCAAAATTCAAATTTTGATGTAGATATTCTGAAATCATACTGTTCAAAAATATTTTGGACTTTTGCTTCAAAATATAAGCATGTTCTACATTATTATTTTGATCTATGTGCAGATCCACATTTTTTTATATATGCAAAACATACACACAGCACACACACATACACATACATGTATAGACTTACTTAATCTCAGAAAACCAAAGGTCATCTTGAGCTAGACTGTGAAAAACTTGCAGGATTTATGAACATAGAAAATACATAAATCCTTCAGACAAGACTATGCAAAAATTGCAGATAGAGTAACAGTTTAATATTTTTGTTTTCAATCTTTTTTCAGAGCGTTTGACTTTGGAGCAAATGAAAATGCAATTTACTGAGTTATTGATGAATCACTAAATTCCTAATGTTTGGGAATCTGTACCCTTTCACCTTAGCATGGTCATGAACATACTAGCTTAGAAGTTTGTAGCTCTGCAATACTTTTCAACATAGCTGGTAATTCAAGGCAAAACTTCTGGCATTTACAGTTCAATTCATTTGCAGACAGAATAGATTTTGTTCTATTCTTACCTCCAAAAATGCAAACTTCAGAAGGTTTAGAAAAGATATATAGTGTAGTAATCTGCTACTGTAGCAAGAATAAGGCATAGTAACCATATATCTGTTTTATGTAAAGACTAGTTAATTAATTTGCTTGGTTTCTTACTTTTCTTCTTTTTTTCTTTACTTTCTTTTTTCTTCTTTGCATACTGTGTATAATTCTTTGAATTCAAACTCATAAAAACTGTTGATGAGATTCAGCTTCAGAGGAACAGTTTTTGACTCATAATATTTCAAAAAACACATTTCTGGAAACTTTGCCATATTAAATCTTATTAATATAGGGGTCTGGTGCAATCATTATTGAGTTGTCATCATAGTCTACAGGATATAAATCTCAAAAAATGCCTGCAGTATAAAGAGAATTCTTTATTAAAACCACCTTTCTTTAAGACTGTATTACCTCAATATGTGACTTTTGTTTGAGCAGGGCTTCCTTTTATGTCATGATAGTTGGTCAACTGCCTGCTTGTACTGCATCAGTACTAGAGCTATTAGAGACTGTAGAAAGCTCACTAACAAGTTGCCCTTTTTTTAAAAAAAATGTTGATAACAAGCTTTTCAAAACAGGGATTCTAGGGAGACTTTCATTAAAGTCAATGGATTATCTTTATTTTTTTTTTCAAAACTTGAAAAGTGAAAGCCTTTGAAATATCCTAATATTACTTTCTTTCCTCATCTTTGATGGCCCATTACATTATAGCTCAATTCTGATTGCACATACCTCCCAAGCAGGTGATGTTGATTAGCACTAGTAAATTGTTACATTCAAGACTAGTCATCATCTTTTCAAATAAAGTTACTTTCTAAAATTTCTCATTTAAAATGTGTCCTCAGGTACCTAACAACACTAACACTACCTACTACCTGAACACACTAAACACACTAAAATCAGTTTTTATTAGACTGTGTTGCTTTGAAGGCATGAGATGAACAGATTATAGCAATATACCCATAATTTCACATCAATACCAAATACATTATTTAGGATCATGTTATCCAAAAGAAAAATAATATCAGCGGACTGACTGTCTGGACTTAAAGGAACACTCAACATGTATGGAAACCCCTGGGTTATAATGCTTTTGTAGATACATGTGACTAACATATCCACACACTGTTAATAAACCTCTTTATTCAAATTAGGTACTATCTAATTTGTCCGGTAACTCTAGCCTGTCGGCCTATATAGCATTCTTACAGTTTGCCTATAAGCACCTTTTCAAGAATTTTCAATCAATACATTTGCAAATGTGCAATGAATTTTTTATACTATCTTTCTTTAAGGAAGTTGCCTTCGCATCCATGATGAGGAGGAAAATTCAGCTAAAAACCCTATGATGTGGATTCCTGAGCTATTGAACCAATACATCTGAAAATACAGCTAGGTCAGGAATCAGTTAGTTAGAAATAATAATTAGATGCCATGTTTCTAATTACCAACATGATGTTGGATGCTATTGCAGAGTATGCTTGAGTCCAATAGGACTAATAGTTATCTTAAACTTGCCAGGCTGTTTTATCCAAGACATTGTTAATATGTTTATGAACGCTATTGTAAAAAGTTAATAATAACTAAGTTTCCAAAGTACAAAGTAAACTTTTCAGTAGGCATTTCAACACTGCTCATTAGGCATTTCAACACTACTTACTATCAATGCATTTTCTGCTATTTTTTTGACCAACGTTAAATTTACACTAAGCTTTAAACAGAAAATATTGACAAGCAAGTAAAAGTGCAACTCAGTAACTTGGCAACAGCATGAATCTCCTTTAAGTGGGGCATAGCAATATACTATTGCTATTACTACTGCTACTACTCCTGCTGCTACTACTATTACTGCTACTACTTATGATGATGCTGATGACAATGGTGATTATGATGAAGATGATCCAATACTTGGAAACTGCTTCAATATGAAAGACAGGGATATTAGAGAGAACTAGGACATCTGTATTTTAAAACACTCTTCCACCACTGCACAAGTAGTGAGGGACAAACTGCATTGTCACTGCCCATTCTGTGCAAGAGAGTCATTTCTATTTCTGCAGTTCCTGAATCCCCGAGCCTGTTGGATTCTGTACAGAGCAGATATGTAGTGATAGAGATGCAGAGTTTATATGTAATGATGGCCTTCTTTTCATGGTGTTTACACATTTCTACACTGATTACTGGGGACCACTGATTACTGTTTCATGGCAGGAAAAATTTATGATTAGGCTGCAATAGTGGAGCTGATATTTTTCCCTCCGTGTGTAGTCTTTTGGGCACTCCTTTAATAAAAGTGACCCTTAGGCTATGCAGTGGTTATTGATGTGATTCAAGCTCATTGTTGAAAAGCAACAAGAAATTGAAATTGTTTCTTAATGGAATTGGGATATATTTCTGGGATTTGAGTATGATCCTTTAATGGAGAATAACAATCACCCCAAGAAGGAAGTTCATGACACACACAATCCTAGAACAGTTTGGTGGGAGTTACCAATCTGTTTCTACTAGTTCAAGTAGTAGCCAAAGTACCTAAACTAACAGTCATTTACACGAGTCTGGCAATGGATATGCAGATATTCATATCTTAAAGGTTTTCCATTTTGATCCTCCAGTTCTATGACTGAAAAAAAAAGAGGAATATGACTATTACACTGTGTTATTTCAGCTGCTGTTATTGCTACTGTTACTATGTTAATTATTATTATTTTTGTTACTGTTAAGTTTGGTCCAATATTTGAGAGACTGCTTAAATGTACAAGACAAAGACAGATGATCTTGTATGTGAATAGAGAAATAGAATATTTTTTCTTTTAGTGCTCTTTGACACAAATTTTATGGCTAGTATGGTACAGACTATCTATTTTTTATAGTCTAAATTTACATTTACAGTCTAAATTTAAATTTTGTCCTGCAATACTGCTTATTCTAAAACAGGGAATACCTGGCCAATGAAGGAAAAATATAAACCTTTAAAAATAAGAATAAATAACATTTTGTTAAAATGTTTAGAAGTAGGTATCTACATTCAATCCGTTATAAAGCTGCATTACATACACTCGCTGTGTGTGTCATAACCCATGGCCTTATCATTTTTCATAAAATAACCACATATGTCCATTAGTATATATTAGAATCTTCTAAAAATAATTATTAATTTTATAACAATTTTATTTTTTGAAAATAAACCTCTTGTTTTGAAAATAAAATACTTAAATACATCAAAATTTAATTACTTTTAGAAAATGTTTAACTATTCATAGTATCTATCTTTTTTCTATTTTTTTCTTTTCAATTCATGTGCAGATTTGCAGAGAGATCAGATGAAGCCGAAAATTACTCCAAAACAAGATCCTTTATTGTGACATTACCATAGCTGCTTAATTGTGACATCTTTTCATCCTCTAATCAAGGCTGTGTACTCCTTTTTCAAATGGAGAAGACATTTTTAGTGAAAAAAAATAAAAAAAGGGTAAATGTATCCTCCAGATATTTTTTCCAGGTCTACCAATGAAAATACAAAATCTGTCATAAACACACCACCTAATTTTGAATGAAAGTAATTTAACTGAGTTTAAACACCTTGTTTCTTGAAAAACTATTGATTTGCTGAAGCAAGACAAATTTCATCAAGCTATACTCTGTTCATGACTGTTTTGTACTTCTTACCACAAAAGGTAGAGTCAAGTAATCTCTTCAGGAATACACTTTTCTCTGTGCCCATTTTCGTCATCATATCTATCTGTGATCATTTGTACTGTGAATAAAAGTTCAGGAAAGGTCTTGTTGCTAAGGTGCCAGAAATTACACATGGTTAGACAAAAGACTCTGGGAAAGAAAAAGCTACTGGTAGCAGAAAACCAAACATTTTCACAGGTGACTTGGCTAAAGACTTCATTTAGCAAAGACCATTTTCTTTGATAGAAAATGAACAGAACAAAGAAAAGAAACAAGGATCCTTCTTTTAAAAAATGAAAAAGAACAGAGAGAGTAAATACTCTAGGAATACTCTAGGAAAACAAACACACATTGTAAAGCAAGTATGTTAGAAAATCTAAATAAATACAGATAAGAAGCAAATAGTCACATTTATAATTTAAAAGCAAAGTGATAAATTAAAAATGGAAGAAAGGTCACAAATCTAAGCTCTGAGAACTCTAAACTGATATTACCAGAGGAAAATGAATGCACATCTCAACGTGATCTTTGTTTCAAGCTCACTGGTATCTTTTTAAAAGCTACTGATAACAGAATCTTGGATTCTTAAGGGAAATATATTATTGTTATAGTTGGAGCACATAATATAACCTATAGCTTAGGTTAAAACCCTGACTTTATTCTAAAAGGCTTTTGGATCACTTATGTCTTTATTGCACTTTAATTTGCTAAACTTGATGTTTAGTCAGGTGTGATCTTTGCTTAAATAAAGCTTCTAAAGAAATAAATTTTCTGAGATCATGTTGTTCATCTTACTTCTTCTCCCCCAAGCTGATGAGTCATTGGCATTGAACCAAACTTATTAATTAATTATTTAAATAGTCTCAAAATCTTCTTTTGTTAAAGCTGTAAAGAATTAATTTCCCAGTTTAATCCAAGAATAATTTATCTTACACAAATTGACTTTTTTTGTGTGTGTTTTAGAGGGAGAAACCTTTTGTTTTCTAAACATAAAAAAACTAGCCAGAAAATATGGAGAATTTTAATATTAAATATGAATATTGGAATGTCAGTGATAAAAGCTGAACTACTTGATCTGCTTATGACATTATTTAATCATTTTTTAATGTCATAAATAAGACCCCATAAAGGAAATGCAGATGAAATGGCGAAATAAATCTAAGAACTTCTATGTAGGCATTTATCAGAACCTTAAATCTTTAAATTCCTTTATATATTAATGGTTAGAAAGAACTTTTCCATTATTTTAACCTCAACATGCCATTCTTTTTATTCTAAAATATGGGTTCTAAAACTGATGAGTTGTGCCTATTGCTCTTCCTATAAAGAGAATTAAAGGCTTATAG
Source organism: Tinamus guttatus (assembly GCF_000705375.1). Next base: position 115,054 of record NW_010582366.1, on the reverse strand, counting down.
AGTACATTTGGGTTTTATTGTAGTAATGAACCCACAAATACTTCTGTAATAGAAATAAGTCCACAAAGTTCCAGTTTCTGTAAAACCATATAGTAATTTCAGTACAAAATAGGAACTAGATTCTTCCGTTGTTCTTCTATTTGTTTTCAAAGATAACCAAATTCCCATTTTTTATCCTTTTTATGATATAGATACTACTGATACGACATCTGTTTTTTTTCAACCTTTCCTTTTCCTCTAAATACAATTAAAATAAAAAATCTTGAAGATATTTGCAAATGATTTGCCTCTATTTAATTGCATATCACAATTGCAGTACTAATACTGATAATTATGGTAATGAATAATTGTGTCTTTGCAACCTAATAGCTATGTTTCAGTAGTCCAACTATAAATGTGACAGACTTCAGAAGCATTACTAAGTCCTTCTTTAAAAAAAAAAAAGTACGCCTACTGTTATTTTTTACAAAATGTAAAGTTTTATAGAGGATTCTATATTCTTACTCACGATAAATGATATGACATGTTGATAATAAAATAAATTTGTTGTGTTCTTGCACATTTTTCCATGCTTAAACGTAAAGTTCAGATTCTAAGCTGAGGAAAAATCACAGTTTTGTCAACATTTTCCAAATACATCAAATCTCCAAAAAGTTGTTTTTTGCTGGTGGTTTATTTAACAGAATGAAGTCACAGAACACTAATCTAGCAAAAGTAAATGGTAGGTCAAGAACAAATTACTGGTAATTATAACTCATAATCCAGACACAGGTTAATTTTATTTTTTTTCTACACTAGATTTTGAGGTGAAATTCCTTGCCTTACTGTGGACTTGACTGATGCTCCCTCAAACATCTGGAAATGAAGGAAAACAATGATTTCATCTACACATTCAAATTTTGCATAGTTTTTGAGCTGCCTGTCAATTATGAAGCACAATAAGTCTGGGTTCTAGTTTAAGTTTATTGCACATCAACTGTCTTTTGAGGTGGCAGATGATTTTGGACTGCTAATAAAAGCTTGGTATGTATGTAAAGACATACCTAAAACAGAACAGTCAATCCAGGTAACCATTTTGGCTATCTCTGTCTATAAATTTAAATGGCTGTTATTTTGTCATCAGCTTTCCTAACAATGTCAAATATTAATTTTAAAGATCTTTTTGATTAAAATTATATGAAATACCTCTTTTCCTTCTATTTCTTGTTACATGGATTGGATTACTTTTGATATCACAAACTTTAAGCCCATGGAAAGCTTTTACAAAACATTTCAAGGAGGTACTTAGAATGTTTTGTAAATGCAAAAAAATCTCCTAACTTGTCTGGTCAGTCTATTCAGGTGCACTGCAAACAGGTAATCGAGGACAAAATAATTGTGAATAAGTGTAAAGTTAGATATAGGTAAATGAAAGAAAACATGAGCCTTTGCCTCTGCTATGCATACAGTAGTGTGGAATGCATTGCTAGAGAAAGTGATTCAGGTGGACTAGAACTCAAGACCATTAGTAAGTTACTCAAGTTTTCTGAGTCCTCTTCTAAATATGACAAACTGTCTTCAGTATGCATGATTTCTGTAAGTGTTAAGATTTGATGTAAAGTTTACCATTCATCCCATGTCCTGTAATTATATAAATTTATCTTGTTACATGACCCAACAACTTATTCCGTGGGTTTTTTTTTCCTTTTTTTTTTCCTTTTTTTTTTTCTTTTAAGAACCTATATTTCTATATGAATTTTGAAATCAAATTCTGAAAGCAATCTTCATTTTCCTTGGGATTTTGTCCTCGGGTCTGATTTATTTCTGACAGGAAAAAAAACTTTCTACTCTTCTGCCAACACTCCTTTAGAAAAACTGGAAAAAATATCCAAGAAACAGGATAGAATCCAGTAGAAAAAGAAAGGATGATTGATCTTTCACATTTATGGGTCTCTAGGAACTTTGAAAGTTGACTAGTACTTTTTGCATTGCTACTGGATTCAAACCCTTGTCAGCACAGCTTTTACAGAAAACAGGACTCCTCCAGTTGACTCCTCCCTCTTAGCAGTACTGTTGCAGCTGCAGAAAGGAAACTGAAAACTTTACTGGTCTTTGAAGCAATATTAACTTCTGAACAAACATTTGCAATAGTATCCTCAGAGTTAGCAACAGGTGACTATGGAATGGAAAGCATTGTTCCTCAATTCTAGTGATAGGTCTTCTGCCCACAGATTGTAAGAGCATCCTTATGGAGCTATGGAGATCTAGGTGGTTCTCACAGGAAGAAACAGATATTGTGGAACTAGTGCATTTCCACTTGTGCTGATGTGATCTTCCTCAGCAGGTTCTCCAAGAAGTTTTTGGGAGACATGAACTCAAGAATAACGCACTGTCTTTATCTTATTGATAAATATATAGAGCTGGAACATCCCCCTGAAAATAAAGTCTTAGTGATGTAACGACAAAAGGCTATATAGCACAAGCAATGTCAGTTATGCCTGGTTAGAAAGTATTCTGACTTCCACCAAACCACTTCTATTTTTATGGTGTTCTGCATTCTGACTTCTAAGTAAAAACAGGATTCTTTCAAATGCCTGGGCATTTTGCCACTGCTTTGGGCCATGGGGCCCATAAAAATCATTAGCAATACATAAATTTTATCCAGTGGGCTTTCCTGAACATGTGCAAGTGTTCATAAGGTTAGAGAACAGAAATACACATGTTCTATCTTACATGCTTGGAATACATTGAGTTTAACTAGTTTAGAATAAGTTTATATGACTAACTTGACATTTTTATCAAATTAGGAGGCATATGAGGTTCAAGGACCACAATAAGAATTCTGATTAGATAGACAGACTGCTATTATGTTCCAGTAGATAAAATAAATCACTGTAAAAAGCACCAGTCTTTCATCTTTACTGTGTTATAGCAACATTAAATTAAATATCCATGAAATACCCAGGTTTTCTTCATTAGAAATTTGCTTTTTTAGAATAGAATAGAAAATTTCCATCTTTCAACAGTGTTAACATTTACTGTGGGAAAGCAAAACACTTCAGAGATTTTGTCTAATCTAATCTAATCTAATCTAATCTAATCTAAATCTAATATTCTATGCAACTTTTTAAATAGGAAATTTTGGACCAGTTTTTACATTGATATAAGTAACTGACTTCAAGAAGCTAGAAACATTACTGTTGGATGCTAAGCTTGATAAAACTGGAGAAAAGTGCCTTCCCTTTGTCTTTTCCTTTCATTATTTTGGATAAGCAAGACAATATTTGTTTTGCTTTATTTTCAGCTTTGTTGTTGTTTGTTTTTTCCAAGCAGAAAAGTTCAAGCAGAACCATGCCTAAAGTATCCAGGAAAGAAAAAAAAAAGGAAAAAGAACTTGAAAAATACCTATATCTTGACAGCAATAAAGCTACCAAGTAAACATATTTGGTCCAAAAAATATGTAATTTAACAGAAACCTACCTGCATGGCTTTATAATGATGCAATTTTACTGAACATTTTGCCATAACTTCCTCAATCATTCTCAAAAAACTGATGATGAAAGCCATCATTGCCAAACCTCGTCAAGAATAGAAAAGGATAAAAAAATTGTTATTACTTTATGACACAAGATTTTGCCTGAGAAAATTCTTATTAAGCACTAAAACCACAGTATTTGATTTAGTTGTTTATCTGTTCTTTGGTGAAAATAACAAGCAATGTGGTTCCTCACAAAAACTGGTCAGTGCAACCTTTTATTTAATTATTCAGTTTATTCCCATTACTTACTTACTGATAGTAATTCAAGTCTAAATTAAACAAAATTTTATGACATAAGTTTTAATAAAGAAGAACAGTGCTTTAAAAATCACTGCTCCTTTGGGAACATTTATGGGATTTATGAATTAAATCTTTTTTAAAAAAAATTAGAAAAATAGCTTTAATAACCAATAATAATAATAATAATAATAAATGTTCTTTACTACTAAATGTGAAAAGAGTTTTCAAAGCAAAGAATATGCCTTTTTATTATATGCCGTAATTGTATAGAATCTCTATCACTCTCCTACGGAGAAATACTGGGGATATTTTTAGAAGACAAACATAACTGAAAGCATATTATATGCATATGCACATTATATGCACATATACGCATATATACACACATATATATGTATACATACATATAACTATTTAATTCTTTCTCTTTTCCTTTCTGACAAGGAGACATCTTGTAATTAAACATAACAGAATTTCATGCTGACTAATGAAATTTTGGACTGTTTGGCTTACAGCTACACTTGCTTACAACATCTGACACAGCTGTAGGGTTACTTACATAACTGAAATAATAATAGCAGCATATATTGATCTAACAAATGCTGCCTCCCTCAAAAACAAAATCTTATTTACCACTTTACGTGTAATTAGATTATATCTAATATGGCGCAGAGTAATTTAGTTTTCCTGAAAGCTGGTACTGATATTCACATGGAAGTATTATTTTTTACATTTATGTCTTTTTGTTCAATTTACTTTTAAAATGGCTAGATTGGTTTTGTTTGTTTCAACTGGAAAAAAATGCACAATTTATAAAATTGTCATGGTATTGGTTTGAAATTAAAATGAAAAGTTCTGGTATTCAGATATAAAATTCATTTTGTTTCTGTCAAATATTCTAATTAATGTAGATCATGAAATAGCCATCACAAAAAGCCTTGTCATTACTGCTGTAACTTATTTTGGTGGGCTTCTAACATTTTGTATTTGTACTTATAGTTCACCAAACACTTTTGAAGTTTCTTACTTTCTCCAGTTCAGACTAGGAGAAATGGCTTAAAAATCATGGGACAAGTTATGATGAATACCATATTTCCTTCTAAAACACTGTAGAGTGTGATTGCAAAGTTTAAGCACTTTACCACTAGTAGCACGCAGTCTCTGCTCTTACTTTTCCTATGCATACCTGGCACATGCTACTATGCTATTCCTCAACTTTTTTTTCACTTTCAGATGAAAGCATTACTAAACACTAATCTAAATGGCATTATGGATGTTGGATTTTTCTATACTCAACTGCCCTTTTTGCAGACGTTACAAATTTTCTGTCAACAGAGCCTTCAAATAGAAGTGCTTTGTAAGATCTGGAACATCACTCTGACTTCTAAACAAAGAAGAAAAAGAGCTGGTGGTAGGAAACATCTGTCTTCCAGCTCTGTTTTAGTTCCATAGAGCATTTTGGACTGTGACTGGTTTATTTTAAGTGATTAATACAACTGTGTATTAGAATAATACCTATGAGATTTACTGTATGGAACATTAATTATAAAGAGAGTGGTAGACCTGCTACTGTATGAAGGATAGGTTTGCCTTTTGCCTTCCATTGCTGGTGATATATATTTTTTTTTCATAGTAGGCTTTTATGAGGACAACTTACTGACAAAACTCTATTTAAATTACATATAAATACATATATGTATGCGTTTGAAACAGTTTAGAACATTAAAAAAAAAAACCCTCTATGCTGTTTGCTTTTTTTTTTTCTTCTTTTTCTTCTGAATACTGAAACATGTAGCTGCAGAATTGTTCTTTATAAATAACATAAATTATACAGCCACGCTTTTTTGGGAAAATAAAACATTTCTCATCTGCTAAATAAAATACCTTTTTAGCTTTCAAGGCTATGCAGAACTACCATATTTTATAGATCAGAGAATGTTTATATAAGTATGCTTTAGGAAAAAAAAAATCTGGATGAACAGACTTTATCAGGCATCAAAACGCATCTGTTGATAAATGGCTTTGTATGTGTTCTTCGTTAAAATTAATCATAAAAGGAAAGTAGGTCTTTTCAATTCAACCTTCTAGAACAATCATACATTTAAGCAGAATATAAATTAGCTGGAATACATTTATAATGGAAGTATTCTGAGCTTTTATTACAGGAATAAGTCTGGAAAAAGTATGATTACAACTACAAAAATGACAAATATTTCACCCACTCTTAATAGAGTCTATACTGTTTAAATTTCAGCTACTTTATTTATTGGATTAATGATAATTTTATGTTGTAAATGACATCTTTTCCATCTGCCAATGTGAAATAGCTGTGTAATACATTAAGTATTATTGTTCATAAGTAATGTTAATAGCAGGGTTCTGCTCTCCTTTTCAGCCCTGTGCAGTGCTGCTATATACCTATTAAAGTAGTGTTCTATGAAGCATGAGAGGTGTTGCTGGGCATAAAACACTCTTCAAAATACACTAAAGGGAAAAAATCTTAAAAGAATACAGCATTAGTGACTAATAGATCTATGTGTACTTGCATATTGATTAACTTGTAAATTCATTAAACATACACTTTTGAAAAGTATAGAGTCACAGAAAATAGCCCTGAAAAACCTTCCAAACAGTTTAGGAATTCATCTGTTTTACTCTCTGCTGAAGACAGGGTCACTGTATCTAAACTGTTCCTGACAGATGTTTATCTAACCTGTTCTTAAAAGCATCTGAAGATATAGATTCCAAATCCTGCCAAAGTGGTCAATTCCACTGCTTAAATATCCTCATGGTTGGAATGCTTTTCCTAATGTCTAACTTCAAACCCCTTCTCTGCAATTTAAACTATCTATTTTTTGGCTCTCCCTTTGGGGAACAGTTTATTTCTTCCTATCGGAAATAATTTTTCAAATATTTAAGACTATTATTTTGTCTCACTTAAGGTTTCTGTTCTTTGGATTAGAGGAGCTGAGCTGTTCAAACTTTCCTCATAGGCAGTTGTTTTCCACATTGCCAGTCATTTCTGTAGCTCTCTACTAGACTCTGCCAAATTGGTCCAAAACTGTGTTTAAATAAAACTGAAGCCCAAAACCAGATCAACTACTCAGCTGGGGTGTTAACAGTTTTGAACAGAGGGAAAGGATTTGCAGACATGTTTAATATATTGTATTTGTATACTGTCCACTCTAGTATGTCCTTTTGAGACTATGACAGATAAAACACATGTACTGGGGATAGTAACGAGTCACGCAGCACTCATGTAACTAGGAGATGGACACTAAGGGCCAGATTCATCTACCTATCCTATGACGATCTCTTCAAAATAGATGTATATTTATTCACTCTATAGAATGTAGCTGGTAGCTATTTTTGCGACGATCACTTAATCTGTAAACAGGCCGCTCAGGAGAGCTGAATTATATACCCATTCTCATCTGACGAAAAGTTAACTGCTTTTGTTCCGAGAACTTAATCCTGGCTCATTATATTCCCACTTGACCCTGGTAAATCTCCCTCATTTTCTTTAAACCAGTGGCCTAGTGTGATCGGGCAATGAGCCCGATGGCCTCACCTTTCCTGAGGCAGCTGCCAGGGCTCATCCTTCTTCTTTGCCGCTTCAAGCCCCTGTGTCGTGAATCCCGCATAGTCTCTGCACGTGCAAACTCAGAAGGGTCAAATAGGCATTAGTGCTGCGACACTTCAGTCACTTCTTTTCCCAACCTTTTAAGCAATTATCAATGTGATTTCTACAACTAAAAAAATGTTTTTCTTTCTAAAATATACACCATTCATCCTCTGAGATGTGCCATTTCCCTTGCTAAATTGATAAAAGGCACTGTGTATTTACAAAGCAAGACTAAATCCATTTTCTACTTCACATAAACAGAGATTTTGTGATATAACTCTCTCAACTTAAGCAGAGTTTTTTTTTTTTTTTTTTTGTCTTTAACTGAGATTCTTTCAGATGGTACTGATTTTATTATGTTGTACTCTGTGCTTCCAATGCAGAGTCCTGACTGAATTATCTGTTTCTTTTCCCTCACAGGACCTCAGCTGATCTTTAATCTCCCTAAGATGTAGCTCTTGCTGTCTCAAAACAAACAGACTTGACATTTTGCAAACACGTTGTTCTAATCCACTAGTTCCCTAACTAATATCAGTTGTTGAACAGAGTTGATTAGCAGCTCTGCATGAAGCCTCTGCCTGTTTGCAGAGCTGTCGGCTCCTGGCTACACCAGTGTATAGCAGAAATGAACTTAAAGTCAACATCATTGCTACACTGAAGATAGAGAAACATGCCTAGATCAATTTAACTTGCAAGCATTTTTAAAGGATTTTGTAATGTCAAATTCTGTTTATTTTCAGTGACAAATGGCAACAAAAAGCAGGAAAAAAAAAGTTATAAACTTAGTCTCAATCCAGTGGCACAGAAAAGGAAACCTTAGAAGGTATAGCATTTCTGCAACCCCTGGAAAAGTGTTGAAATCCTCTATAGTGATGTTTTAACAGAGGATATAATAATGTCAGCTCTGCTTAATAATGTAGCATGAGATCATTATTTTAAAAAAAACACTCATAGGTTCTTCTGCATTAGTTTAAGCTGTGGCCTGTATTTGTAGACCAATTTAAATAGAGAATAATGCATGCTTTTGGTTACTTCCACTAGTTCAAAACCTCTTTTCATTCAGTTTGTAAATGATAGGTCATATATATATATATTTAAGTACATATCATATATGAATTTTTATGTGCATATGTGTGTGTATTTGTGTGCATGCACATGTACACATGCTAGTTTTTGATAAAAAAATAAATTAAGGGCAGATACTAGAGAAAAAAAAAAAAGAAAAAAAGGAAAAATAAAAGACTCCTGATATCATGAGCTCAAAAGAAAGACCATCTGCTTGGGAACAAGGAAACATTAATGATTTAAAGTTCTAGCATCACTTTGAGATGTTGCTTCATTTTGCAGCAATTTACAGCATTTGATGTGGTACATAACGTTTAATATGATATATTAAAATGATTTAATATATCATAAAATGCAGTAAAAGCATTAAAAATGCAGAAAAATGATGTTGCATTTCCTATATGAAGTTTGGAATATGAGATTCATGTAGAAGAGGAAGGCAAGACTCAAATTAGTTCACAGTTAGTTTACAGAAATAATACTGTCACTGGCTTAGAATAATAACCACCTGCTTAACCTATGCCACCACATCTTTTCTTTTCTTTAAGGTGTTTCATCTTTGGAAGTTGCACAAACTGAATCAAATGATTTATAGCATGAATTAGTAACCCTTTGTTTCTACAGCGTATCTGAGACATGACACCTTTCTACTGCTGGACACTTGTTTAGATTCCCTGTCATTTTGCAGGAAAAAGCAGACTGCCAGGCCTTTTCAAGCTGGTCTAGAAAAGCTTACTATATCAACTACAGAGCAGAAATATTGGAGGTACTGAATATATAGTGGACTAATGGGCAATTTGCAGATCTTCAAAAAAGGCTGTTTCCCTGTCAAAAAGGTCATGTATACTAGCTGTCTGTGCTATCCTCTAGAGAGCAATAATCATGTACAATTTGCAGCTGAAAAGTGAACTTAAGTCCTGCAACACCATTTTTACTGTCACTTTAATCTTGTTCTAAAGGAACTTAATTATTGAGATTACCATGGGACATCTCATAGCCCTTCTGTTACTGTTAACAGTATTTTATTCTGAACTAAGTTTTAAGATACTCATTGATGTCTGCATGATATTTATATTATATATGTTCTTGTGTTCATATGCCTAAAAGGTATGCACGAGCGCGTGTGTGTACGTACCCACACACATACTGCTCATTTTGCTCATTTTTGTTACATTTTGAATTTTAAAATACTACTAATAATAATACAAAATCTGCAATCATCATTCTATAGAAGTAATAGCTCGCTGTCAATGTGCATTTCGTAACTTTCACCAAAGTGGCAGCCTCTGGCCCAACAAAGAAAGAATTTTATATCTTCTGTGAATTATTTCTCACTCTACTAAATTAATTGGAGTATCTGAGCAGACAGACACTACTAAGTATAAATAAGGTCATCACAGGGAAGTTAAAAATAATTAAAAATGATACTTACTGCAGTGGTTTTCTGTACTTTTACGTTTTAAATATCCAGAATGCTGTATATCAGCAATATTGCTAATCTATTTTTCCCAATTCTCCACTTTCTTTTTTTTAACTAGCGGTTTTCTACCAGATGTTCACCGAGTATGAACATTTATTTTGTTATTTTATAATCACAGTATCAAGCTCTATATAGTGTAGGAATGTCTCATGATCTCATGATCCAGATAAGTCTCTAATGAAAACTCTAGATTTTGCTGGCCTCTGGTTACTTGTACTCCTTGTAAACTGAATAGCTGGTCAGAGGCCTATCTCTACAGCGTGACAGCCAGCTCGAGGTTTCTCAGTAAGGTACCACATTAATTTTATTAGAAACTGAGTCTGGATCTGCACAAAAGATTTGGGGAAAATGGGATAGAAATATAGTATTTTCTTTAGGGAAACATGAAGGGAAAGAAATAACTGATGGGCAACTGTGGCCCTTGTCTATTATCCTCCTTCCCAGGTTCCCAACATCAAGGATGAAATTCCCACTGCCTCACTAATATGGAGGCAGCATTCGATATAGCATGTCTAACCTACTTTATATTTTGTGTCTGTGCTATCTTTATCAGTAGTACAGAATGCCAGTTTTCTGGTATTTAATTCAGTTGCCTAGGCTCATTTGCTTTTCCTACATGTTGCGGCTGTGTCTCAAAATTGAAAGAACTGGGATAATGTGCTTTCATTATTAAATATAATCATAAAATTAAACTCCCTTATGATTCGCTTTAGTAATACTATAAGGTCTGTTGGCTACCATAAAATGTGGTAGGAATGAACAAGTTCAAATTAATCTCTTACTAATTAGCAGCCTTTTATAAAATCACAGCAAGATATAAGGCCTTGAATGTGGAAAACTGGTTAGGGAAAATACAGGCTATGTTAAAATGGTAATATTATAGTAGATACTAAAACTAATTATGTTGGGATCTTTGAGGCACTTTAGCTATCTTTCTATCTATTTACGAAAAGCAACATGACTCAAATTCTGGTCAATCATTCAAATTCTCATTTAAATAATAAATTAAAAAGAAAGTTAGCACCCAGAATTGGATGCTAAAAATTCCTCCAATGAATTCTTGACCTAATATAGGCATTAAAAGGACAATAAGACTTTTATGAATGGCACCACAGTCCTCTTCTAAATATAATCCTTTCTGGAAAACAAAGTGCAATGTGAGAAATTATTTTTAAAAAAATTGTTGTTCATAATAAAAACATCTGCAGACATCTAGAAAATGTAAGCTACCAGTTTAGAAAATATTTTATTATTTGATTTTCTGGATATTATCTGTTAAATCTGTTCATCTTTAAGTTATAATATTAATAGTAGTACTACCAACAAATTGGGCATATTTGACCACCCAGAACTAGCAAACGTTTCCTTGACTAGAACTAATTAAAAATCACTCACAATAATCACTCACAAGTCATAATAACCATAACTTTGCTAGAGTTTAAACTTTTTTTTTCTTCTAAATATAAACGTCACAGGGGAAACAGGTAAAAAGCTTATTGCATGAATATCTAGAAGGATTAATTTTTTTTATTGACAAACTTACAGTATCTGGAATAGTAGCTTGGTTATGAGGGCATGTGTGTTTACAAAGAGATGTACATACTGCCAAATAACAGTTAAAACACATTAAAATGAGCTTTCTTTTTTAACCCTGGATGGTTGTCCTTTTACATGTTCTGGTTGGCCGTCAGCTGTAGTTTGCCCTGTCAGACTCTCCAAAGGCAACTGAGCAATTAGCCTCTGTCTTTGAGGCTAATGACTAGCAAAAACTAGCAAAACCCAGCTGACCATTTCTTAAAGAACTACATAATTAGTATATGGGTATACAGAAGGAAAAGAAAGGAAAACTGGATTCATTAGGACAAGACAGTCTTCCACTTTTCAGTTTTATTCATTATGTTTATTCATCTAATCATAGAACACATATTTTATTAGTTACTCATCCAGATACAGTTATCCTTACTTATCAGGAATTGTGGCTAAGGCTGTCCTAATAACTCATACCTGACTCAGCAGCTGAAAAAAATGTTCATGTTGATCTACTTCATTTTTCACTGAAATGAAATTACTCCTGCTCTGAACTGTAACATCAAACAGTACTTGAAACTGAAAGTGAGATTTTCATATCAGGCACTTGCAGTGAAACAAAAGAAAACAAGGACTAGAATGATATAAGATGCCAGTCATTTTATTACCTCTAAGCATTTATTGAGGATAACATTTAAAAAGTTTTGAACTTTATATCACTAAACACTAAAACAAAAGCTATTATATCTTTTTGTTGCGTTTTGAGTAAGTACTTACAATAGAAGGGCCTTGAACAATATACAGTACCACCTCTCCCTAAGGCTTCAATTTTCATGATCACTTGAAAGTGGTTGTCAGATATACCCAAAATGATTGCTAAGAACATGAACATTCACTATCTCCCTTACTTTCTGCTGCCCATAATATACTTTATCTGAAAAGCAAAGTCCAGATACGCATCTGGATTTCAGAATACAGATATTGCCCATTTCTGTCTTATAATTGATCTTCACTTGGAAGACTGGAATATAGTCATTATGCAGTATTCTTGCATATAGATCTAACTGCAGGATTGATCCAACATAGTGTTGAAGAATTTCCAGGGTCGAGTACTGTCTTTTGTAGACAAAATCTGTCCTTTTTGGAGAAGCTGACTATCCCATTTAGCTTTTGTGATTGACATATAGCTCTAAAGAACAAAATTCTCACCAAGACTTTGTCTCAAGTTGTCACGTTTTTCACACTTTTTTTGTATGTGTTTTTATGTGGGAGACTTTTAACATGAATTTTTTTATTATTATTATTGTATCTTGCTTTATGCTGAGAAATTTTCTTCATTTTATTTTTCTTAACCAGTTGTTTTGGCTTCTGATATCCAATTAAATTAACAATCCAAATGTTTTGGCCTACGATTTATAGTTCTGGCATGATGGATTTTTTTTTCTTTGATTTATGATGCTGTTTTTATATCACCATGCTTTCCATTCCCACCTCTTATTTTTTCTTTTTTTGACTTTTCTTTCGCAAACTTAATTTGCTATTGTTTCTGTGCCTTTGTATTGATTTTTATTCATAACAAAAATATAAGTTTCCTTTCAATTTTTGTACTTTGCTATATTGTATTTCATATGTTTATGCTGCTGCTTTTTTATTAATAAACTATTTATCCAGATATTCTATGTGGCATACATATTTCATAAAAAAAATGTGGAGAGAGACATGTCTATGATTAAGAATCCTCAAAGACTACTGTCAATGACCTTCAGTTCCAATTTATTTAAACTAGTTTTTGGAAAGAGCAGTATCCTGTTATATGGTGATGCTGTGAATAAGTTGCTTTAAGATATTATCATGGGAAGATATATAATATTATGATAGGAAAAGAGTCTTATTTCTCACCATTATGCTACCATATGAACACCTTCATATTGTGCATTTATGTGAAGTAACTAGGTTCTAAAAATACAGGCAGAAATAAACAAGCAAACAAAAGTTACAACTTGTTTTAAAAGGTGCCTTAAATAGGCACATGATTAGGTTATTACAATTTTCAGAATCACAAACTGATCAAATTATTAATGTGTCTACATTTGATTATCGTACTTTCTCTTTTGGTTATGTTATTCAGCTTCCCCTGCAAAACTCTGGCCAGAATTTATTTTTGGAGGACATAAAAAGGTCTTGCTTGCAAAGGCTAATCACAAGTCAGGAAACAAAGCAGGAAAAAGGGTCTGCAGAGGCACACGCGCACACAAACACAGACACACAGAATACCTTTTTTGTCTCATTAGTCTATAACGCAATTGGATTTTACACAGCCAGAGGCTGAAATAGATGTGATATTTAAGTGAAGAGGAATAGGAGTGCCAAAAAAACGTGGTCAAAAGCAAGCAACAGTGGCAGACAGTGGGCGGTACACTGCTTCAGACCTAAGCCGTGCTGGCTGAAACAGGCTGTAGATAAGCAACATGTCCATTTCGTTGACATTTCTGGAAAAGCGGGGGGGTGGTTCTCCGATGCTCTTCTTGCAGCAGCATGGACGACAGCTAGAAATAAGCAGTGCTTTCATGGTTGAAATGTCTGCCAGGCATGCTCAGAGGCAGCTCTCTGCTGGAGGTGATAGAAAGCAAGAGACTGGGGGTAGCAATACAACTTGATAAGAAGTAACTGGAGTTCTGTTCTCTCCTTGCACCTCCAACCCAAATTGCTAATGCATGTGGTTGGCAAGTGCACAACTATAAGCCAAAATAATACGGAATCCTGTCTTAGCTCAAAGCCCCTCTCTTTCTAAGAAATCCTTATCTTTGTATCCTTTTGTCAATTATTATAATGTTTATGGGAAATCAATAAAAGCTGTGTTTAAAAAAAAAAAGGGAAAAAAAAAAAAAAAAGGCAGAAGTCCTGACCTTACTGCAGCACTGAGAATACAACATTCGACTGAGGATGATAGCACCCACTGTGCAGAGCAACTGGCCAGCTGGTGAGAAATTCCGGCTGTCATCGCAGAGCTGGGAGTTAACATATTTATCAGATACTTGAGATGAAAAAGAGGTAGTTCTTGGGGACTTTTTTTTTTTTCCCTAAGCCATCTGGTCCTGAGGTGCCTATTACATCTATTATTGAATCATTAAAGTCAATGAGGTGAATAACACAATTAAACTTGTTTACTTGTCATGTAACAGTCGGTTAACAGTGAAATGTAACTTCTACTTTCTGTTCTACTCTGCAATAAAAATACATCTCAGGTCCGCTAAGTGATACCAAAAATTAATGCCAGAAAAATATCTTTTAATTTCTAGTCTAGTTTTAAAGGACATTAATTCTTTTAACTCTATTCTGCATAAGAATATTGTATCACAGTTACTACAAATGTTGCTCCTTTTAGTTACAGCAATAAAACATGAATAATTGGGGGTAAGTACAGATTCATATGCTCATCTTTTCACTCGACTAATCATGTGGGTGCACATTTATAAAAATCTTGCACAAATTGCAATTTCTTCATGCAGAATTGTAGCAAAGGCAAAAAGCTGTAAATGATCAATATAAAAAGTTTTATTTGCATAACAAGGTTTAGAGTATTTCATTAGATACAGTCATAAAAGTGTGAATAAGTAGTTATTATATTGCTATAAATGGATTATATTTCTTTGTATCAATCTGAAATTTAAATCATATGGATTATGTTGTTTAAATCAATTATTAAAGCCAGGAAATCTCACAGTGAAGACAGTGGAATTTAGTGTAAAGGTTTCAACAGCAATAATTAATGTTATCCTAGAAATTAGGCACTAACAATGTCCTTTTATATTTATATTAAACCTCCTTTAGGGATCTAGAAAATTTTAAAATTGTAGATAAATTTAATACAATAAATTGAAGGTCAGGGAATCATGTCCATAGATTTCAGTAGGCTTTAGATCAGAGAATTACTAAATAACATAAAATAGTGTGGATAAAAGAGTGGATAATTATTAATGTTGTCACAAAAAAAAAGTTAGAATTAGAAAAACATCAGAAAATACATTTATAGACTTTATATTTGCTTCAGTTATGTTTACACAGTCATGCTCCCATCAACCTCACACACCACACATCCAAGCATCACACATTCTAGCAAGTTTTAAGACCCAAATGTAGCTTAATATGGTATTGGAAGGAACAGATCTGAGAGTAACAAACCTTCAACCATCAGTTGATATCTCCCAGCTCAAGAAGCATTACTTTGAGCAACTGTAACCTATTTTCATATAAGTGAAATAAATCAAATTATATTACTGACTAAATGGTCAAGATATTAAAAACCAATTTGTTCGACTTCACCTAGAAGTAAATTGGGAATGTTCAGAAGTCTGATGACATTTAAAAGGAGTCGCATGTAGACTCTCAATAAATGGATGCTGCAATACAATTTTCATTTCTTTTAAAGGATTTTTAGCCATGTGTACGTGATCCAAAAGAATATCCTCAAAAGTTTAAGCATTCTACTGAATGAAAATATTGTGCATCATGATGATCTTAAAGTCTCACATCACCAATATTGATATCATTAACTCTAGGCTTTATTTCCTGGCATGACTGGCATGTTCCAGTGCTAGTCTTTTCAAATACATTCCTCATCAAGATGTTTATGTTTCAATATTTCTACCTAATCAGAATTTGCTTTTAATAACAGTGTTCTTGTTATTTCATCATTTCAATCTTTGTGTGATTTTTGTTGTTGTCTTTTTTATTTTTTTCCTGCTGAGTTGTTTGTGGGTTTTATGCTTTTGTTGTTGTTGTTTGTTTGTTTGTTTTGTTTTCTTTGAGTATATTGTAAGGAAGGATTATGGATGAGAGACAGTGTACTTCAGGTTGTACAACAAGATCTAATAAAGAGACCATTGGCCTAGTTTTAAAGGAAAATATGCTTTGTAGACATTTATGATAATATTCATGATACTAAACTTATTATAATCTCAGCTGTTCTTCTTTCTAGTGTCTGTTTTGGGTCTCCATCTGGTGACCAGAAGATAGATCTACTTTTATTACACTGTATTGGTTAAACTTTGTTTTTTATTTTGCTTATTCCTTTGTTATTACATTGAACAAATGTATGTTTTTCCCTATGTAATAGCACTATGACATATTACAATAAGAGTAAAACTATCATATTATGTTACCAATCTGCTACAGTGTTTCCATTTTCTCAAATACTCAGAAAAATATTACATGGCAGGTTTTTTTTTTAATGAATATGAAGTTATAAAATTATAGAATCAATTTGGAAAGTTAACATAGCTGCAGGTAAGTGATCTAGAGAGTGATCAAGAATTGGTGTACAAAGGTGCTGATAATTTCATGAATATCACCATATTGATAATTTCATGAATATCGCCATGAAAAATCCACTCTTTGCCCAGAGTTTGGCCTGACTGCAGTGTTGAACAGAGATCATAGAAGTACCAGAATGAACATCTTTTCCAATTTTCCATTTTGAACACCAGATAGAAAAGTAATACATTGGGAGGGTAGATGAACTCAAACTGATGTATTTGCAATGACCAAGTAACAGATGGAGGGAGGAGAAGCACCAGGATTTGGCCATTTGTCATTTAAAAAAAAAAAAAAGGAAAAAAAAAAAGAGAAATGGAAAACGTAAGCATCAGGAACCATTATATCTGTTCCCTATTCGTTGATAGAAAGTTCAGCTAGGTTTGACTTTTTCACATACACTTACTGAGAGGAAAAAGGTGTTCAGCGTCTATTTATTTATCTTTTAAGGCAAGAAAGTTCCATTTAAATTCTACGGTTCTCCCAGATTAAAAAAAAATATATATATAGCAAGAAACACTTGACACAATTTGGCTTATAGTCCTCCAACACCCACATTTCTCCATCTCTTCCACCTGGCAGCTTGGGAAAGCTGCCCAGGTTATACCAGAATGCTTTGGAAGAAAACCAGTCCTTCAGCATACTAGGTGTTGACAGGCCAACCTGGTTAACACATGGTTCTGCCAGGAAAAAAATTACTGCACACTGGATAAGCTGCATCATATTAGCTTTGAATGTGTCAGATGATCACTTGAAGAGTCTAGTTGCATTTAACATCATTCTAACTGTAGTGTGGACAGAATCTGACTGACTGAAAAAATTAAGACAGTTATCACTTTGTCTTCAGGTCCTTATGGCTTTATGGGGAAGGACTGGGGAAGCCAGCAGAGAGAAGTAAATATTTTTATGTGGTATCTGTATAGGCTTTTATCTCTGAATCTGTTCTAGTAGGGAAATGCATTATGCCCTGGATCTGTTTATTTATTTCTATTGATTATAAAGAAAGCCTAAAATGTTTTTGGGGGTAGCAGTGTGCATTGCTCATGTCTACAGCTTTATCCTTTCAGACTCATATTCACGACAAATTATCAAATAATATTTCACTCTATATAGTTATCATCCAAAGTGGGCTAAATGATTTCCAGCTACTAAGGAAAATATAATGCCATAATATTGTCTAGTGCCTGTATAAATAAGTCTGTGAGGAACAGAAACAATTCAGCTTGAGCTCAAGTATTCTATGAGGGTGGGTTTTTTTGTTTTTTTGTTTATTTATTTTGCTTTCTTTTATGAATACTGCCTTGTCATTGGATTCTCGGGTGTCCGGAAAGACTGAGATCGGATAACTCCCCATCAAACTGTTTTTAACAGTTTATTAAAGTGTCACATTTTCAGTAAGGAAGATTATCTTATTAACAAGACTAATAAAGTGCATCTCCCTTATTTATCTATCTTGACTGATTTTTGTTAGTACCTAATGTCTTTAGTGATATTACAGACAATGTCACTACTATCCTTCAGCTGATCAAAGCCATATTTCAAAATCCAACAGTGCTGGTGGTCTGAAGTGTCTGTAGAATAGCTTTTTTCTTTTTTTATCTGGTTAATAGTGCACAACAACTCTTTGTCAGGCAAGACATTCTCTGTTGTGCCTCCTCAGATGTTCTGCAAGATCAGGATGTCTTTAGACAATGGAACCATACCATTTCATATTCTCTTTATAGGAAGTGACAATATTGTTCTCTCTGGAGAACAATTTCATCTTCTGGTTTCTACTTCTCTGAAGAAAGTAGAATGGGTTCATATTTCATTTACTTTTGGTGCAAGAGTGATTTTATGAAGAGGTGTATAGCTCCACACAGATTAAAGCATCCTAATTTGCATTTTTTTTTTTTTGGTATACATTGTGGCATGTGATTACACACAAGAAATGTGTCCTCTTTATTTCTAGAAATCATACAGTGCATTGCAGTGCTGCTTGAAGTATGTTAAAAAAAGAACAATAATTAATACACACAAAGAGAAATAGGGATGTTGTCCTGAAACAGGGCAGAGATCCACTTAACCTAGAATTTTGCATCTCTGTGTTTAATAAACTTTCAGCAAAATCAGTAAAAAATGAAACACAATCACCACAATCAGAAGAAAATATTAATATGGTCATAGATGTATTTCTCTCATTTTTTTTCTTCTTTTAGATCATTTTATACTGCAGGAAGGTATAAATGCATGAAAGTGAAATAAAAGTGATGATTAAAAAAACTTAACCTACCTCTGAAGTGATAACAGTGTTGTATAAAAGCAACAGGATAAAACTGATTATGCAGGAAATTGAATACATAATTATGCATATTGTGTTATCTTTGTATAAAATCATTCATGATCTAATAGTGATATAGCTGATTGTAAGGAGAGTTTTTTTAAGCCTGGAAGATATTTACCTAGTATTGTGTCCATATAGTGAGAAAGAAATAAAACTAATTTTCCTTCAGTTAGAAAATAAACACTTTCCGCATAAGTGGTATGGAAATGCATTTTAATACTCATAAAACTTTTATTTAAGTAAAGGTATGTCAGCAATGCCTATCATTCTCCCATGTCCATAGCTTTTCATGATAATCATTGCTAGAATCTTTTCAATTCTACTTTCTAAGTGGATATTTTCTCTTTTATGAAATCACCCAGTTTTCTGAAATCATCCCTTCAATAAATAAATGAAGTAAAACTGGAAACAAACAAAAATGGTCAAGCCACTTTTGTGTGTGTGTGTGTGTGTTTGTGTGTCAAAAGAACTTAGACAATAATAGAGACAAGGACCACCCTGGTCTTTGCTGTGTTAATTAAACAAGCGTGACTCTTTATTTGGCCAGAACAAAATACAGAGATTCAAAACGATATCATGCCATAGTTCACTTCTCCCAGTAGGGAGAAAGTATTTTATTGTTTACTTGAGAATAAAATCTTCCAAGAACTGGCAATATTTAATAGCAAACTGCCAAAATATCATACGAAGTATCCTGGGTCTCCTTAAAAGTGAAGATTTGATAGTCATTCCAACAATTATCAGAAATAATTGATAATCTCTTGGATTTTTTAATGTGTCACTGGGGGGGGGCGTTGCTCTTTATTGTGAGACAAGGTAGGCGTACTAGTGGGTCCATTCTTTGCATAGTGTTGTATAAAGGGCAAAAAAATGAGACACTGAAAAGGTAAAGTTTTTTATAATATCCCAACTAGCTCTTAAGAAAAGACACAAGAACCTAAAAAATAAAAATCTGATCTAGAAAAAAGTTTATTCAGATACCAGATAATGTTTTCTCTCAATTACTTTCAATTGCTAGAAACTGTTAGTGCTGATCACTGGATTTTGTAGATATCACTTCACAAATTGTTTGCTTAAGCACACTCTTATCTCTAATTCCTTTCCTCTTTCTAGGTAAAACTAATGTAAATAAATTGACAATTTCCACTTCACCCATGCTTCCTGCTGGCCTTGAAACACAATATGAGCAGATTTTCTTCTGCTCAGCATGCAATGGCAGAATGAGAAAACTTTCTCATCCCCCCTAGCCCCAATTAAGTTCATTCTACCTTTCTGGATTCCTCCTTTGTGCATTAGATGAGCTTTTTTTTTATTATTTATTTTCTGTTACAGAGGAAAGAAACATAGCAGAATTATTAATTTGACTCAAACTCAGCAAAAGAAATCCTTGTTTCCCTTACTTAACTTCTCAGAAGCAGAAAAAAATACACACTATATAAATAAATATATATAGATGTATATATATAAAACACTTAATTTCAACAGCACTTAGAAGCCTAAGTCCTGTTGAAAATTATTGTACTTGCAAAACTGAGGGCAGTCTGTATATCCAGAAAGTTCAGGTAAGAACCCAAGACAGATCTTTTTCTTTCCCAGGAAACAAACAAAAAAATTAAAAAGTTATATTCCTAAGTAAGAGATCTAAATAAAAAAATAAAATAAAATAAAAATTGAAAAAAAAATGCAGCAATAGCTGTCACATCACCACACCCTACCTATTATTTAGCTAGTGATCTATAAATCCAGCAGTCCACATTTAGGTCCTTCTCCAAAAACCTAGTGAGCATGACAATGTTTCTTTCTTTCTTTCTTTCTTTCTTTCTTTCTTTCTTTCTTTCTTTCTTTCTTTCTTTCTTTCTTTTTTTTCTGTCATTTTAACATCAGATGTGGTTTATATAAACTCTACCTGGATTTCCTAAGCAAATTCTCTCCAAAGAAGTGCAGAGACATGACTGTTATGAATCATGTTTCAGAAAATGAGGTGTTGGAGAAGAGAATGCAGAAATCCTCTGAGATCACATAGACAAAATAATTAGCACAAACTACTGGGAAATTCCTTTAAAGAAAAAAAAAAGTGAATGTCTGTTGTAGAGTGAAAATGGATGTGTGACTTTGTCTTATGGGATTTATAAGAATTCTGTAGAGCTGCAGTCTACTTTATCTTTAACGTACAATGTATATGTACAGTATATGTTCTCAAGCATCAAAACTCGGAATGACCAGAATGCCTTCTATTGAGGTCATGCTCTGCATGGAAACATTCTACTTGGCACATGCTGCAGCTGCCATGCGAAACAGCAGTCCCACTCCTACTTCCTAAACGGTGCAAGAGATCAACCATCAGAGGAACAACTAGCCAGCAGAATACAGCAAAGAATGGGGCAAAATCTGTGTTTCCTTCCACGCCCACCCCCGCACCTCCCTCCCCATGCTGTTGTCACCAAAAACCAGGAAAAAACCTCTTAACACCAATGTAGTATTAAGAAGCAGGCATTCTCTTTGTTGCAGTGCTGGATGCACGGGGGATAGCTCCACCTATTGTGCATGCCCTAAGGCTAAAGCTTTTATTTCCCTATTATTGACATATGCATTAACTTTTTGAAATGATCATGCATATTCATTCTATTTCCCAGAACTAATTATGATATATCCCACCCTTGCGCGCGTGTGCCCTCTGTTCCTTTGGTCGTCTCTGACGGTCTTTTGAGACCCCTCTGGTGCTCATCTTTCCGTCCGCTCGATGACGTCCTGGAACTCGCTTCCATATATGGCCTTATTATGTCTCAGAAGGCCCTGTTTTGGTCCCACTGCCCAGCATTCAATGACGTCCTAAGGAAATTTTTCCTTAAGTTCCTGTGGAACTTTTGGTGTTTCAGCTTGTCAACAGAACTAGAGGTAATGGCCACAAGATGAAACACCAAAAGTTCCACAGGAACTTAAGGAAAAATTTCTTGACAGTGAGGGTGACAGAGCACTGGAACAGGCTGCCCAGAGAGGTTATGTACTCTCCTTCTCTGGAGATCTTCAAAACCCGCTTGGATGCAGTCCTGTGCCACGTGCTCTAGGTGACCCCGCGTGTGCAGGGGAGTTGGACTAGATGACCTCTAGAGGTCCCTTCCAACCTTAAGCATTCTATGATTATACGATGTCTAGGAACTCACTTCCATATATGTCCTCATTCTGGCTCAGAAGGCCCTGTTTTGGTCCCACTGCCCAGTTTCAGACAGTTCCTTTAAGATACAGTGGTCCTTATCTTCATCTTCAACTGGTGTTTGCTGTTTTGTCTGCATTCTCTCATGATGTACCAGCAACATCCGCTGTTTTGTCCGTCAGCAACAGTCCTTGTCCTTGGGTGCATTCTTTCTACACCCGCATCCTTGGGTGCATTCTCTTCCGGGGTTCCTCACAACACTGTGACTGTGGAAGTCGTGTCACTACAAAAATGGGGTAGAAGCCAGTGGGCAAGCCCTGTAGCAAAGGTATGAGCTGAATGAGAATGCAAGACCTTGCTAAGGTCTTACTTGATCCCTGCACAGCTGCACTGATGCTTAGATAGCTTGAGGAAAGACTATTATTTTCCATTCTGCCTATAAACACACGTGTACCTAACAAGTGGGTACAAATTCATCCCATCTGGTTAATTTGAGTTGGAGGCCCCATTGACCTAACCTTCATGCATAGAAAAGAGTTATATCAACAGCTCTCAGAGACTGGACTGAATCAATCCATCTCTCTTCCTTGTCTCGAAGGAGATTAAAACAACTCCACTCCTTAAACAGGAATTTTAGTGAAGAACCTAAGGCTAGATGATGGAAATTTAGTGAAACTAAGAGCTTTCACATCTCAGTCAAAGGAGATTTTAACTATGTTTGGTTTAAATATAGAAGTGAATTTCTTAGCTGACATGCAAAGCTTCTGTGGGCAAATCTGATGATTGAAAATAAGTTGTTCATTTGGTAAACAACTGCAATAATTGACAGATGTCAGCAAAATAATAGATGTTTTCAAAGCTAATCAGGAGTCATCAGCATACATTTCAATTACGTTAGAGAAAAAAAGGTAAGTTAAAGTACATGCCTTGTCCACACAAAAGTGTTTTTCTTTGACTATGTTCTCTTTTTCTTTGATTAAGTGGATTTACTGATAATAGAAAAAAAAAAGTGTTGATTAAAGTTGGCCCCTTGTAGTTTACACTCCTCACTACTACTTTTAGAAAAAAATTCTGTGATCAAAGAAAGGCTCAGATGCTATTACCTGAAACTGGTCTAATTTTTTTTTGTGTATAAATTTCCCAATATATTTTCTTATGTTTCTTGAATAATCCTTCACCATTGTGCAAACAAAGGTAAATATATCTAGATTTCTGCCACAACTTATGAATAGCTATGTATTCTGTTTCCAAATGACTCCAAAATAGATGTAGAACACCAAATATACTGGAACAAACTTTTGACTGCTCCAGGACACAATACAAAGTTTTCCAGATTAACCACTTTGGAAAGTATAACTCCTAGAGAGAAAATGGAGGGATTTGATAAGAATGCGAGGGAGCTTTCCAAATATTTTACCCATAATATTATTCTGCAAAATTGTTTGCTGCAATACAACTTTTCAGAAAAATAAATAATTATTCTTTTTCATAAAAAGAACTCTATAGAAATTTGTGTCAGAGTTGGTCAAGAGTATTTTAGAAAAATATTTAGCATATGCTCTGATCCTCTCCTTATAATTAAAATTTAAATTAACTTAAATATTAATTAACCTACACCTATATGTGTCATGTTTATTGTTGTTGAAGGAAAACTCTTCATTTTTTTATGGTATGCTTAGCAACACCTATTACATTGAATTCGTACTCCAAAACTTTTGCTATACTTGTTTTTCCCTATTTCTCCTTTCCTTGTAATTCTCCTTGCATCCTAGTCCTTTTTTCCTCACTCATTCTATCTTTTTTTTTTTTTTTTCAACTTCTATTCTGGTGTTATCTTCAGCATTCAATCCTTCCTATCTCTCTTATTTGTGTTACTCTTCCAACATTCTTTTCTTCCTTCATATCTATTTTCATTCCTCATGTATTTAGTGCTCCTCCAATCCCTATAGTTTCCCTGTCACAGAATACTCTCTCAGTTTTTTCCCATAGCTATTGTTCCTCTCGTTACTGTTTGTAAAATACATCAGCTTTCTGCTTTGTTATTCCCAAATCAGCATTTCATTTGTATTCTCCTTAAGCTCCCATCCCAGTCTGTCAGGGCCCAACCCTCACTGCTCAAAAGCAGTCATCTCCCTAGAGCCTAGACTAAAATGTACTACACATCTCTCTCGATCATCTCATCCTCTAGCCTTGTCTGAACTTTCTGTTAGAAATTATTCAACTAGCATCAAGACAGAATGTGATGCTATAGTACTTTGCGGAGTGTCATATCTATGCTGTGTGCTATTATTTCACATTATAGAGAAAAAAAGTGCAATAAAAACTCTATAGAGGAAAAGAGTTTTTATTTCCACAGATTTCATACAAAAACTACATTTTCCAAATAAAAATAAAACAATTTTAACTGCGCATGTTATAGAATGCACACTCTAAATTTAAGACAAGTGATCTTTGCAGTTTGAATTCCTGTAGGGCTATTTTCCCCTCTAATGTGTCAGTTCAGTCAATAATCATTCTCTCACAGATATCCTGAAGACATTCAACCAAATTCTTCTTCAGAATTCCGGTAGGAAATAACTCCTACAATTTGATATCTGATGAATCGTTAATGGGAATAGTCTCACACTTTCTTGTAGCTTGTAATAATACACATCAGACAGATAAATACCTAAGATGAATGCATTTGCACGGTCCTTGTTCATCCGCAATTTAAAAACAGTGTAAATCCCTTCTTTCAGAAATGCATGGTTAATTGCAGTATAGAGAAATACTGAATGTTTTGGTTGATTAAGCACTATTCAGCATGATAGGACTCATTTAATCCATTTTCTAATCCATATTGTGGCATTCCTTTACATTAAAAAAGGAAAATGATCCAGAACACTTAATTAGCAATATTTTACTTATCTAATTATTTATTCTATCTAGATTCAGTTTTTCCTCAAAGGAATTTGAAGAATGTTAGATGTTATTTAGCATAAAGTAGAAATCCTTAACTTGAAAGAAAATAATTCTGTAATAGATTATAGACTTTTTTTTTTTTATGAAATAGACGTATTTCGTCTAAGCTTTAAAGGAATATTCATAATCATTTTATACAAACTTCCTAATGTTTCATCAGCAAATGATTTTTTCAGAAGTAACATTGCCCTTCAAACTATTTGATTTTAAAAGGATGATAAACTGTATTCTTACAGATTGATACATCCTGCAGGTTTAATATTATACACATCCAGTCATACTTCTGTCTCAGAAAACATTCTGGGAAAACTTATTGAATAATTTTTTTCAAGCTTATTTTTGCTTGGCACCACAAACAAGTATTTAACAATTCAGATACTTAAGACACTATAAATTGTTAGCATCCCTCATTGTCTAAAAAAACAGTGTTCACAGTCCAAGTGATTCCTCCCCTCCACCCAAGTTTAATTTGGATTCAAATTAAACAAAAGAAATGAAGTCATCTATTCTCTTGGAGTGCCTACTTGTAAGGTAATAAAATCTGCATCTCTTTTCTAGTTTATATACCTTTAATGAACTGATCAGTGTTCAAAAATAATTTTTAAGGCATCAAATTGTTCCTGTATATTGTTTAAGGAGTCTGGATTCTATACTATAATGGCTAGTACTTTTAAAGATGTATATCGTAGTGGATTTAGAGAGCTGGTTATTTTTCTGTTGTTGCTGTTTCTAATAAGAATCTTGCAAGACCTGTTCACTAGTGCCATTTAAAATAGAACCCAAACTGGAACGCTTTTCAAAGATCTTTCTCTGCCTAAAATAAGGAAAGCAGGCACAGGAAAAAAATATTTTTTAAAAATTTTTGATCAGAAGTCACCAGATTATTGATTTACTAGCAGCGTGTGAGTATGAAGATCATTTTTAATTCTGTACTTCTTTTTTTGTTAGATTCTTCAGTGTGTATTCTTATGATTTGAATCTAGTTAGCTCCTTCTGTAGTAATGTCCTTTTTCAGGACTCTCTTGATAATCTGTTGGTCTATGCAGAGGAATAACATTGTAATGTCCCTTGCAAACAGGATGTATGCTACAACGTAGGGTAAAATCAATGGCTGTGTAGATTTGGAGCATTTATTGGTATCCTCATGCACTGATTTCCAGCAGACAGCACTGAAAGCACATAAAGTGCATGTGGGACTTTGGACTGTACCCAGCAATAGACTCATTCCCAACTTTGGTCTCCAGTCAGTCTCTGCATAGGTACTGGCCTATTCTACAGAAAGAAAATGGTTAGGAGACTGCAGGCCATTTGCAAAAACTGCATTTGTAAAAAAACCTACCACCACCAACAAAAAAAAGCTCTTAAAAATGTTTTTTCCTCTTCTTACCCATTGACAATATTTTGAAAATGTTATTTTTTTACAAAGCAATGTATGAAATGTTGCAATTTGAAAGCTGTAGTGGTAGTGGTGGCGGAGGGGAAGGAGATATCAAATCAGTATCGGATTCACAAACAGTCTGTGGACCATAGGTCCAATCGCCTTCCTAGGAGCGAATCGAGTTCCCAAATAGTGTAATCACCTATAAGCTCGACCCTGGCAGTATCGGATTCACGAACAGTCTGTCAACTGTAGGTCCGATCGCCTCCCCCCAAACAAGTAGTCAAGTTCACAGTACGATTTATTCAAATGCAACATTTACAAAGCAGGTTTTGGATGTCAGTACAGGAAATTCTCTACTAGAGCGTGGGGTTTTTAGCTAGGTCTGATGTACAAATGTGCAATCATCACTCACCCCAGAAGATGGGAGTGGGCTCTCAGTCTCGAGTCTCCTCAGGTGGTGTCCAGACTCAAGGGGAGGAAAGGGGGATCAGTGCATCAACTGACCCAAGAGTTATGATGGATTCTTCCCTCCTCCTTTTCATCCTTAGTTCATCTTTTACACTTTTCTTTACATTCAGGTGGAGCTTGAGTGACTAGAGTCATACTTAATACTGTTATTGATTGGTGAAAAAGTTTCTCGCTTTCATTTAAAGGCACACTCAATCAAAAATCTAGAGCGCATACTCAGTGAGGAGTGGTCGTACCTCGTAGGCGGGTAACTTTTGGGATGGAGGTGTGGTTTTCACATTATAATGAGCAAATTTCAAGTAAAGGTCATCCAAAAGGAGTGATTTGCCACCCTTGCTGGCTCATCACCAGCACCATATGACACCATGTGACATGTTATCATATATCTCCCATTGGGCAAGCTTTTGTAATGCCAAAACTTCACTTACGCCCTAGTTTTCCTCTCAGTTCCTGCTTTCCACACAGTGACTTAAGGCACAATCATTTCTGGCCTGTTTTGAGCTTGCAAAAAAATATGATTATAGATCGAAACTGAGTTCTGCCTTGGAAGTAAAAGCCTAGTGCTTTATCTTCTAATCGTCTTCAAAATATTGACTTAGTGTCTATGAATGTTCACCGTCCCTAAGGGATAAACCAGAAAGGCTGTCTTAATGAAGTTTGATCAGCAGCTGTGGATGCATGTGTTCAAAAAGTCTACTCTAATATAAGAGTCAATATGCTCGCAGTTGCTGCCAGTATTTTTGTT
The DNA here is from genome assembly GCF_000705375.1 of Tinamus guttatus. The sequence continues at coordinate 87,258 of NW_010582366.1, read as the reverse complement.
AGACAGAAGAAATCAACTGTTCGTTGCATGCTTTCATTAAGTATTTGTGGGAGTTGACTCCCTGACACTTATTTAACACAGTTGCAATTACCTGTTAGAAAAGATTGCCAATACTAGCAAATATGTTCTAGTCTAGACCGTGTCCAGACTTGTCCAATAGAAAGGCAAACTCTGTTAGATTCTAACAGCTGCTGTGAAAGGTGAGTAAATGTCATGAGATTAATATCTTCATTAAGAGGTTTGCAAATCATACATGATAAATAGTGTAAAAACCCATGAGTCACAATTATTTTTACATTGCTTTTAAAATAAAAAGCTAAAATTGCCTTTTCTCTGCTTTCCAGTAATATGGCACTATCTGCACCACACACAAACTTCTCTTGGTTCTTTCCAGGAAATACAAGTTCTTCTATCTCAAAAAACAGTGATTTTCCAGTATTTGTCTGTCTTGTTGTAATACACTTGTGTGCATTATGGATAATAAGTTTTAAACTCAGAATTTCTTATGTCACCTCTAGCTTCTTCTTTAAGGGGGTGAAAAGTGACTTGCAGCTGTTTCATCAAGTTGTTCAGCAAGTCGATTTGAGATTCCTCCTAATTAGATCAATGAAGGTTAAACCATATGAGAGCATAGATAAGATTTGGTAATTACACACTTAGGAAAGAGAAGTTTCATTTGCTGTGAATGAAATTATTAGGACTTTACAATTCCTCTTCCTCAACAGTCTCCCTTGTTCACTCAAACTGAGGGTGGATACCACCAGCTGGAGAAATACAGAAAATTAACTTCCATAGAACGACATAATTAGCTATCTGGGGCCCATATAGAGTACTTTTTAAAAGAATAATAAAAAATAATTAAAAAACTACCAGTAATAACTAACAACTTTTGATACTTACAAACAAAACCAGACTAAATCAACTAGACCACTCTTTCTGTCCATATTTTATGTCAGTTGCACATAACAATCTAGTATATAACTAACCTAACTCCCTGCATCTGGAGTATTGTGTCCAGTTCTGGGCCCCACAGTACAAGGTGGATGTGGAGCTGCTGAAGAGAGTCCAGTTGCAGGGCCACAAGGATCTTCAGGGGCCTGGATCATCTGCCCTATGAGGAAAGACTGAGGGAACTGGACCTGTTCAGCCTGGAGAAGAGAAGGCTGAGAGGAGACCTGATCACTGTATATAAGCACCTCAAGGGAGGCAGTGAGGAGGATGGTGCTGGCCTCTTTTCACTGGTGGCCACCGACAGAACTAGAGGTAATGGCCGGAAACTGAAGCACCAAAAGTTCCACAGGAACTTAAGGAAAAAATTCTTAACAGTGAGGGTGCCAGAGCCCAGGAACAGGCTACCCAGAGAGGTTGTGGAGTCTCCTTCTCTGGAGATCTTCAAAACCCACTTGGATGCAGTCCTGTGCCACATGCTCTAGGTGACCCTGCATATGCAGGGGAGGTTGGACTAGATGACCTCTAGAGGTCCCTTCTAACCTTAGGCATTCTATGATTCTATGATAACTCATTTGTTTTCCACAGAAATAGTCTTGATTTTAAAAGGTACTAATGAACTAAGATTCAGATGTAAGTGGTAACATTTGCTGATGCTCAGTTCAAAAGTCTGTTAAGATCATCCCATTCTCATGGCTCTGAATGAGCAGTAAAATAGAGTAAGCTGCATAAGCAATTTGAGTTCAGTTTCTTTCTTACACTAGTTCAGTAAAGGCCAAATTCCAATTATCTATAATAATTAAGTAGCTTCAGCTCTGAGAGGTTCTAACCTTCGTCAAAGGAATTGTTCGATGACAGCTTTCTGTTGCATAACTATCGATTAGGCTTTCTGTGTTCTTGCAATGTGAGATTGTTAACAACACGTTAATTTATGGCCAAGACTGTTGAATATCTTTTTGTTCTTCAAAAATGAATATGAGCTACAGGAAGTTTTTTTTTCCCACTTCGTATTAGAGAGGGAGTTTATATGTTCATTCAGATATCAAGACCTAATGTAAGACCTAATGTATATTTTATTGATTTGAAAATCATTCCTCAACCATTTTCTTCCCAAGTCATCTTTCATTACAGCTAATAATAACAACATTCAAAAATGTTGAAAATTCGGAGCTCAGTCCTTTTTTTGTCTAAAGTGAATCTATCAGTATAGAGGATCATCTTGTAAAATTAAGGGTGAGTTAAAATTATTTGAAATTTCCAAACATTGTCTCTGGGTAATATGCATGTGAATCGAGCAAATCATCCTTCTACAGTGAATATCACATTAGAACTAGAGCTTGTAAAGTTCTAGGATCAAAGATGCACTTGTTTTATTAAGTGCTGAGCATTCTGCTGGCTGTTCTTCATTTTAAGCAAAACAACTGCTTTTCTTGGCAAAGAGCAGAAGACTAAATATTCTTCTTCTACTCCTGCTAATATTTAAAACTTTATCTTTGCAATGCAATAATACTGCAATGTGATGATTTTTAAAACAGTTTAATGCAGTTTCCTTTCTCCCTTTTTTCAAAATGTACATGAATAACATTTTTAAAGATTCTTATTGCTCCCAGGCTGTCTCTAAGAATGTCTATTTTGACTATACCCATATGATACTTGTGGCATGGGATATAATAGAAAACTTTAAAAAATATCAAATACTCTGATTTTTGCTTTCTAATTCTATGTCTATCAATAGGCAAATGAACACTGAAAATAATTCTTTTTGTTCAAATTGTAATCTGACACAACAAAATAATCTCTGTAATATATTATCTGTATCAATTTGTAATAAGTACTGTTGTAAAATTACTGCCATTATAGATATTCACTTCTAAAATCAGCAGGTGATAATCATTCAGTTCTGAATCTGACATACTACAACTGTCATCATAAGACACTTTTAATCATTATGTGAATGAGCATTTAATCAGGTAGCTGCATATAATTACCTTTTGAATACACACACAATTAATTCAAAATCTCAGAGAGAAACTTTACAAAGTATTAGATGATTTTTGTAGGTGTAGGTACAAAACAAATGGTATCAAAACAGTTCAAAAACCTAACCTCTAAACTGGATTAGTTTAATCTGATGATGGCATTAAACAGCTCAGAAACCTAACCTCTGAGCTGGATTAGTTTTAATCTGGCATAATAATAGATTCTATTATCTTTACATATGATTAATAGCATGCCTCCTCTGTGAAAACACATTTTAGTGAGAAAAGCATTAAATGATATATAAATGATATATAAATAGCAAAATATGTGTGGGGAAAAAACCTTCTTTCTTGATTTTCCTTCCACTCCCTTACTAAAAAAATTCAGAGAAAAAAAAAAATCTTAGCTTTTTTCTCTCCTGCAGAGAACATATATATTTTTTTTCTTTCTCTAGATTTCATTTAAGTGAGAATTTTATTTGCAATCCAAAAAGTTAAAAATAATTTTTAAAAAGTTTTACCAATTTTTCAAAAATCTCTCATTTTAAAAGCATAATTTAATGAAAGATATTTACTGTTCTAGTTTTTACACCTCGTTTCTTAGTTCCTTGTCTCCTGAATGCTTTCCTGTGTATTCTCTTCAGTTTAATTTCTCAATGACATTTTTATTCCCTTTGGTGAACTATCTATCCTCTCTCTCTCTCTCTCTCGCCTTTTTTTTTTCCCCCCCCTAGGAGTGAGATGCAAAGTAGTAGTCTGAAAAATATACATTGTGACAAAAGCATATGAGACCAAGTGTCTGCCTTGCTGACTAGGAGTACGGAATGATAACTAAATCTTTCATTCCATGACTGCTGCTTTGTATAATCTCTGTTTTCTTTGGAAACTGCAGCATCCTCAAATATAACTGTTTCTACCAGGTGGGAAGCTGGCACTGAGTCAGTCTACAAGTAATTGTTTACATACCAAAATTACCTGTTCTCATGGATAAGCTTATCACAGCAGCTGTGAATCATTTCTCCGGTGTAAAAGAATACTCAGTACAGTATATTATATGTTAATTATATTTATTAAAATTGAATTAGGGAAAGTGACAGACATTGCAAAATACCCAAAAGAAGGAAATGCATGGTATTTTTAAGTGAAGAAGTATACTGGTAATCAGAAAATCCTAGGAACATGAGAAGTCTTAAATTTAAGAAGCAAGGGGACTATAAAAAAAGTGCTCCTATGCAAAAGAATAACAAAACTCTCTCTCTTCTAGCTTGACACTTATTTGGTTTTACTCTCTTCCATTCCCTACTAATAAATTAGTTACCCATAGCATAATTGAACTAATAGTCTCCTGACATCTTTGCATCACATATACCCTTTCCACTTTGGAGATACTCCAAGGGAAGTAAGTGATAGGAGGAATGTTGGTGAACATAATTAGGGCAGCCCAGGGTGTGAAATGCGATTAAGGAATCTTGGTATTTTCCAAGACGTACTTCTGTTAATATGTGTTCAGTGCCCTATGCACTGAGTCTTATGCAAAAAAGTTGAAGAAGAGAGAGTGAGTTTTCTGATCTGTTGCTAGGTATTCAGGGATGACTTTGGGACCACAACTCAGATTCTCATGAAGGCCAGCTCCCATGCAGTGAAGGAGATGTTCCATAAATAAAAGTGATAGATTTAGGATTTTTATTCAGACATATATATAATTTATTGTTTTGCTGCTGTTGTTGTTGTTGTTTTTGGTTTTGTTTTATTTTGTTTTCCTGAGATGGTCAGAGTCTGTATTAAGTAACGTAGTTTCCACAAGATACCTTGTCTATGATGCCAGAATCATTTATGTCACACCAATTTTAGCTCCCTCTCTGTCCCTTTTGGTTTAAAACAATTAATTCTTCTAAAACAAACCCTAAAATAAGTTCTGGGAACAGTTGATTTTAGACACCTCTCACAACAGGCAAGGAAGATAAAGATTGGGATGGGTTATCTCCTTTCCTGCTTAGCAGTATTCTAATGTTATTCGCTGCTGTTTGTACTCACTTTGTACTCACTTTGTACTCTCACATACCATTCATACTGTAAAAAATCAACTCGATTAGGCTGTAATACAGCCTGCTCATTACTGCTTTAAAACATCTCCTTTGGTGAGCTGATTATAGCTGAACTTATGACACTGTGTAGTCTAAAAACTTTTTTGTTAGTTTGAAGCTAAGGCTTCTGCTTTACCTGAGTTGGGTGAGTTCAGCTTTCTGCCTGGTAACTACCAGCTACGTTTTTACTGGCTAAAACTGCAGCCACTTATTCTGTCTGCTAATTTTTTTGGTTTGTGTGTATAAATACATATATTTATATATGTATGCATATGCAGTTGTTTATATACATAACTATATCTCTCTATGTACCTATTCATATGCATATTTTCATCTGTGCATATATGCATGTGTGTATGTACACATATATATATGTGTATATAAGGGTTTCCATATCCTTACTACTGTAAAGCTTCTGTTCTATATTACTCCTGTTAAATGAATGTCCTGCTGTTCTAAATAAAGCTAAATTGAAGGTGTTATTGATTTATTGTTACAGATATTGTTTGAGTGACTACAGATGTTTGTTCTCATTGGCTATTTACTAGCTGTGGGGAACACCACTTTGAGAAAATTCGTAGTGCAAAGGCCTTTATTATGTCAATGGCAATTTCATGAGACCCTCTAACATTTAAAACTGATTAAGTTTAGCAGAGAAAATTTTGGGACTCCTCTTTTCTTACAAAAAGAGCTGTCTCCTTTATAAATCTGGAAAAAAAAAAAAAAAAAAGAGGAAACCTGTAATTGTGGATGCCTGCTGTTCATTTTGAGGATGTCTCAAATAATATTTTAATAGCTAAAACTGTATGTTTACTGAGAGCAAAAATAACCACAGGATATCCATTGTGGAAAGCTCTCATTATTCAGTTCTATAAAATATCAAAGTGTCTGAGAAAATTAAATAAAAAATCTACTGATATGAACAGATAAACTGCAAGCCTTGTAAAATATATGAAATGGAACTCAAGGTAGAACTAAATGCAGAATTCTAATATAATATAAAGCATATTGCCATAAATCTTTTCAAGTAACTTACACCATAAAGAATTTACTTGCTTCTGACTGTTTGTTGCTAACTTCAGAATATTTCTTTGCCTTTCCAATTCCTCAAAGAGGCACTGAGATTCAACAGAAAATGAACCATGAAAGCTCTGGAATCCAAGGGGAATGATCTGATTAAAAGAGCAGCAAAAAAAATAACAGCAATGATACAATAACAACAGAACGCTGTACTTTCTGCCATGGATTTGTATATTTGGTTCTATTTTATACACTGACAACAAATCATATTCATGTTTTTGCTCTAGATTTAATCTACTGATTGATTACTCTTTTTTTGTTTGTTTGTTTTTTGTTGTTTTTTTTTTTTTCAAACTGATGTACCAAAGGATATATATTTTAGGCCTTATCAGTTGCAGACATTTTGGAATGTAGAATAGAGAAAACAGGAAATCTTAGTTCTAAACTGCTGTTTAATAATAAATGGAAGCTGTCTGATACATATATATGCATATACACATGTATATGCATCTATCTATATATTCATTTTTTGTTGAAATTGTTTCCTTATTACATCACAAACCAGAAAACTAACATTGAATTACCAGTATTTGGGTTTCTTAAACTATCAGTTAAACTTCTTTATCCCTGCTTGCTTTTTTTTTTTTTTTTTTTTTTTTTTTTTTTGTCAGGGAAAACTAGCATTCTCATTATTATCATTATGACTTAAATTTGAAAAACACTGTGTGACAAATAATAGCTATATAACTGCTTCTGATGAGCTGGGAACAGGGCAGCAGAAGTAACATCTGTCTAAAACTATAATTGGCATGTCCATTTTTTCAAGAATAGTACGTAGTACAGGGTACATGCAAATTTTCTGGGTTTGTGTTTCTGATGCATTAGACAGATGTATGTATACATTTATGTATACATTTAGATAGGCATATGTTTAGATAAATGATCATATTCAATAATTTATTTGATTTTGATAATCACACAAAAAATGGAATTTCTAATGAAATGGAAAGGATTTAAGCAATAATATGTATTTCATGCAACAATATATTTTTCTGTGCCAAAAGTTTCATCCAATTTACAAAACTGTATTCTGCTTTGCAGATATCACAGAAAACCAAACCAAAACAAAAAAGCAACAAAAAATAACAGAGGAAAAAGAAATAAACTAAGACAAAAAGCTGAATACTGGGACAGAGGACTTTTTAGTATGGAAGTAAACTTTCCATTTTCAGTTCTCACACACACATATGACCACAGTGCTGGCTATTCCAGTACTATTTTTGCGTGTGTTTAGTTTATTAGCATAATGAATGAATAAATAATGAATAATGAATAAATAAATAGTCTATTTCTTATGTGGAAACAAAGTAACAATATCTCCCAATATCTGAGTAACAAATCTTGATTATTTACATGAAATACTCGTTCGTTGTATTCAAGTAGTTGATATATCTCATTTGTTACAGGATGATATATCTAGCAGGAGTAAACTGGCATTTTTATAAGACCTGACAACATCACCCTGCTGTTTCAAAAGTTTATTTTCCAAGTTTGTGCTTCATAGTAATAGTTTCTGCTTCATAGCAATAGAACTATAGAGTCTTATCGAGAATTATGGGAAAGACATCTTTGTATTCAAAAATTAATCGTGGTTATTTTATTGCTATCACTAACTGTGGTTATATTTTAAATGTTCATGATATTTCCTTTGTCCGTTTTCTACAGCTAAGTAACACTAACTAAAACTCCTGTGATTCAACTCCACTAAATACCCTGGCATTTTAGAGTTTTTCAATAAATTTGATGTGATATAAAGCAAAGGAAGCACTTTATTTGCATGTATTTTGAAACTGATCATATTACAATAGTACACTTCAATAAGTAGCAACTATATGGAGTTATTGGATTGTTAGTTTTCTCTGGTAATAAAAAACTCCAGTATCCTACAGATTCTTCAGATTCTTTTTTTTTTTTTTTTAATTCCTTGTTGGTTGATTTGGGTATCCAGGGAAAATGTAAACATCTGTACCAGCGTTGATGTCTTATGAAGTGGAACCATCATTCATATTTGTTTTATGATGTGAAGCAATTTTAAAACCTTTCCTATAATAAAGAATTCTAGCAAAACAGAGATGCTTTGTCCTTAAAAACTTCAGCCAAGTTTGAAGGATGAAGAGAAAGATTCCTGTGAGAGGTGAAAGCTACAGAAACTGAATATATATATACATATATATATATATATAATGTTTGATTATTTTGCAGAGGTTTTTAATCTGATTTATGTTTGTAACTGCTTCCAGTAATCGTAGATTTGTGTTTTAATGACTATAATTAATAACTGAGCTCATGTTTTTCCAAACATGCATGAACTAATTTTTGGTCAGTATCACACTAATTTACCATGTGCCCTCTACCTGTAGAAAGATTTATAATATTTCATTATACCGATGGAGAAAATGTTGATTAAATTCTCCCAAAAGGGACAAGTTCCACTTATCAACACAAATTGACACAAGAGAGGGATAAAATGGCTGGTCTGAAACCAAGCACTCATTTCTATGGTGCTACCTCTACCTCACACATCCAGAGGGAGAAAGGAAGTGAGAGGAAGGAATTTCAGGGAATTTCATCCTAGATTGAGATCTCTACTTGGTCTCCAATCCTTTCTAAAAGTTCCCCTCCCTAAAGATCTGTTCTGAAATGCCAAAAAAGTGCCCTTCACAAATGAGAAATAAAGAGGATATGTCAAAGGAAAACTATTCAGGTGTTGTTTGTGCAGCAGGAGGACAGCAGAGCAAATTTGCTGAACAAAGCCATACAGAAAAAGAGCACTGATCATGACTTGAATACAAACAACATCACAAAAAAGTCTGTTGCATTATTAAGGAGGTGAGTTACAAAAATAATAAATATACTGTGCTCTATGAATAAATGAAGAATTCAGAATTCTCACAGTAATGAAACAAATAAATATTGCTGGAGAGCAAGTAGGCAGAGCCAGCACTAGAGAGACTCTTGCTGGAAAAGAAATTTGCAAGATAGTTGCCACAACATGATGATATATAATGTTGTCAGCAGAATGATAGATGTCACAAGTACATGGAGAAGGAAGACATTAAAGAACAGTGAAAAAATATTATGAAAACATACTAAGTATATTGAGGGTAGTTTGGGTTGTATGAGGAATTATAGCAGGGGCTGATGAAGAGATGAAACCTTCCTTTTGCAAATATATATGTATCATTTCCAAATAATAATAGTATTTTACACACACTCTAGGGAGCTGCTGTTAACTTTCTAGAACATTTAATTAACAAATAAACTGAACCTTTGATTGATATACAGAAACTAAAGACCCAAGACTATTAAATAGACCTTACATTTGGAGGAAAGAAAAGCTAATAAGCTAAGATGAGGAGAAAAATCATGATAAGGAGGGAAAAACAAATATGACCAAAAAACAATTTATCAAAGTAAGGGAGCTTTAGAATCATGCTCTTTAATCTTCCTCAAAATTAGCATGATTTACATGATCTTGACAGCTTTTTTACTTAGGCCATTAGTTTGAGAAGGTGGCATGGCAGGTGCAGATTGGATTCTCTCGCGTGGAGAATGGAATAGGAAATTCAGGCCAGTATGTTTAGGTTCTGCTACAGATACCTTAGTGAGACAGATCACACAGGCAGTCTAAATAGCTGCTGCAATTGTCTAGAGTGGCTTAAGTGTTTAAAGGATAGTGAAAAAAGATGTATGAGTTAAAGGTTCCTCATAGTAGAAAGTAGTCTGCCTTTCACAGACTGAAGGGCAGAGCTCCCTTTAAGATTCATACGGATATACATCTCCCTTTATACCAATTACATTAGCTCAGAAATATTCACATTTTCCAATTGCCAATGAGGCAAGAGTTTTGAAAACTCTTCATAAACTAGTTAACCTTCATAGCAGAAATCTGTTCTTCTACTCTGCTATTTAGGATTAGACTTTTTAGTATGCAAATTATAATCAAACATTTTTATTGATTTCCAGAAAGCTTTCACTGTTATATATTATGCAAATTGCACACATGATGTTTTTCATGGAGGTATCAACTTGGCTGCCTAGTATAGCTTTAGGAAAAAAAGTGTCTGTGAGAGCTATTAGAAAAGAAGACCTCCTCACCCTGCTCCACCCCCCAAAAAAGGTATACTGATTTAATGTCACGAGAGGACCCTTTATTTCCAATGCTGGTAAATGAAGACCTATATTTGCCATTGACTTATTTCCTTGCCCCAAACTAGCTATTCAACATAAAGTGTAGAATTTAAATGTTTGTAGCCAGGGAAGTATCAACCAGTGGTAGCAAAGGTGCGATAGAAAGCTAAACGATCTTACAGGGAAACTCTGATGGAAATATACATGTGTATTTATAATATAAATGAATAAAGATTTATTCCTCCATAGTACTTAGTAGAATAGGATGGTAATCAAAATAGGGAAGAATTTCTTAGAGATCTAGTAGGTCAGGTTCCCTGTTGTGTATGGGGAAACACAGAATGCCGTTCTTGCCAATAATCTTTCTATGTTTAATTGGACAGACAAAGAGTATAAAAATAGACCCCAGATGATGTAACAAGAGCCTCATAGATAGCAGACAAATTGCTACAGGAATGATTTATATTGAGACCAAGTGTGATGGAGAAAATACTAATTAATTTGTTTTTAAATGCTATATAAATTACATACCTTATGTTAAACATAGACTGTACTTTCTGTACTACCTTAAAACAGCCTTAATTTTGATCCTGTAACTTTTTATTAGAAGACAAAACTAACAAGAAGTCAATTTTCTTTTAACGCTGTTATAAAATTCTCATTAAGTGTTTTCTGTTAATATTTATTAAAATGCTAAAAATATATATGTTAGACATACTTTTATGCCTTCAGGCTAATCTCATTCCAATTAAAGTTAATCACTTAATCTCTATAACTACTTTATGAGCAACTTATGTCGCAATATATGCTTCACCATGCTGGTCCTAGTAGAATTACAGTGTTGCTTGAAACACCCTAGAGGTAGCCTGAGGCCTCTTGTTCTTCCTTTTACTGTCACAATGTATTTCCTGACTAGGAACCAATATGAACTACTGAAATGTATCTGGCTCCAGGTATTCCAGTTGCTTGTTCACATATATTTGAGTCTTCTGTATTGTGAATACCAGCTAACTGAAGTTTTGTATAGGGAAGATTCACTAGTCGTCTTTATTTTACTAGCTAAATGACTGACTGCATTAAGAGACTAGAATGAAGCTTTATAGCTTGCAGTACTCAAAGAAAGAAAACATGGAACAGCTGTTATAAACAGCCATGCCAGATTTAGTGCAATGAAATAAAAATCTAGACAGACAAGTGAAAAAATAGGGTTGCTTTCCCCCTTGCCATAGAAGACATTACATGGTAAAATAACCCATTTATCTGATTGTGGAATTAAGGAGTTATTAACTCTTTTTTTTTTTTTTTTTTTTTTTGAGTAGTCAGCATGACCAAAGAAACCAGATAACGAAGTATAGTAATAAAACAGGAAACATTTCCTTAGAACATTAAAATGTGGGAGAGGAATTAATTTCAAAGTTATTTAAACATTGATGACTGAACACATTTAAATTTAGTCTTATGATGAAGAAAGAAAAAAAAATATTATTATCATACTTCAAAAATCATCATGGATATGTGCATTTTGAGCATATGCAAAAGTGTAATCTACAATTTAATTAAAAGAATTCTTTTTTATTTTCTTTGCCTCCCTCATCAGCTATGATCTCATACAGAAACAACAGTATGTGTATATAGGCAATAAATAATAACAAATGTTTTTCAATTTTATTTTTCAACAAAAGGAATTTCTCTTTTTCAAATATGTGACCTGTCTGCTGTTTTTGTTATATGCAGTTTCATTGCCTAATGCCTAACCTAAATCTTCCTCAGTGATATATATGACCTTTACCTCTTCTAATCTATTAATCTACTTTCTGTTTACCACAATGTTTTGCTATTCTCCTTCTAGCTGCTTCTTCCTTCTATCATCATATTAACCTAGCTTTTTAGCCCTCCCTCATAGGCTAGATTTTGAAATCTCTGGCCGTTCCTGCTTCTTTGGATTTTATTAGTGCAGTCAGAAACATCACCATGCCCTGGATAAAACATGTCAGAATTAGAAGCAAAGTATTCTTTATGAAACGCATGTATTTATATATGTCGCATGTATTTATATATGTGATGTCAAGCATCTAAGGATTTTGCTGAAGCCAAACCCTCAGAAAAATTAAGCATATCTTTAGCTGCTCTGTAGCATTGCTGCAAAGAACCTTCAACAATAGTATTGAATAATATGGGCAAAACAGGGTGGACACATAAGAATCACCCTTTGGAAATGGTCCTGGTCTGTGTTAGCTTCTGAAATATGCTTGGAAAACTGTTTGGGAGAGTGATAATTAGCACTGACAAAAACATGCCACAGTAGACTCAGGATCTTAACAATATAGATTATTTCATTCCTTATCATTGCTTAATTTACAAGTGTAAGTTTAGTCTGTCCTTAAGAAATGATCCTGTTCTTCATGAAAATATTTGAACATAGAGCAGCACTAATATATACAAGATAACAAGCTAGCACAAATCTTAACCTAAGCAGAAGGGAGATCCTGAAAAGACTAATTATGTATTGAAATGCCCAAGAAGCTCTTTTGACATGTGTTTGTTTAATTATCCCCATGAAAAGATATAAGAATCTCCTCAGGCCAGGGATTTCCTTTTCTTGGCTTGTAGGGTTCTTCTGCTCTTCTTCTGAAGAACCTATATTTGGCTACATTGAAAATGTTGATTAAAATGTGCTGGGGCTCAAATCATACTGAAAAGATATAATTTTTGTCTTGTCAGATATAATTTTTTCTTATATATTCAGGACTATAGAATCACTTGATTTGAGATTGAGGGAAAAAATATTCCCTCATGTATTTAAGATCCTCTGACCCATTTGTTAGGATGAAATTGGAATCCTTAGCTACTGAATTTCTTGATATTTCAAAGGAGAAAAAAAAAAAAAAAGTTTCCTGGTCTCTTTATGCATTACTATTTTCCTGATGTTTTTGACGTTTTTATACTAAAAATGCAGAGCTTTATCAGAAGACTAATTTGCAACTCTTCATATATGCAGAGGGTCAGAATAGGCAATCTTGCAGTTCTTCTCAGTCTAGCATCTGTTACAGATGTTGCTAACCTGAACACTTTCTAGTTCTGTGTTGCTAAATATACTGCATCTTCAAGGACTTTGATGGAAAGGAATTATGAAATATCCTTTGGGACACCTTTGGTACACAAGAAAGGAAAGTTTTTATGCCTTTCTTGACCATTTTTCCACTATTATCTTTTAGAGGAATAAAAACATTAGTTATCACTGTGGATCTTCCTTCTCGTGATGCCTTCACTAACAATCTAGGAGAAACATCAAAATGGAAAACCTATGGCTAGAGCCCCTTCAGGACTGAGACAGGGTATACGGAAATGCAAGCCAATAAGATTTCTAGATCAAAGCTCTTAAGTATCAGAAAGTTGCTTGCTTACGTGAAGTAGGAAAATATTCCCTGAACATTACCACTGTTATTCATCTCTAGTCTCCAAGCTATTTTTTTTTAAATAAAAAGAGGAAAATAAGCAACTTTTCTTCATGAGATTCAACAAGGAAAGATCCTGCACCAGGGGAGGAATAACCCCAGGAACCAGTACAGATTAGAGCTAGACCTGCTCAAAAGCAGCTCTGTGGAGAGGGATTTGAGAGTTCTGGTTGTCAAGAAGTTAACCATGAGGCAGCAATGGCCAAGAAAGCCAACAGGATGCCGACCTGCATGAGGAAGACTGTTGCCAGCTTCCTGAGGGAGGTGATCTTTCCCCTCTACTCAGCTCAGTAAGTGGTAATGTTAAAGAGCCTGTTTCCGGTCTATTTAAATAACTGCGGTCACCTGTCACTTATCTCAGTTGAATGTTGTCTGGTTCCAATAGGTCAGCTAATTATCCTGATCATTAACCTTTAAGAGTACAGAGACTACCATAATCAATGCCACCCTTGGTGTGTGCCACCTCATCTAATAAGTCTGTGTCAGAATATGAACTATTTGATCTCCCAGTGGTTCACTTTTTCCATCATTAACCGTCATTTGGTTTCTTAAAAGAAAATGAAAGTGGCATCTGGCATGAATAAACTCATAAAATGGAATGCATAGTATAAATTGATTGCTGAAGATGAAATAAAGGAAGCAATGATTTCCAAGAACCTTTATGAATCATTGTAAATTTGGAAAGTATCTAGAACTTTTAATGGTCCAAAAAGTGGCAGAAAATAGTGATATGTTCAATATAAAGAAAAATCTACTGCATATAAAGAGATCATAATATCGTTTTTTGGTCAAATGAGGGAACAGGGATTTAAGAAATCTAAATTAATTTATAATTTCACTCTGATGAATTCATTATGGTAAAATTTTAAACATAAATTTTGTTTGAGTTTCATGTGAGGTATGAAACACCTTCCTCTGAGAAATATATAATGTAAGAATGAGTGCGTACAGTGACAAAGGTCATATAAATGTATGAAGGGGGAATTCATCTCAACTAGTAAATGACATCTGAGAATCAAGCATGTAATCTCACATCATTATCTCATAATTGAATGAATAAGACAAAGATAGCAAGATACATTTAAGACACCATTCACCCGTGTTATTTTACAGCACGATTAATACTCTGAATACTCTGGAGGTATTTCTTTCATGGGACTACCAATCCCACTCTCCTCTCCTCATGCTAATATCTACCTTTCAGATGTCTTTCTGCCCAAAACCATAGTAGTTGTCATATGGGTCACCAGAGAGTTAGACATATGTCCACAGACACATGGATCCCAAAGGAGTACACAAAGGTCTATTTATATTCTGAAGCCATGATATAATGCTTCATTTTCCATTTTTTTGAGGTCTTCAAAATCTGCAAGGATGAGGCCCTGTGCTATGTGCTCTAGGTGTCGCTGCTGGAGCAAGGGGCTTGGACTAGATGATCTCTAGAGGTCTCTTCCAACCTCAACCATTCTATGATTCTGTGATGACACCATGCTTCATTTTCTCAAAACTGCTTCATCAGTTGCAGTCTAATTTAACTTTACCATATTTACATAGCACCTAGAATCTAGTTCACAGACTAGAAAATGTATCTTTGTCTTATTGCTGACAAGGGCTGTGTTTTTAGACTTCCTTGTCAGACTCTTCAACCAAAACAAACCAATATACGCAGTTTCACAGAATGGGTGAGGCTTTCATGCTTATTTACCTGCTTGAAAGACTAGGGATTTGCATTAATTACCCCCCAGCTTTGATAAAACAGCTTTTTCCTGAATCTATGCATCCATTATGCAGCACATCTTGGTGTAATGGTCTTTGAAGTTTCCATGCTTCCAAAGACTTTCATCTGTTACAAATGGAAACGAGCCCTTGCTGATAGGTCCAGGTTGAATTGTCATTAACTCCATCAGCTGAGAATTTACTCCTCAGTATTTGAAATATTTGCAACCTTTATCAGTCACATAGATTTAGTCATACTATATTGTATCTAACAAACTGAGAATAGCTAAAAGATGCAAAGCTGTAAAACAAAGACATAAAAACAAGTATGCTTGTATCTCTGTGTTTTCTATATTTTGTCTGTGTGTTTTTTTCTAATCTGTGAACTAGACTCTAGGTGCTATGTAATATGGTAAATATTAATTAAAGTGGGAAGGTTAAGCTGCAACTGATGAAGTGGTTTTGAGAGAATAAAGAATAGTGTTATGTGTATAAACACACAGAGATTCTGTCAAAAAAGCCAAATAGTTATTTTTCATTTTCATAGAGCAAAACAGGTTTTATTATAGGTATTTTGCATATGTATTAATGCATCTGATAGCAAGGTGTTGCAGGGTATATTTGATGAATGGCTTTTAGACCAGAAGGCAGTTCAAACATATAACAAAGTTTGTGAAAAATATGAAACCATATTTCCTAAATAAATAAATAAAAACAGCCCCCCATCCCCCAACAAATTTATGAATCTGGGCTACAGCTGCCCAGTTCAATTTAGTCATAGATTAAATGTAGAAGTTCAGCAATTCTTGTTGGCAGTAGAAAAAAAGTTTCACTTTTGTGATTATATTATAAATTAATGGTTTTACACTGTGGGAAAATAATAATTAAAAAAAAAAGTGGATGCAAATTCTAGTCTTTATAGAGTCTTTTCAGACTTCCAAGGGAAGTCTGAAAGCCACTGACCAGCAGCATGTATTATTGCATGTTTTTTTTTCAGGGCAGAAACTGTGGGAGATGGAAATGTATGTGTGAATCACCATTCAACCCAGCACAGTTCTGCAGGCCTCCAAGGGTGTTATACACATAAATTAGTATTGCCCATCTTGTGAATCATATTCAAGTCTGTGATTCTAGCAAACAGGGAAATATTCCAGGTCCATATTTGTCTATTTGTAAATATAAGGCTAGATAAGTCTGCTATGAGAGGCTAAATCAAGATTATAGAGGAAATAAGGAATGGGATAAAGCTATTTGAGCAAGAAAAATGGAGGAATATGGTTAGTATACCAACATATGCATAAGGAAATTATTTACAATGAGGCATCTAATCTTTTGTGTGTCATCCATCATTATTATTAAATATAGAAAGATGATACTAAAGAATTTGTATAAAGCAGTCTCAAAGATTAAAGACCTTTTTCAGTGCAATGTTTTATTTTTTTTCCTCTCTTATTTTCAAATAAATAAGGAAATACCTATTCTATATATAACATCATTATAACAAAATATGAATCCCAATATGAATAATGTATCTACTGGTCTTTCAAAATATTTTGGTATCCTGTAGAGGATCAAAATGTGACAAAAGAAAATATGCTAAGATATTGCTTTGCTATGTTAGATATGTTAAGTTATTGCTTTACATTTGTTACTTATCTGTGGTTCAGTTACATAGGACCAAGAGGTATCACTGTGTTGTTCAAAGAGAATGCCAGAGGATAAATCATATGCCAAAACGTCCTAATCCTTGAAAAAAAATAAACTGGAGTTTTATATACACAGAGCAAAATGCAAACCACCGGCAATACCAACACACCACTGAGACTGAGAATGGCATGAGAAAACCTGTAGCAGCTTATTTTGCTGTTAGCCTTTGTGCACAGGATAATCCTTGTCTGACCCTTAGACATAGCCCTGAATTTGGATCAGAAAATCGATTATTCCCTTTAGTCTCATTCAGTGTTACCTTTGAAATTTCATTGGGTTGAATTTTTAATGCTTCAGCCATCTAACCTCTTTTGTTCTGTCTGTGAATGAAGCTTAGATAATTGATAACAATGGAGGCTGGTAGTGAGGGGGACAGTTCTTAACTAATAGCATTTCTTATGATAATCCCAAGGAAATGCCTATGGAGAGAATTGCATACTATAGAAATAGTGTGATTGGAAGGGATATTCAGGCCTATAGTTACATGTGAAATGCATGCTGTTAACTACATTTTTAGCCTAAAGTCTTCTTTTCTTTTCTTTTTTTTTTTTTTTTAAATTGATGTGACCTTAACATTTTTTTCCAGCAAAGTCTCAAAGATGTTTATACATCTGTTCCTAAAACAAGCACAGCTAAAATATGTCTGAGTTGGAATCAAAAGAAAAGCATTGCCCATCATCAGCCTGATCAGCGTAATTGGGCAATGCCATAGCCCAA
The DNA here is from genome assembly GCF_000705375.1 of Tinamus guttatus. The sequence continues at coordinate 69,441 of NW_010582366.1, read as the reverse complement.
GAAACACATGGAGAGTTGGGAATAGGAGCTTCTTCTCTTTGTCCAGTGAGCAAACACCTGGGCTTTGGGCAGTGACAAAATCCCACAAGAACCTTTTCTACATAATGAACCAGGAATTAAAAACTCATTTAAAAGCAAGTGTCCTGATTAGCTTCTAGAGATCTAGAGAAAAGAGATTTTTTTTTTTTTTTTAATGCATGAAAGTGCTTTCCAATCCAAAGTTTAGGTTACTGTTTTTTTTTGTTTTTTTTTTTGTTTTTTTTTTTTGAAGTACCTACTGAAACCTAAAGGATGTTGCTACAAATTCAGTACAGTAAAGTAGTCTAGAAAAGATCAAGATGACTCAAGAACACTGATTTTAAAATGCTTACTGCCCATTTTTTGAAAAGGTTTATCATAAATACATATCATACTGGAGAGGAAAATTTAAGCACTCATAGTTAAGCACTTGTAGCTGATTTTCTGTGTATATATTTGGTTTGTCATTTCTGACCTATGGATACGCAAGCATGATATAATCCTTTTCTACTGTTCATCAATAAGTTGAGATTCATCAAACTTGAAACACAGTGAGAGCTATGCTTACAGTGTAACTTTAGATGTAACTTCAACTGGGGAAATATTTTGTAATTTCTTGATCTCAGCAGAAGATATCCAATATTTTAAATATTCAGAGTTATTATATTTTAAATATCCATATTTATTCATATTCATATTCATTCATTCTTAATTATATCTATCTATACATGTGTTAATATATATTTTGTGGGCATATATGTGCATACATATATATTATGACTACTTAACAAATGAAAGATAGTAATGAGAAAGAAAATTAAGTTCTGTTCTTATTAAAATAATGAATAATTAGCTATGTTCTCAGTGCAGTATCTTTGAATGAATTTTTATACCTACTATCTAGTCCCATCTTTCCCTCACTTTCCCTCAAAAAAAAAGCAAAAAAGGAAAACACTCTGACATCTGTCCGTATATCTTTTCCAAATGATAATGTATAACTTTTTTTTTTTTTTTTTTTTTTTTTTTTTTGAGAAGGGAAGGGGTGGTTTATCCTTTTTTATTTTGGAAGTAGTTTTAATTGATATGGTAGGATTTACTCTCTCTATCAAACCAATTCAAGACTATTAAAGTAGCCTATACATTCATGATTACTTTCTTTTCAAAGTCAAAGCTGTTAGAATCATGTGTCTGTGTGAATTTAAAAGATCCCTTTCACAGTTCACAGAATCTGGTTCTTATTAGGTGCTTCTTGCTATAATATGCAGTATAGGAGAGACACCACCATAGAGTAACCTCAGCTGAAAAGGACCTCAGATGTCCAGATAGTCCAAAACCATGCTTAAAGCAGGACTAGCCCAGCCCAGCCCAGGTAATTCAGGCCTTGTCAAACTGAGTTTTGGGTGTCTCCAGCCATGTTGAACATGAGATTCCACAGACCTACTAGGCAACTCATTATAGTGTTTTACCACCTTCACTGTGGAGAAAATAAAATCTGTCTGTCTGTCTGTCTGTCTGTCTATCTATCTATCTGCCTACCTATCTGCCTACCCAGCTGCCTACCTATCTATCTGCCATCTACACAGTAGTTTTATACCTTAGTAATAACTCCCCTTAGCTTTCTACTTTTAAGGCTGAACAAACCCAGTTCCCTCAACTTTTCTTCATGCAACAGGCAACTCAGTCCCTTGCCCATCTTGGCAGCGCTCCACTGGACTTGGACGAGTATGCTAATGTCTGTCTTGTACTGGGGAACAAAAAGTTGGACACTGTACTCCATAAGAAGTCTGTCTGTTCTCAAGTGTCAAATAGATGAAAATCACCACTTCTGTCACTCTGATGGCTACTTTCTTGATACTGAACTGTATAGATGGCTGCCTTTGACACCAAGGCAGCCATGTCACGTTTAGCTTGCTGTTCACCAGATCATAGGGGTTATTCCTTCCTTCCTTCCTTCCTTCCTTCCTCCTTTCCCCCCTTCCTTCCTTCCTTCCTTCCTTCCTTCCTTCCTTCCTTCCTTCCTTCCTTCCTCCCTCCCTCCCTCCCTTTCCTGCTTTTCTCCAGCTAGCACCCAAAAAATAATCTTTCAGAGTGACCTTCTCCCAGATTCTTCAAACTTTGCACTGGCTTTTGATGAAATTAAAAAGGTTCCTGACAGCCCATTTGCCAGTCTGTCAATACTCCTCTGATTAGCAGCCTTTCACTGCCACAGCTTTGGCATCATTTTCAAATTTGGTGAGAGTGCATTGCATCCTACCACACAGGCAATTAAGCTTTGTTTGGAACATTAATCCCAGTATTCGCCCTTTTAAAAATGTCGTTAGTAGCTGGCTTCTAGTTGGACTTTGTGCCATCACAGAGGTGCACTTACACTGCTCTTATCCAGTCCATATTTGTTCAGTTTGGCTGTAAATATTGTATGGAAGACCATGGCAAGGAGCCTGTTAAAGTGGAGGTGTACAACATCTACCTCTGTCCCCTTCAGAGGGGAGACAAATATCTGCAAGGCAGATATTTGGTCAGGCATAATCTGTCCTTGGTGGTTCCTGGTGGCTTCTCCAACCACCTTCTTTTCCTTTCTTGTCTGGGCATGGCTTCCAGGACAATTTGTTTCATAACCTTCCCAGGGATTTAAGTGAGTAAGCTGGTAAGCCTGTGGTCATCCAAATCCTCCTTCCTGATATTCTTAAAGATATATATTCATGTGTGTGTTATATAAATATAAAAATATACCAATATTTAATAATATGTATATGATTATGATTGGTATACATACTTAAATAAAGTTCATGCATTTTCTCTTAAATAATCTTTAGCAAATGTGTCTTAGAGACAGAGCATTAGGCTTTCTCAGAGAATCCTACATGTTTTACTGAAGGCTGCTGGAATGGAATGACATCTAATGAAAAACAGCATGGGGGAAGTCTAACTTTGTGATCAACTCTAGATATCCCTGAAGTAAACTCAGGACAAGCCCTTGCCCATTCTTTTTTTTTTATTCACATCTCCATGGAGCTGAGCTAAGGTCAAAGGTAATCAATTTTGCCCCAGGAAGCAGCACTTTCTCCTGTAGTGTTTTCTGCATCCATAGTGTCCAGAATGAATTTATCAATTATTCCTCATTGGAATCCTCTCTAAATATGCTCAGGTACTGGAATGGTATATATTAGGTGCCAGACACACTACTTTTAAGAACAGCATCTTCCTAAAAGGTATCAAAATAAGATTTTCTCAAAATAATGTTCCAAGAGATTATTTTAAATTAAAAAAAAAAATCTGGCAATAACAGGAAAAACATATAGCTAATATGTATATAAAAATAATACTCTAATACCTCTAATGGTTACTTTATTATTTCAAATATGTAATATTCTAAAGGTAGGAATTTCATGTATTTATTGTGTTTTTATGTCCATGACTAATTACTGGAAAGCTGAAGCTAGGAAGGAGGTAAGGAAAATTAAAATTGTTAAAAGAGGATTTATTTCTCTGCTTTCTTGATGTTTGGGTACAGTTAGACATAGCATTGAAAAGATCAGACGAATAGGAATTTGAAGAGAGAATTTTGGAATTAAAGTGTTGCCAGGATAATGAATGCTTTCAATATGGCTGAAATTGGCATGTTGTACATGAAGATATAGATGTAGACAAAGGCATCTTTACTGTCCTCTTTTGTGTACAAGTACCAAGAGTAGAATGTGCCAGGCAACTCCTCCTGTGTCAAGCTGCCAGCTTACAGAACAGGCCACAACAAAGACATCAGGATTCATAACAAGCTGCTTTCAAAGCAGCTATTTGTTGGTAAATTTCTTGCCTTTTCCTTTCATTATGTGTCAGAGTCACTTTAATGTGGCATCAGAGCATAGCTTAAAGGCCAAGTTCTTCCCCTTGGACTGAGCCTCAGGGGGTTGCCAGAATCGTAGCCTAACACATATAGTAGCATTCCTCTTGTATGTAATTGCTAATATGAAAAATACAGACAGCTGAAACTTGCAGTGCTGTATAGCACAAGAGTGACAGGTATCCCATAAAGCCTCCTGCGCCCAGTGACACTGCTAATGCTCTTGAAAGAAAATGACATTGTCAGTGAGAATTCATGCATCTTCTTGTGCCAAGATCAAGCATTTATGGTATATCCCCATAATCCCATCTCTAAACTAATACCTGCCTTAAATTGAAGCAACATTACCAATTAGTCAATAGCCTAGAAGTGCCTTCTTCTTCATATTGTGAAAGTAAGGTTTGGTAAACTTAAAATATGATTTTTTTAAGACAAACTAATGATTGTTTTTCTTGTGAAAATAAATTTTGATAGGAAAGGTAAAAAAAGCAGATAAATATTTGTAAGTGAAACATATATTTAATTGCTGAATTTATTAATATTTGAATGTTTGAGAGTTTATTGTTGCTTTTAAATATTCTGAACTAACAGTTTCCTTCACAATATCTTTTCTTTTTTTCTTTTTTTTGCCCCTCAGCTAGCTGGCTGATCTTTGATTATCTTTCATGTATTTTTTTCTAGCAATTTTAGATGACCAAAGACATTTATAAAGGTAAAAGATGGGAAAAATAGTTACATCATGTCATTATTTTTTTCCTACTTCATCAGTTAGAAACAATATTAAGATTACTCCTCTCTTTCACTAAAGTGTTTGTGAATCTGCTTTCTTAGAATTCAAAGACTCACCAAGTAAAAATATATTATATTTTATTTTAAAAAGTACCATGTAGGTTTAGTATTTAGAGGGATAAAGTGTATAACTCTTCCCCCACTGAAATGGAAAATAGTATCTGATTTTGATTCAGCTCAACAAAATAATTTGGAATATTAATCCAGTGGGGAGGAGAAAGCAAAGGTCTTTCATTATCACTGACTGCTAATTGTCCATAAGACAGAACTTGACTTCTCAGAAATCATAATTTATAGAATGATTTAAAGAATTAGGAAGACTTAAGAGCTGCATAGGAAATGCAAAGTGCAACATGAAGCAGCACCTTGGAGAATCCTCAGCCTAACTACACAGAGATGTAGTTATGTGCTAAAAAACCAGCATATGTTTAAATTCTGTAAAGACTTGAGACCTTGGTGATTACTGCAAATGGTGCATCAAAGGTGAAATAAAATAAGAAAAGGAATTCAAAATTAGTACTGATTATTATACTAAGATAAACAGTATGTATTTTTTTCTTGAGTGTTAGTAGCTTCTTTGGCAGTATATAGAAAAAAGATGTTGCATATATACTATTACACATTGCAGATTGTCAAGGGCACTTCTGAATTCAATTACATCATTATAGTTTGGAAAGCAAACTGGAAACATTTCCTTTTCAATAAATTAATTGCCAAAACAAATTGTTTTGCCACCATTACAACAAATCCCAAAGAGCTTGTTATGAATGTTCTGTAAGCAGCAATGGCAGGCAAATAAAACATCATATGTTTAACTCGTCCTTTTCTGCCCATTGCATATGCCAAACAATAGACAGAGATAGCTAAGAACCTCTGAATTATCAACAGTCTAAGAAAGCACATTATTTTTGTTTGGTTTCTTATCATGCTAAAAATACAGAATCAAGACTTGTACCATGTATTGGGCTTGGCTTTGCAAGCTGGAAATGTCATCATTCATAAGATTAAAAACTCAGCAATATTTCTACAAACACAAATTCAACTGCTTATATAAAAATAAAAATAATAAAAAAGCTCTTTTACCTAGTCAAAGTCTTTACAAAGCCTTTACAAAGGCATATCAGCATTCTCATCCAAATGCACAAGTCTTTTAATCTGGGCTAACTTCTATTAAGGCTATTCAAAAACAGCTGAGAACAGAAAGAGAGAGAGAGAGCTTGTAAGAAATGTGGTCAAACAACTACAATTTGAGATGAATGTTCATCATAAGACATGGTTGCAGAGCTATGGAACTCAATTTATAGGTAAAATATCAAGTATGCCTATCTCATAGACCTTCAGGAATTATGTAAAGTTATGCTACATTTTATTTTTTTGTCTGATACAGGTACTGTTCTCACTAATCAAATCTGTAAGCAGGTGTATGGATGTTAATAAATATGCACTTTTTTTCTGCAGACATGTAGAAATTAATCTTACTTCTCAAACACTAAGTAAGATAGTAGCTATGCAACTAGGATAATAGCTGTGTGACTGAGATAATAGAAATTAGCCTACCAAAAGGTGTTTAAAGTATACAAACACAGCATATATGGAGGACAATTCTAAAATGACCACAGAAGGTATTATGTAAGTAAACAGAAGGGTAGCCCATATGGTCTCCAGTTGCATTTCTCAAAGAACATGTGTTTTCAATATTCAGTCTTGTGGCTTATCCGAAAACCTCATGTAGACGTTTCTTAGAGCATACAAAATAAGTCTCAGCATCTATATTTAGGCATCTGCAACATTATTTATAGTGTCACGCATATAGGTGGGAAAAGGCAGCCAGTGGGGGTCTGGGAGGGATTTGAGAATCCTAGAGTCAGGATTGAATTTCAGGTTTCAAAGTAGAAAATGGTGATGAGAACTACGGGAGAAGAGGCTGTTTGTAAGTTAGGAAGATCTAAATCTTACAATGCTCAGTGTGGATATTCAGCTACATCTTGTCCTATCTGGATCTCAGTAGAGGTGCTCTGTTCTCTAGATGCTGTTGGCTGACATGGACACTGAGAGAGAGTGTAGAAATAAGAGGGTAAGAAGAAAAGAAATTAGTCCTATTCTGTTATGTCTTACCAGGCTAGAAAAGAATAGCTATAACCAACCTTCCAAATATATTGCAAGAATATTGCAAAAATATTTTCTTCAATTAGTTTATGGAGAGCTCCTCAGTGGAGCTAATTATTAATAGAATATTTAACTTTAGAACCAAGTTACCAGAGGAATTCTCAACACGGGAGTTAGTGCATCACCTTCCTGTATAATGCATAGGAAGATGTTCACTTCTAAAAAGGTGATTAACAAAAACTGGATTAATGCAAGGTTTTCAATAATGTAGTCACATGAGAGATCAATATAAATCAGTTTTGCAACATAACATTAATTTTTAAATAATTTTCCAACTTTGAGTCAAAATCTCCTCTGTCTCAGTTCCTTATCTGCAAATAGGAATTGTAATAACTATTTGACCATTTAGGTAAATTTAGACAGACTGTTGCTATGACTCTGAATGGTGCTTTTAACTGGTGATTCCTTTGTTCATTTTGTTTGTTTGTTTTGTAAGTGTATCTGGTCTTTTCTGTAATATATTGATATCCTACAAAAAAAAATCCTTAATTCAGAGACTTTTTGATTTTTAGACGTGTAAGAAACTTAAATATCAAAAAATGTATGATTCTAGTATAGTTTAACTTAATAATTATACATATGTATATACATATATGTGTATACATATATATATCTTATATATATAAAATTATATGTATAGTTTTTTTTGTAGTCGTACTTGACTTTAATTCTCTGGGAAGAGAAATCCTGTTGTCTCTGAGTGCCAGCTATCATATGATTGATCATATATATATTCAGATTGATTCAAAACCAAGAGATTCAGGTAGCTTTCAACTCTCACAGTTTTCGTCTCTGTTATATGATTCACATGTACTGTTTTGAGAGATGAATATACAGTTTTAATGAAATAAAACTGATAAAAGACCTGAATGAAGGGAATGAAATTTTCCTTCCATACTGAAAATGGCAAAAGAAAAATGACATCTTACCAGACTTGCTGTGGGTATAAATCATTACCAAGTTCTGTAGAGTTAATAAGCTTTTAGGAACTTCTGTTTTTCCCTTTTGGGACCAAGCAATTTGAGAGAGGCTCTTGAAAGCTTAAAAGACTATTAAAGAAGCTATCAAGAGTTTGTAATGGATTTACATTCAGCTAAGACTATATATCACAAATGGAACCCATGAGGTCATTATATAATTGTGAAAGACACAGTAGAAATTGTGTCAATGATCTCCTACACTTGAGAGAAATGACCACTTTCTCTCTTTTTGCCTGGGAAGCAAAAACAAATAAAAACAACAAGAAAAGATCAACAGCTACTAAGATATGCATACAATTTGTATTATTCTTTCCCTTTGAAGTATCACCCTTTCGCTTGGCAAAATTAGAGCAAAATAAAAGTGGTAACTAAATGTAACACTACATATACTGTTTAAGCATTCCGACTGGAGGTCATTTGTTGGGCTTCTGTTTGTCTCCCAACTGGAATTAGGGAGGCAGATTCTACATAAATGAGGTTTGGTCTCTTGGCCATTTGTCCTCCCACCTCATCTGTCACAGGTCTATTCTTAGATATCTTGATTGACATTTAAGTAGTAGCACCTTATGCCATGCACACCTAGAGTAAATATTCCTACAGGTCAAGGAGTTAAGAAACCACCAAAGATAGATCCAAACTCTATGCTAAGTAAGCTCACAATCAGAAGGATAAATTACAGTCACTTTAACAAATGAGATTTTAGATACAATAAATGTCAGTGCTACTTGACATCACAAAGATAGAGGAAATGAACATGCAAAGAACAAATGAACAAATGTAGTATAAATTTAGAAAACTTTTAATATGAGCTAGAAGAAGGAATAGGTAGGATGCACTTGCAATGACAAGGAAAAAGGGAATAAGCGAATCTGAGTTTGCAGAGAGACTCAGCAATGAAAAATAAGGAGTAAAAGAGGTAGGAAGGAAGAAACAAACCAAAGAAGACAGGAAGCAAGCAAGAAAACAGAGGCAAAATAGATGGAAAATAAAAAAAAGAGGAAAATTATAATCACCTTAACAGTTCTGAGTCACGAGTTATAGAATATTCCATGTTATTAATATCTCATAATTATAGTAATATAAGCTTAGAGTCCCTAACCCATCTCTTTATGTATATGCTTATTTTAGATTCTCTTTTGCTTTTTTTTTGTTTTTCTTTTTTTTTTTTTCTTGTCTTTTGCATATCTCAAGCACAGGATTTATTTAAGCAAAATTTCAGTTACAGGCTTGTACAAAGACACAAAGTTTGTTCAATAATGAAACAAGTTATTCTTGCCTTTCAAATATGTTTGTTTCTTTATTATTATTTTTCTCCTGGAGTGAAAGAAATATTGTATGAAAAGTCATTACAAAATAAGATAAAACTCTTCCTTTCTCTCTGCCATTTCAGTAGTCTCTTTTTGAGAAATATCATCATTAGACATAGGACAAAACAAGCCACTTTGTGTCTAGTTTGTTGATCTAGTTTCAGATCTGTGCTTCATTTTGCTTATTATTTCTACTGATCTTCAGTAGGTCACACATTTCTGCTTGGCACAAACTAGTACTGCAGGGAGTAGGATTCTGCAAATCAAAGTCCTGTAAAGAAGTGGTGCTCCTGAGTCCTTGCAGCACACAAGGTCAACAAGAGATGTGGCCTGAAGTTCTACTGCTTGAATCTTGACCTTCAGTGAGTGATTCTCCAACAACTTGGGAGGGACATCATAATTAGATAAAATTCTTGACTCTGTTTATTGAAGGGCACCAGATTAAACTCTCTGCATGTTTGATGAGAAGTGAAGTGATTGTTTTCCCCACTTCAGATGCTTCAGCATGCCTTTTCATTAATGTTTTACCACTTGCATACTGAATTCAGATGCTTTTGAGAGGATGTAGGAAAAAAAAAACACTCCCCTTACAACATTGTAAGTCTTCTTGTGAATGAGAATTCTTTCAAAGGCAGTCTTATCTTGCTTATGTACCCATTGTACAACAATTTGAAAAAGCTGGCAGTTTACTTGAGGAAAGTAAATAAAAATCTGCCTGAATCATATAGTATTTAAGTGAGCAAGTCATGAATTATTTCAAGATCTCAATACAATAGACTATGTAATGTAATCAAAGCTAAAGTGAGTTAAATGCTTTCCTCTTTAAATTGTTCTGTAAACTGATTGAGTTATAGATGAGCTTTTTTAGGAGAAATGATAAAATATTTATTCTTTTATAGATGAAATGCAAAACATCCTGCTGCTCATTTTATTTTAGTGAAAAGATTTACTAAAGCAATTTAGCTACAGAACACATTGCTGCAGGCACTCATCAGGCAGATCTCTTGCAGAGCATATGCATACTAGCACAAGAGGTGAGATGCTAAGTGAGAAGCAGAAAAATGACAGTGGTCTTATCAAATTATAGAAAATACTGCAACTGTACCGAGGGAGAAATTTGGTAGAAACTCCTAACCATAGTGGACTATGCATAGTAGCAGTCACTATCAGTTACTTCCTTTTTACATGCCTCCTCCTTTGTAAACCCTGAATTCCTTCCAATTTGCTTTTTAGTGATTAATGCCTGATTAGTGTATCTCTGGGACAAATTTGACAAGATTCCTTCAGAACCTCTTCATAATCCTTCTGCTATCATATATAGATTACTATTTATTTCTTCTATATATTAAAAATATTTGGATGTGTTATAAATACCAAAACCTTTAGAAGCAGAGATTTTTACAGTTCATCCCTCAGTCCTCTGGGTTATTAAAAACAAGAATGAGCTTAAAATTTAATAGAAGGTGGCTTTAAGATGGTTATCTGTAAAACACACAGTGCAACACAAACATTCCAATGCTCACATTTCATTGTTATTATAGCTCTTTTCCTGTCATCTCTATAGGAGACCAAATTCCAGGAGACTAGTTTGGGCCTGCTGCTTTGTTCTTTCTTTCCACAGGGAAACTAGATTGCTCTGTGTCATAATTTCTAGCTCTTGTGTCCCAGTTGCTGTCCACTGAAAAATAAAGGGCTAGCAGACTGAAGAACAGTGCAGTAGCTGTGTCCATCCCATCAAAGGATTATGCTCATATGACATGGCTTCTTTTATTTTTCAGACATAGCAAGAATTGGCTTTTTTTTTTCTTAATTCAGTTGCTCCACTGCAGTCTGCTGATATTAACAGATAACAGAGTTGTAGTATTTGACAGTCTTTCACTGCTGGTTTTGGTGATATTTGTTTTTCTTACTTAACAACTGATCTAGATGACCTCAGTTAACATCACTCATATGAATGGCAACATTTCTGTTGTCCCATTTAGCCACAATCTTTGCCTTTAACACCAGACAGCATCAGCGAGGAATATGACTCCCTAGACTGTGCAAAGTCAGGTTTTGGCATTGAATTCATTTCCTCAACTTTGGACTCATAAACGCTTTGAAGTAACTTAACTCCTCTGAAGTTGTGCTATTGAAAGCTCCCAAGTCCATCAGGTAGCCAACTATTTCCCAACTATCTAACAAGCATATTCTACAAGATAAAAAGTCAATGAAAGTTGGAATATTTTCCTGTGGGAAAGATCAGTCTGTTCTTAGGATGTTAATTTCTGAGCTCTTTACCTTCTGACCTCTTTGTGAGGCCTGAGGTGACTTATCTCATTTGGAAAATAGTAAAACAGGAAAAAAACTACTTCCGAATGAAAAAAAAAAAGAAAAGAAGACAGAATACAAAATTTAGAGATTGCAAGACAGCAGTGTTATGGTGCTGGGAACCACACTACTCAAGAAAAGAGTAAAATATCCGAAAATAGTTTATATATGATATTCAATATGCTGTCTCATTTTACTATTATTTGCTTTTCCATCTTTAACAATAGTTAAAGAAACAAAACTTATTGTCTAAAGTTTACTGCCATAAGCTCATGATCTTGCATTAACCTGGCCATTGTTTTCCTAAGGCACTCCCTAATAAAAATAATCCGTTTTACTTTTACATAACAATTAAGAAAAAAGTAAGATAAAAAAGACATTGGTCAGCTCTACCTCATAGCGCCAGCCTTCACTGTTTTGCAGTCCACCACAGAAGATAAACTTACTCAAGCTCAAATTTATATTAATTTTCTGTGTGTGTCATGCACAGATATATTAACATCAAAGATCAATGAGAAACCTGCTAAAGGTTGTGAAGCATAATGCCTTTACTCTGCCGTATTGAACTGAAGCTGCCTGGAGAAAAAGGATGGATGATTTCAACATCAAGCTTAAATAAAGAAACATGGAGCTCCTTCAGATTATCTGTGGCTGCAACTTTATCACCTTCACAAAGTCACCGTAAACAAGTGCTCTCACTCTCTGACCTTTAACGGCTAAAACAAGAATGAAAGAGCTACAAATGTACATTAAACATTCCTGATGAAGGATTTCATCTAGCTTGAAGAATACATTGGGAAGTCTTGTGACATAGAAATAGAACACAAGGTTGTAATTAACCATTTGAAAACAATTACTTTGCTGAAATAACAATAATTCTAAAATCTCTGTTTCCAGAAAAAAAATGGTGTAGATTTGTACAAGATACTGTCTTTATAAATAACTGTATGTTATGGTAAGATTAAATTTTAAATCTTGTGGACAGAATATGCTTTATTATGCCAGAAATTATTTGATTAATTTTCTGAATTTATAACAGCCTCTATTTTTTATTACTTGATTCTTGAACTTAGGCACTGCCTTCATCCTCCTACAAACCCCAAATATTGTGAATATATTTTCACATATATATTAGTAAGGAACACCAAATAGCAAGCCCAAAGAACATCAGGGAAGTTGATTTCTAATTAATATGTTTGAAATATCTATTTTGATTAATATCTGCTTTAAAAAAGTATATCATTAAAAAGTGTTTTTATTAGTAATATTACTATTACTATAGCTAATATTTTATAAGAAAAATAATGCTATCTTTCCAATTCATATATAATAAGTCATATTTACAATAGTAATTGAAATATATTATTATGTTATATGTATCATATATTACAATAGTAAATAAATGTGTCTTTTAAGAAGAAACTTTATTCTAGTACTATAACTACTTCTGTGTTTTCAAAATCTGTGTATTGGGTTTTTGACTTTTAAAAATCTTTTCAGATTCCTGCATTGAAAAAAAATCTAAACAAAAATATTATTATCATAAAGCCAAATATTCTTTGTTATTTTCATATTAATTGAATACAGAAAATTTTGGAATAGATGAGAAAAATAACATAATTAAGGTACTTACAATAGTGTTCCTAAAGCTACATTTTTCCCCAAAATCATTTATTATCATTCACTAACATTTTCCCTGATAATGTTATACATATAACTCTATATATTTAATTATATGTAATAGCATTATTGAGACGTTTATGTTGTAAATAAGTGGCACTGCATGATTTTAATTCCTATATCCCAGTGAATAATTTATATTGTCTTTTGAGACTGAATCATAAAAAGGTCTTGGGAATTGCTTTAATGCATTAGTTGCCCTACCCTTCACTACAGATTGACCTGTGTCTCTGTGAAATATTTGTAATCTTCTATTCTGTCTCAAAGTACTCATGAAAAACCTCTTTTACGTACTCTAGGGTAATATATAACAAATAATTGCTAGCAAAATGCAAGAAACACTTAAAATACACCTTCATGCTCAAATAGATATTTCTAAAAAAAAAAAAAAAAAAAAAAAGTGTTGATTTAAATAGCAGTGGTTTGGGGTCAATAATTTTTAGTAAAATTTAAAATCACTGTTTGGAATATCTGAGTAACAATCACTAATTGTTGGTCATTTACTAAAGACAAAAATCATGACGGACTTTAGATTTCAGATCTCACAGAACTACATAAATTAGTTAATTAAATGAGTGTACATGTGAACAGTGTGTCAAAGATCTTATATGCATTTTTGTACGTCCTTCTCATTGAAATAACCTATTGTCCTTATGACAGTATCTTTATTTAGAACATGTCCAAAGTATGAAGGGCCGTGGAGGTAAATAATGGAATGATCAATAGTTGTGTGATATTTCTAAAGTTACCTGAGTAAATTGAATAGATATATGTAGATATATGCTGTATATACCACATAGTTATATAGTAAAAGTCTGCAGGTTCAGAAAGACAGGCTTTAAAAGCCACTTGAATAAGCATCTCACAATGAATTCACCAAATAGTTTTCCAGTGCACAAGAGTATTCTGCATCACTCTCTTTTTATAGTCCTTTTTCTTAGGTCATCATATCAAGAGCAATGAGGTAGCTGTCAATCACTACTTAAAGTGTAAGTAGTGTCCCATAGTATAATTAGTGTCCCACATCTGAATATAAAACAAACTGTATTGGTATCGACGAGCCAAGAGTAAATTCTAAAACCAGGAAAACAAAAATACAATATACTTAAGTCCAAAAAAAATTATTTTTTTCTACTTTAATGTATTTTTAACTTTTAATAAGTGGAAAAGACTTGTCAGCTCCACCAATCACCATTGGACCAAGCAGAAAACTCTTCATTTGTATACTGTCCAAGGTGATCCACTTTAACAAATACTATTTCCAGTTTGCCTTTCTATGTACACCTCCTTAGGATTTATTAAATCATTTTTAGAGTGTTAAGGCTCTTCTGAATATATGATTTCTGTCTTCACAAAATAAGCTTTCTGAGAGTTCAGCCCCAGAGAAAGCAGCTAAACAATTTGGCACCTTTTAAAAATACCAATTCTAATTTCCTTCTTTTTTTTTCTGAGGAGGAAGATCTGCTACTGTCTTGTAGACACAGAATTTTTCATTTGGCATGTTATGGACATCTTCAGATTGTGTATTCTGTAATGTATTCTATTTTAATCTGTATTTTTTTTTCAGTATTGCTTTGATTGTCCAGTAGTTTTAATTTGACAGCATGTGATGTGTGATATGTACTTGTTAGTTAATATCTGCTTCAATTCATACTGTGGATTATACTTCTAAATGTTGTTTGTAAAATGAGGATTCAGTAAATTATGCATAGAAATTTTCAGAATTTTCACATAAATAGCGAGGAAGAATGACAGAAGGCAACATATACTAAGGTATACTACTAAGGTATGATTCATAACTTAGCAGTAATGCTGTACACACACCACAGGAATGGATGATTAAATACATTCTCTGAGTTACCCAGATTTCATATCTGAACATGTACAAACTTGAGTAAAAGAAAAAACACATGACCATGTATGCATAGTGTTTAGAAATAACCTTACCCAGTTATCATTAGCAGTTAAAAACACACAAAAAATGTATGATATATTGGTCAATAGATTATGGCAAAGGTTTGCATATAAAATGCTCTAGGTGTAGCACACCACCTGCCAAAGCACCATGCATGCAACTGATTGATCAGTTTTTTCTTTTTCCTTTTTTCTCTCCCACAAAAAGCTATGTCTGCAGACAAGCAAAAGATAGATGTTCGAGTTGACTTTCACCCTATGAAATCTAACAGTCTAGGTTAATAACTTGGTATATGTTTGTGAAAGAAAATTGAAGCCATTCTTTCATTTGGTTTAGATACAGACCGCACTAAAAGGAGGTATTATAAACAATGAACAGACCAGTCCCCCAAAGCACTGCAATTCCAACTCAGAATTTCATCGTGACCTTAAAGAAAGCACACTATTCACTGGTTTTAAGGACTGTAATGATGCTGGTAAGAAGACATCAAAGACATTTAAGCCTGCTTTGGTAATAATGAAAGGGAAGTATTGATGCAACTTTTCAAAAGCAACATTCTTCAGCAGACCTGGATAAGAAATGACAGCAGATGGAATTTAATCTGTTTCTCTTTTAGTGAAACAATATTTACAGGACGGGAAGTGTCAAGTGGAAGGGGAGAATTCTCATTTACCGAGGACTGCAAAGCTGGCTTTGTCAATTCTTGCAGTCCCTGTTCCTCCTTTGCTCAGTGATTTTATCTTATTGGAGTCGACACTGTTTCACAGACGCTAGAACTTTGAACTCTCCTGCCTCCTAAAAATAGAGCTACCTTTACAATTTGTCATGCTTTTAATTGACTCTTCACTGAGTGAATATGGTGAGTTGAATAGGGCAAAATTGATTCTTAGTTTATATTTATAGAAATAGTTATGAATATATTAGGTATATATGAAATGGTCCAGCTAATCTAGCAATCAAGTAAACTACAATCAAACCAAGGAACAACAAAATCCCTTTACAAATCACCTATATAAAATCTGATGCATCTCTGGTTTGGGATCATAAGTTTTACTTACACTCAGTATACTTTGCCTTTGAAAAGGCAAGCTTAGCTTCAACTTATACAGCATGGTTCAAATCCAGTGTTCCCTTTGACCCAAAGCAAAGTGGAAAGAGAAAAATTGCTTTGCTCTTTATCGAATATGGATGCAACTGTCTTGGTGTGTTTGGCATCAGTTTAAACTATGTTAGGGAAGAGCTGTTAGGGAAGTTATTTACAGTAGTGTTAATGAGAGCAGTTTATGTAAATCTCCATGCATCCACATGAAATATACTCCTGCACATGCCTTTTGCAGAAAAAAAAATACCTAAATATTTATAGATCTTCAAGCTTAGCCAAAGGGTATTTTAGTTTTAGCAAATGTCTTTTACTTATTAAAGGGAAAAAAAATAGCTGAATCATACTATAAAAATTGTTATTTTTTAGTCCTAACTACAAAGTAAAATTCTCTAGCCTCAAGTTCTAAGCATCTTTTTATGTAGCTTAAAAAGAACTTTTTGTTTGTCCTTTGTTTATTGATTTTATAAGACAACAGCCCTCCAGGAAAAGAAAGAAAAACATTGTTGACATATATTTACCAATATGTTCTCTTAAGAACAGTAGCTCATCTCTGTTTAGTGTGACCTGTTATTCTTTAGCTACAGATGGTTGGAGGTTCTTTCTTTCTTTTTTTTTTTTTTTTTTTTTCAGTCCATCGTATTATCTCTTTTTTCCAGTCCTTTCTAAATTTGTGCATTTTTTGATTTGTTTTTATTTTGAAAGAGAGATTGCCTATGTTGTTGTTCTGTCTTATAAGACATATATATTTGTATTTTAACTCCCTGTATTATTTATATATATAAATTTATGTATTTTGTACACACATTTATGTATTTTGTATTACATGTGTAAAAATATATGTGTCTTATATATATATATATATATATATATACATACATACATACATACATATACCTTCATTCTTCCTTTTCCCTTCCCTTATATGACCTCATTAGAGCTTCACAAAAATTTCACTTCTTGCACTAAGGGAAGTCCGGTGCTCTTGGAACTGGCCTTGGGCTTGTCACTATGTGTCCAGCTGGCTCTGACATCAACCCACTGCCTGCCAGGACTGCTGCCTGTCAGGGGAGCACCTGGTGACCCAATTAAGACATTTTAAAAAAAGAGTGATGGCTACAAGACACAGCTGAGAAGGCCAGGCAGGAGGAAATGAAGGAGGCACATGGAAGGGGAATTGGTGGAGACATATCTGGCAATGTGCTCATGTAAGGACACAGGGACATCCCTGCGGGGACATGGCCAATGCAGAACCCATGTCAGGGTGGAGGAGCTGTGGGAAGTAAGAGGCCCTGGAGGAAAATGAGCAAGATGTGAGAAGCTACAGAAAAAAATCGTAATACCCTGACTCCAGACCCCTGCATCATCCCTCACTTCACCAAAGGGATGGGAGCATAACACACGGCAAAAAGAGAACATGAAGTGGGGAGTACAAAGCGGAGAGAAGGTTGTTTGACTGACATTGATCCTGGGGGAGCAGAGAAAAAGGGGGTTGTTTAACTGCGTATGGCTTCTTTTTTTTCTCTCAATACCTGAATCACTAATTAAATGTTTATATTAATTGGCAATATATTAAGTAAAATTCCCTGTGTCAAGACTATTTTCCTCTAACAATCCAGAGCACTGGGAAGAAGCAGAGCAGAAGTGCCATAGCTTTGTCTGCAAAGCCAATGGAGGGAAAAAAAAAAAAAAAAAAGTCTGATGAACAGCCAAACAGCCAAAGAAAAATTGGAATGAAGAGGAAACTGATTTCCTCTGGATTCTGTCACCTTTCCACCTTTCCATCACTGAAATTTCCTCTGGATTCTGTCACCTTTCCATCACTGAGTGGAAATCAATAAAGGGCTCTGTAGAACAGCCTTGTAGTTTTTGCGGGTTCTGGGGAAAGATTCACCCCAGCTCGCTGTTTATGTAAAACTGTGTTGATTCAGTCACTGCAGTTCTTGCATTAAATAACGTGCCACCTCTGCTGCTGCTGTACTAAACTGTAAGCCTCTACTTTGTCAAGATAAGAACTGTTTTTCTATAAGTTTAGGAAAGTCTGCAGGGATGAAATTTCATGTGTATTTTAAGATTCGCAAAATAATCTTAAAATAATTCACTTGCTGCTGACACTGAGAAACTTGCTTGTCCTCTACATCCTTCTCCAGGCATCAATCTTCATGCCCAGGGAGCTGCCCAACCTCTGCTCCATCTCCGGCTGCACATTCAGCTTTTAGCTTGTGAAGTCTAACCATTTAAAGGATTTCATAAATATATATATATATGTTTAATGCTTTAATTATTTTCCATATACTTATGCATTTTATTTATTTTTGCATAACTGTTAAAGCTAAACAATATACATAAAATATGCAGACATTAAATATACCAATTCATTTGTAATCTGAAGAGGAAGAATTTTGCATTAAATATGTAAGTACATTTTTTAATTCGATAACAGAAAAAAGACATTTCAAAACATAAAATTTCATTCAGCTTAGGTTGTTTGTGTTTAACTTTCCACATACGAAGCAAGAATATTATTAATCAAGGTTTCATTACATAGGACCACTCACTGAATGTTTGCAAACTCACAAAAGCATTATCAATGCTGAACTTTTACTTCTACACTGCTAAGTGAACAGCAGGTTGCTTGAAAATTACAGTCTTAGTAGGATATAGTAAGTACATAGAGAATACAAAACTGATTATATTGATACACACAAATCGCATTTGTGATTTTGAAAAAGTTACAAGTTTGTAGATTATCGTGTTTGAACTAAAATTGCAAAAGCAAGAAAGGGAAAAGTCAGCAAGCCCGACATGTGACTTTTGCTTTGCAAAGAGCAAACTGGGATATCCAGCTGGGCATGTCAAACACCTTTATTTCTATTTACTGGATAAGCATAGTGGGAATATTTAAATTGGATAGTTTGATAGAGAATGTACTGAGTTGCTTAGCTGGGGTGAAGTCAGAGCTGTGGTTGGGAATAAACCACTGATGAAACCATCTGATCACAGAGGAAGGATCACAGAGTAGACTTCCCTATTCATTCCCATTCCTAATATAGAAGGTGCTGTTTTTACGATCTCAAAAATTCCTTTCAACTTTTAGACTTTTAGGACGAGGAATAGCCATTCCTTCCAAACCACAATTCCTTGCTGGTTCCAACCAACAAGGAATTATCACTTGAGATGATTCTAACTGCATTACACCATACAACCCTGAATATTTCATATGCATTGTGATGAGGATCAAAAACAAGGACCAAATTAGTAGAATTATAATACTGAAAATGCTAAATGATACAATGCTGAAAAACACCTTAGACTGGAAAACTAAATGTTCTCTGAATCAGAGACAGAGGAATACTCACTATCTACAAATTAAAATCATTCCCTATTTTTTTTTCTAATCTAGATTTTTTCCACTTATATCCTCACAAAGAAGATATGCAAGAGGGAAGACAGTAAACAAACAAACAAACAAACTTGCAGAAACATTTTATTTGAATTTCAAACACTCAAATAATTATTTTAGTAATGCTTGTGGGGAAAAAAGAAAAAAAAAAAAAAAAAAAAAAAAGGCTAATGCACTTTCTATAACCCTGCAGGAAATATCTAGGAAAGCAATTTTAGTTAGAAAATACAATTCTTTACCTATAAGAATAATCACCTTGTTGAATTTCATATCATTTGCGATTTTGCCTGATAACTATCAAGTATTTATAAATCGCAGCTGATATTTCACTGCTGTTAGTATCCTTAGTATAATAAAGTAAGAAATTATGAATTTTATTGGCTCAGAAGTTCCTGCTTCATTACAGAAACTAATCAAAAAGACTGAAAAGTGAGTTGTTATCATTTTAATAAGTTGTTAGCAACATGTTTGTTTCAACAGCACATCACCATTCTTGAAAATAAACATGCTACATATTTGGAGTTATTTTTGTACTTAAATGGAAAATAAGAATTCTACCAGCCACAGAGAGTCACATAATTCTTTTATGGTGATTTAGAACGGATTTGAATAAGAGACTATATTTTCATCTGCCTTTCCTGTAAGAAAAATAAACCCATCCTTCATGTCTTTCACATCTTTTTATCTTTTTCAAAACAAACAAACAAATAATAAAGATCAATTTTAAGATAGGATCACGTATAAAAGAACTTTACTTTTACAAACTATTACCAATTATGAAATTCAAATTGAAAAGTCATACTATTTAAACTCATAAGTACTTAGCTCTAATCTTAATTTCAGTAGTAAAGCATTTTAATGAGTGCATATAACTGAATAAGTGAGCTATAAACATATTATATTATGAAAACTTATATATAGGCTTTCCAGTGAAGTTCTGGGACACTTTTTGTACTTGTCTTGTTCAGGGAGATTTTAAAAGTTTAATGCATTTTGAGCCCGTGTGGCAGTTAGGTTAAGTTAGGTTTTTAATCAAATGTTTGGTTTTACTGCATAAAAAAGAAGCACTAGTCACTCAGTCAGATTTCATCAGTCAAATTCATATTCTGCTGTTTTCCAGAGACATCTTAGTAATTGGTCTTAACTCAAACAATGAAAAATCTTTAGTCTTGCTCATTCTGCTCCCAAACCTGTCCCTTACAACCTATGTCCTAGTATTATGGCAACCTTGTTAAATTAGTGAAAGTTATAGTTCTCATATCATATAACGTCAGTAGGTTTCACCCCTATGTAAATGTGAAATCTTTCAGGAACGTTTTCAGGGAAATGTAGTATCAAGCCCAAATCAAAATCCAAGTAGCAGTGACTACTGCTTTTAATGCACTAATCTTGTGCTGCACACCAAGAATTCTCTGCACAGCTCAAAGCTATTCTAGGAGTTTTATTCACTTGAAGCAAGCCAACATTTCATTTCTTTACCCTCACCTTTTAGAAAGTCAGTGACATCTTCACCATTATCCAAACACCAAATGGTAAGTATAGAAATGGAAGTTACAGATGATGTCTGCTGGAATCACAGGCAGCTGACCCACAGGGCATAGGCCAAATATTCCTTCCCTAAAACAGACCAGGGGAGATTATCTTGCTGAAAAATAGGGTTCAGTGCAGGTTCAGAGCACATTAGGTAAAGGAGGGTATTGGTACTTCTACAGGGTGAATTAGTGCTCTAATTTCTGCGTAATCCTTTGGGTAAAAGCAATTGCTCCATGTAGTTAACTAATGATAAATGAATGAACTACAATTAACAGGGTTTTCTTTATTTTCATCAGAATTTGTTGCTTCAGCTTTTTCTTTTTTTAAAAAAACCTTTTATTCTTTAAAATGATTGGTTTTGCTTTTTGATTTTTTTTATATATATATAATTTATTTTGAACAGACTTGCCTTGCATTTTGTCTCCCTTTCCTGATTCATATATCTATCACGCATACATTTCATCTGAACTATGTAGGAAAATGAAAAATAGAATGAACATCCAAATAGTTATTCCAAAAGCTCATTGCAGTCCTCTGCCAATCATATATGTCAATGCTAAGCTTTAGTAAGCATTAGTAAGCACTAATCCTTATGTTTTTTTTATTATTATTATTTTTTATTTTTTAAGATTTCCCTCAAAATGACCTCAAAATCATTTCTGGAGATTTCCTTCTCATCACAAAGCATTAAAAGCCTTCAGAACAGATTTCCATTATATCACTAAGCCACTTTCTGATTTTTTTTCCCTTTCCACTGTCGTGATACTGTGCCCACAAAGTTATCCACTGTGATTTGAACACAAACTGCTCTAGGATGAGTTGATGGAACAATTCCATGCTTGTTCCTGGTTATTGGATCACTTCCTTGAAAAATTCCTTTATCCAAAGAAGGTAGGAAGCCCACGAAAGATCAAACATTTCAGCACATAAAGAGATCATGCATTTGGAAAATGTTAAATTGCTAGCCAGATGTCTAGTTTTATAGTCATCATGGATTCAACAAGGTGGAAAAGCCTTTCATTTGTAAACCAAATTTGTAAACCAAGCAGAAATTAGAATAAATAAATTAAAACATATTTTAACCTAATTAAAGAAATGTAGAAGAACTAAAAAAAAAAAAAAAAAAGATGTAGCAGCTGCTGTTTATCTTTCACCTAACAAAACAGAACAGCCTGAAGGTCACTTTGCTGAAAGTTGTATCAGAGAATAGGAGGAATGGAAATGGTCATGGACACACTTCTAGCTGCATCTTCAGTCTTTGCTTAACCTCTCTGGTTATAGTAATGCTGTATGCTAGGGCAGCAAGCAGATATATGTGACTCTTGTGGCATTATGTAATGCTCTCCTGTCATAGCTGCTCTGAAGATGCCTAAGGCTCTCCCTGATGCACTCTGCGTGTCTGCAGAGTACATAATCCCCCATACAGGGGATTAGCTTACAGGAACTCCTACCCTGCATGTAGGTTTCTTGTTTAGGGAATTTCTTTGTGCATTCCAGATCCCCACAAAGTCTGATGGAGGAAGATCCCATGGCAGGATTCAAGGTGTCTCTGCAGGACAACACAAGAACATCCTAAGTATCCAGGCACAATTCAGGCTTCGTTTCATGCATGTAGATATGTTAATGGAATTTGCTTGCACTTCGGCCAGAAGGCACAGGAACCTATTTACTCCAGGCCATTTGAAGGTCTGATCAAGTTACTCAATGAAAAGATCTTACATATTGAGAGAGACCTTTGCTCTGTGGCTAAATTGCAGCTCATTGTCATAGTTTTAAGTCCAAGTTACAGCAAAAGACCATTATTCTCAGGATTTTTTTTTTTTACTATTTTATATGGAGAATGTAATGTCTGTGTAATATCATCTCTGTGGTTCATACAGAAAAAGCCCGTGTCCTTGTCTTTTTTTTTTTTTCTGACCCAGGCTTTTTTTTTTTTTTTTCCCTCTGTAGGGGGGAAAAAAAAAAGTTACTTTGTTCATGACCTATTCATTTTTTTCCCCCTGTATGTAGTGAACATCTACAATGGTCTTTCACCGCGCATCAGAATAGCGCAGAATTGCTCCCTTTTGAACACTGCAGCAAGCAGCATTTAGACATTTAGACTATCAGTGGAAAGAGTAGATTTAGCAGGAGGAACACTGACAATGAACTCAAGATATCTCTTTTTTGTGCATTATCTTCGATTACTTGTTGTACTGATACCATCTTTAGTTAGAAAAATTTGCATGTTTTCAAAATAGATAGCTGAGTATATTTTCCTAACAGCAAGGTATTTTATAAGTTTCTTCTACAAAGGTTTCATGGCCTTATGGAGAAGCCTAAATAGATTTTTGTTACACTCCAGTGACATATTGCCTGTCACCCAATATCAAGGAACTTACTAAAAGCTTCTACCTGAGATTGAAAGCAGATTTATAGCAATATTTTTTCCATCTTCTCCAGAGATATAAAACTGCGCTGGAATTTTGGCTTTGGAACTATCCTATGTAATATATATATGTACATCTTATCCCCAAACTTGAATTACACTGGAGTGAAACATATCAGTGTCTGTCTGTCATCATTTGGTTAATCTCAAATATTAAGTTAGAAGCTGAATTTTCTACAGATGCCGTCATTTCCACCAGCTAAGTCTCATAAGAAACATGGTGTTTTGTACGATTTTCCTAGTGAATCAGATGCCAGATTGCTTCAAATATTCTCAGCAGCTAACTTCTATATAGCTAACTGTCATATCACTGGTTACTGAAAAAATAGTTGAGAAAAAGCTCAAATGAAATGTTTTAGCTTTTCTAAGGGATTTCTAAAGCTTCCACCTACCAGACAGATGATATGGGTTAGACACATGCAGTAAATAGAGTAAAATCCTGACAGAACAGATGTATCAGCTTTTTCATAACCATAGCGTCACTTGTGTGACATATGACAACATTCAAATGAATCTCATGCCTATAAATAGGAAGATAAATTCTTTCTTTGAAAATCCATCTCTGTTTAGATATGGTCATGTTTCTTTTTTTATAACTTCAGATATTAATGAATAAGTTTTTGTCTTATTTCATAAAATTACTGAAACAATACAATTTTGTGAAGTGGTATCTTACATAAATATTTCTTTATATAAAACAGGCATTCTGAAGCTAATATCCAGCACCCCTGACACTTCTGTCTTTCACTGTTCTTGAAAGACTGTGTGTAGGACGGAATGGTCACTCATTTACCACAAAGTATTTTCCTACTTGCCCCAGACATTTGCACTAGCTATAATATCTCAGCTCTCTCAAAGACAGCTATTTTTTTCTGCATTTGTTTGAATATTTAGAAGCCCAATTGAGTTTTCCTAGCCACTTTGTCATCTTGGCAAAAAGCAGTCATCAGCAGAGCACATAAAAATCTTGCATACTTGTTAAAACTTCATAAATATACATGTAATTTTACTAAAAATATAATGCTTTTGTGGAAGCTTCAGAGGTTACATGGGAAGGGATAAATCTGGTGCTACAAAGTCAAAAGTCAAAAACTTTCTATGCTTGTGCACAGAGCAGATTCCTGAGAAAATTTTTTCCAAAGAAAATTATAGCCACAAATCTGAATCATCTGACATCTATAGCATCTTCAGGAATAAACACAGAAGATTTTTGTAGAATTTCAGTCACGAGATAACAAAACATGCTTAACCAAAAGAAAAAGACATGAATAGTGAGAAATAAGTTCATGGGAGCTGTTTTCACTCAGTTTCATTGTATTCTATCTTTTCTCTTTTTTTTTTTTTTTTGCAGCCCCATCCATTGTTGTCCCACCAGCCAGTCAGTCTTCCCTTACACCTCTTCCTTTAAAAATCTACCCCTCACATCCTTTTTGCATTCTCTTCCTCCTTTTGACTTTCCCTTTCTGTTTCCTTTCCTTTCTTTCTCTGCTAAATCTTTAACCAACCACCTTACAAGCCACCCGACTGTGCCTACTCCACACTTTGAATTCATTTTAGCTGGAATACTTCCCAGAACCAGTGGGTGTATAGATGTGTTTATAGAAGGCAAAGGAGTGAATGAGCTCATTATGCTTCAGAAAAAAAAAAAAAAAAAGCCTATTCTTTTTTTCCATATTTCAGTGTCTTGTGTCAGAGACAATAAGAATCAGCTCTCTTTTACAAATGAGGAGCCATGGGCTTATTGAGATTTCCAACATGAAAATAAGGTGTGTAACTGATCTTTCTTTCACTTCTAGTTAGGAGTTATTTTGTACACCATGGCAGCTTGTGATAAACTTGCCATGTTTATGAGATTGCTCATAACTTCTTACATGTTTTTTATTGCCTGAAACAGCCATTCACATCTGTCATTTTATGTTTTCAAATAGTAAACTCACTAGCAAAAATCAAAATCTGTCCAGGATGTTTCATAAGTCAAAGGGGAACATATATATATATATACGTATATATATGTATATATGTTTTCTATTATTCAGTTGTGAAATAGTGAATTATCTCCCCAACATTTTGTTCTGTTCAAAACTGAACTTTTGTGTGGCCACACTTGGTCTGTAAGTGGAAGCAACAACTGCACTGGAGAAGGGAGCCTTCTGGAGAAAGAAGCTTTCTATCACATTATGTCTAGAGAGTAAGGCCAAACATCAAATATTCTCATTTATCCAAATAATGGAGACATTTGCAACCCTCCTTGTAAAGCACCATAAGGGAGATGCTGATATCACAGCAAAGGAAAATATCCCAGACAGTTTATGGGATTTTTAAGGCCAATATTGAGTTTGATCAACAGCTGCAATTCCCTTTGGTGACTTCCATTTCTAAGTAATATTTTTTATTTCTTAGAATAGGCTCTTTCTTTTATACTGATAGTTGATAAACAATGAATAAGATAGAAACAATCAATGAGGTTTTCTTATTTATTGGAAAATTTCAAAACAGAAAATACTGCCTATGATCTTCCAGATAAGAGTGTTCCTCAGGCATGTATTTTGATTTTCCTTTGCTACTATTTCTGTGTTAATGTGTATAATTATTGTTGGCTACAATGTTGTTATTTTTTTCACATAAAATTATTGAAATATTAAATTACTATAAGAATTAGCTACAGATTTGAAAGATTCATAGTGAGTTCTTCCCCCAGCATTGCATTATTCATCAAATAAAGAATAACTTTTATAGGAGCCATAATATGATAAGTAGTCTAAACTCATGATACCAACCAATCATAGAAATAATGTTTGCTTTGCATAAATGAATTTAATGTTAAACAATTTTGCCAGACCAACAACACTTTAATTAATTACCTCTTGAAAATCCTTATCTAGGGAAAAAGAGGTCCAAATATCTGTATCAGTTAATTGTCTCTAAAATGACAGAAATGGTCAAAGAAACTTACACAGAAATGAATTGCATTCAATTTTTAAATTCCTAATATATATATATGCACCCAATTTACATTACTAATATACATCTTTTAGTTATGATGTTTTTTGATATAATCATTATTGAATAAACACACAAAACACATAAACTTGGAGAGATTATGTTTTTTTTTTTTTAATTTGAACTCAATTTCGAGTGTAACTGAAGCCCTCCTGGTTTAGCTCAAGAAATGTTCAGTATCTGAGTTCATCCTCACTATTTTAACTGGCTCGCACTAACAAACAAAAAGGAATGTATTTGTGAAATTGTCAATGGCTGATACTGTGTCAGGAATACCTTTGCAACTGGCACTTATGAGAAATTTAAATGCATTCATTTGGATTGCTTAATATGAGAAAGTGCTGATAAATGAGAGCACCTCAGTATCACATGCTGTGGGACTGTTCGATTATCGTAATGCTAGAACTGAAAAAATATGGTGTGGACATTTAAGGAATGTATCTTAAATGTCCATAACAACAATATTTTTGGTGTAATTTCAGTCAAGTTGGTAGTAACAAACTAATATTTAATGGTATTTTTAGTAGGCAAAAATATCTGAAATCAAATACTGAATAAGAAGAAACAAGTGAAAGAGGAAATCAAACAATAAAACCAGAAAAGAAGTTGAACAGTCTTATATTAGCATATTAACAGACTGTTATTTCTTATATTAACAGAATTAGTTTGTACTGCACTGTTCAGTGCTCATCCTTCCTTCATAAAAGGATAACAAATAGTAATGGCCTGCGTAAACACTTTTAATATTATCTTGGCATTTTTTATGCAATAGGATGAAAAATAAATGATTATGGTTGTGGTTTTACATAATGTTTTTCAGACAGTATTAGAATTTTCTGATTTTTTTTTTCAGTTTCATAAACAGAGCATAAAGATTACCTCCTTCATATTGAATCTCAGTAGTGAGAAATCATGAAAATGCCAGTTCTACTCTGACTTGAGTTGCTGGCATTGATGAGGTAACTGGAGCCAATTCCTACAGCTCATACCTCGATTTCTTTGAATCTCTCAGTGCATCTGAATAGTTTTTATCTCTCTTTAACAGAAAACTTTGCAAATGAATATATAAATAGTCCATTTTTCTTTGGCTGTATGTCAGAAAGAGATGAGTACTGTTTGGGAAACTTTTCTAGCATTGAGAAGATTTTAAATCAGTTTGCTTTCTGTATCAGTAAGAATCAGAATCATTTTGTTTTATATGATATCACGGTTGACCATTTTCCATTTGACATTTCATGCTGACATCTTATCCTTGGTTTGCTAATTTCAGACAATAGCAGCTAAAGCTACAATCTCACAAGCTTACTTTATAAATTATTTTCTACACTTTTCCATGCTTTCTGCTCCAATTTTGCAGACGCTTGTGCTGATAGATTTTGAATTTTCCAGATGACACTTCAAACTGCTAGAAGTTCTCTGTAGTAAAATGGGGATACTAAAATATTTTGAGGTTGCCAATTTGACAGGCTTTGGAGCAGCTGTTACTTCCTGTTAGCTGTCAGGAACTATACCAATTTATATGCACTCACCTGAAGAATTTGGCAAGCACCCTACAGTTCTAATAACTGTTCTGGTAGATTGCAAGCATAGTGTAATGTACTAGATCAATCTAACATGGTTTCCTACTATTTTGAAGATTTGAGGGACCAGCGCGTATTTCTTATGACTACCAAAGGCCTTTCGCATTGAAGTAAGTACTGTCCATAGTTCACGTTATAGACTTCTATCTTTACAGATGTACAAGAAGAATTGAAATGGAATGAGAAGGAAAAAAATCTCCCTCTTTTTTTTTCTTTCTTTTCTTTTTTTTTTTTTTTTCATTTTGACATTTTATTCTTTGTAGGTCTGGGTTTTCCTCTAATCTTTCTCTACAGTAAACCAAGCAGTCCTTTGGAGGTCTTTAGCATCAGTAACAAATGACGCTAATTTCGCAATGACTCTTCCAGTGCATGTTTTTGCAGAGTACAGCTGACTGTGATGAATCTCATCTTTTAAAACTCCACAAATGTTTCAGACACTTCAACATATGTTTTTCCCAATGCAATAGTCTTCAGAATAATTTACCATAAGCAATTTATTTTGAGTATCAGTGTATCATGCTGGTCACAGATTTTACCCTCGGAAAAATGATTCTCTTTCTTCAGATTTCATTCCTTATCACACTGTATATGTTGACTGTAGCTTTAGCAATGCAGAGTGAATTTCAGTTACAGATTGAGACACCTCACTTTAAATATTTGTGAGATTGATATCTCCATAGAAGATAGGGCTTGATTCAGTTGCCCACACATGTTTCCAGAACTATTTTAGCTACCCTCCTCTGTCTACTCTGGCCTTTAACTGTCGGTCTAGAAAAGCACAGGCAACTTGCATAAATTGTAAATGCCCCTAAGCTCCTATTCTTAAGCTACTGCAAGCTATGCTGCAACTACTGTAGCTGTGGTTTGAGGTTTGTGGCATCTCTCTGTCTTGCCCAAAGACCATATTTTCTGTTATTTTAACTCTACAGTTAAGGTGAGTGGCCTCCCACTGCATGTTACAAAAGTTTCCTCAAGCATACACAACTCTGATTTGAACTCAATAAAATTTGAACTGGTTACAAGAAATTTGCGACCAATGGGGATTCTTTTTTTCTTTATACTTCTTTTATTTTGTACGCCCTTTGAAGTATATAGACTTTGGGAGATTAATTCCTTTATGCAACTATCTTAGTGTAATGATTGCCTTTACTTCCTACTAAGCTACTTTCATTCAGCAGGCAAACACTTTTTTGGTGTAATCAGATTAGAAATATTTCCTTGTGCAGTTTGATTATTCCCTCTGTTTGGGAATATAATAGTGGTATGTGGTAAGAAAGAAGACTCATGAAAATTTCAAACGTACAAAGTAATATACAATGGAACATTGGATTGTTAAAACACGCACTGATCTATTGGCACAGTAGCGGCTATGCACAAGTCAACAGGGAAACATTTGTTGACTTTGCCTTTTTATATTTATGGCAATAGATTTGACTCCTTACAATGGAAAGCTGCCTGCTAAAATCAGTTGCATTTGAGATCATGTTCAATACTGGTGTTGCTTCACAGATACCAGTAGAGAGAAGTGTGCAGTGCACATGTTAGAAGTAAATGTATCGCAGTATGCCAAACATTCAGTCCACATCTCTGATTATTAAATTAGTAATGAATTGATACTGTTCTTTTTTTTTATTTGCTCAATAATCAACTGTGCCAATGGCTAAAAGGAAAATCATTTAAAATTAACACAAATAATCTTCAAACCAAACCAATCCCCAACCAAAAACAAACAAACAAACACAGAACAAAATTCCACAATGCTTTTAAATAATTTGTGGCAGAATATAACATCTCCAAGATACTGCAGTGACTTTTTTTTTTTTCACTTCACTTCTTAAAATAAGAGGGACATGAGAGGGTGAATTTCAAAACTAGCTCTCTGCTTTGCCAAGGAGGTTTATATAGTCCTTGACACTGAAATAACGCTTTCTAAAGCTGCAAGCTGTCCCCACAGAGTGTACACCATGACTAATTATTTTATGTAATGTGCAGTAGTCTCTTCCATAAGCACGTGAATCACACATTAATATTTTACCAGTGAAAGCACATCTTGTGCAGAGTATAAAATGCCACTGAGAAAACACTGAAAGACTAAAACAGTGCAACCAGCCAAAGAGAGCTGTAGGCTGTAAAAATCTCTTTACAGGGAAAATGTTGTAGTTTATTTGAAATGAGTATTTTCATTAAAAAAAAAAAAGATGGTTTCGAACAAGATTCATCAAATTATTTAAAATAGTGACTTAAGTTCAATGGAAGAAAGAGGAAGAAGAACCAGAAACAGAATTTTATTAAGAGACAGAGAAGAGCATTTCAAATCTAAGTGAGAATAAATAGTGAGATCAGGATCAGGAAGGTGGAGGAAGAGTCTGAAAAGCTTTGGGCTGAGGTTACAGATCAGCTGGAAATAAGCTAGGCATCTGCTGTATCATTGCATTGGCCAAAGCCTAAGTAACTGAGCCGGTTGCAGACCTTTTCTATACTTCTCATTATTCACTTAAACTCATTTGTTTGTCTTTAATAATGAAGCATTACAAATCCAGGGCATTAATAAATCGTGAGTTCAGTATTATAGGATTTTTAAAAATGATATATGTGAGGTAGTTGCCTTTTTGCTGTTGAGCTTTTAAACGCTATGCTTTCAAGCTTTCTCAACAACATTGTGGAATAGAAATGTATTTATTTTTAATGAAAACTCACTCCAGTACAGTCATATGACTCTAGAAACTGGACCTATAAAAAAAAATTACATATCACGAAACTAGGAGGGAGATTGTGAGGGTTGACATACTAGTCTTGTTTATTTTATTTCTAAAAATATTAATAAAAAAGACTGTTAATCAAAATAAATGACAACTCTGCCTGCATGATCTTACTGGCCCCACAGGACTTTCATGCAAAGACATCTGACCTTCAGTTAAAGGAATCCTCTGAGAAAACACTGCTTTAGAACTGAAACTTTGTCTTTGAGTAAATGGGTTTACACCTCACTATCTGTACAAACTATTCAAATTTCTTGTGCCTTAGCCTTCTCTCATCCTTTCTGATATTGTAAAGTATTAGTGAATTTTATTATCTGTATATTTAGAGAAGTTCATGTTCTATATTCAGATCTAGAGTTCTTACTAAATACATATTTTTGAGACCTATAGTATCAGAGTAAAATAATAAAAAAGGAAAAATTAACAATTTTCCTAATAATATGCACAGTTCCCATCTGCTCTCTAACAGATGAGATATTGTCTATATTTTACCTTTACCAAAAACTACATATTTTTTCTTGTTTAAAAAGCACAAGTCTGCAGCAATAGTTCATTAGGAAAACATTTTGCTGTTAAATGAGGCCTAGCAGGAATTTCTGTTCCATTACTATAAATCTCTATCTATCTATCTATAAATAAATGTATCTGTACATGCAAAGCCTCAGATGATACAGATATGGTCTACAGAAGTTTCTGAAGATTATATAATTGTGCAAATAAACATTCTGGTGTAATTTTAACTCCAAGTATTCTAGTGTTAGTTACTCTTTTCAATACTTTAAATGTTATTGCGTGTTTTTGACACTGTAGTGGAAGCAGATATTATCAAATCTCAATAAGTTTTTCAAGTTATCTTACCAGGAATCGAGCTGTGAGACTCAAACATTTTATTAGAATTATTTAAAAAGGCAAGTAAAAATACTTTATTACAGTTTCATCTCACTTCATCTAATAAAATCATCCAGGTACTTGTCAATTATCTTTCTGCCATTGTACTTTTGGTAGGGAAACATAGGCGATGTGATACATACAAAGCAAATACCTGTTATATCATTAGCATAAGGAGAACTTAGAAATACATTGAAAGAAAATACTAAGAAATAAATACATTGTGTTTAGAAATGATTCAAAGGAATTATGGTTATATGCAAATCATAACTTTTTGGATTGCAATTAATTCAGATTAAACTGCAATTTGCCCATCTTTATGTGGGAGATACTCTTCAGTTGTGTTTTAAAGACTTCGTTAACACTATAAGATAAATTAATGAGTTTTTGAATATTGTTCCCTTCTTCACAACTTAAAATCCTTTCACATCATTTTGAATTAAGCATGGAAATTTAGATATTTTTATAACAAGTTTTAGATATTTTTATAAAAACAGTTTGTACAACTGCGGAGCTGTTTTATACTTTCACATGCTGCTTTCTGAGATCTTAAATTCATATCAAACCTATTTGTACTACTGACAAAAAAAAATAATCTACAAAAAAACCCCATCTTTACAAGCACTTTTCCTTTGCCAAACATAACGTGACCGAATGGGCCATATCATCATTTTTTTTCTGTATTTTGGCCCACCTACAATCCCACAAATCCTGCTCAGCTGACAATTGGCCAAGGCATAGCTAAGAAACCAAAATGTCTTTGAAGACAATAAAACTGAAGGATTCTGGTTGCAATAAATTCCTGTGAGTGATTTGTCTTTGTTTCTGTTTTGTTTTATTTCCCCTCCCCCCTTAATTCATGCACCACATTAAGGAAAGAAAATAACTGTTATCTCCTCATCATAATTTTTTCATCTGGTCAGATTTCTCAGCCACTCAACAATTTACCAAACACATACGTGTGCACACACAAAAACAAACAAGTAAACAAACAATATAACTAAAAGTGAACAATCTGTTCCAGTTGCCAGGGATTGCCTAAAAAAATTATACATAACAAAATCATAGACTGGGATAGAGTGGAATGGGCAAGCCCGAATTTGCCTTCTCTCACTCCTCCCTTTACGGGAAGACTTAAGGAAGACGCATAGATTACCCAAGGTATCCCAGAGGTGCTCCAGAAGAGGAATGGTCAGACTCCCATGCAATGACCAGACCAGGGAACAGGAGCTTGATAGTAGATTAAAGTATGAATATGTGTCAAGTCCTAAAAGGATTCCAGCTTGAGAGTGGTGCTCCTGATCTTAAAAAGCCATAGCTTTCTGTTTGTCTCATAGCCCTCTCATAAGTGCTTGTGACCATGCATTTGTAGGTCCCCTGACCTGTAGGCTTTTATGAAGGATTATCAGCATCAACATCTCAATTCTCAGGTGTTGAAAAACACAGACAAACAAAAAGTGCAGACAGACCTGCAAATATACAACAACTAAGTGTGTTGTGCTTTAAAGAGACAAACTAACATACTGAACGATGCTATTAAAATCTCTGGAGCACAGATGCCAAATGCTTTTCTTGTGAAGTTCCTTCCTGTGCAGACAAACAGCATCAATTTTATGAAGAATGTAAATTCTCTCCAAATCTCCTCTGCAGAGTACATTTATATAGATCTAAGTACTACCACATCTCTCTTGGTGCTGGTTTTTTTTTTTTTTTTTTTTTTTTTTTTGAGAAAGCATTTCACCCTAGTCAGACAAGCACTGCCCAATGCTCACATACAACTCCTTGCAACACCAGAAGGGCATTGCAATAATCTGTCTGTGAGGTGATTAAACCATGGATGACAGGCTGAAAAAGTTATCTTCTTGATAAAATCATGTAGAGGGAAAAAAAAAAAACTTCTTATCCAAGTTATCCATCTTGGTTGCTAAATAGACAGGGAGTAAAAACAAATAACTCCATCCCTCTATCCCTCTACCCCCAAAACACATTTATTTCAAAATGAAGACATGATTAAAACAAATGTCAGGCAAATCTACTAAAACAAGAAGGATTGCTATTTTTTCTCCATTACTTATGAGTATGATTGTTTATAATTTATCATTATTTATGGCATTTTTCCAGATTTTTGTTAATATCCACTGCTGCACTCCTTCAAGCCAAAATTTGAATACATATATTAACAGATGTCTTCACATATAGTTTTCACAGCCACATGAAGTTTTCTAGTAACCTCAAACCATAAACCAAGTGTAATTGACTTCTTATTTTCACATATCCTTTTTTTTTTTTTTTTTTTTATTCTCGTTTACCTGAAACCATTAAAAGCCTCATTGGATATATGTTTTAGCAGTTTTCCACATCATCATGTGCTCTACATTAGAATTTTTCTTGATATCCATCCCAGTGCAATTTTCTTCTTTTATATTTTAGTTTGTACTATTTCACAATTATCTGGTTTCACACCTGCAGATGCATTCAGCCCAAATCCTCAAATTTAAGCTCTTATCTTACTTTTAGAGTTTTACACTCAGTAGTGATCTCGAATAGTGATCTGAAATTTCAAGGCTCAGTCATCTTATTTTGAAAGTATATAACTGCCGTGTAACTTACATCTGCAAGAAACTGTGGATGGATGTTAAGATGGATTATCTTAAAAACTTATCTCAGAAGTGTCTTGCGATATTGAAGAATTTGGTCTTGCATGTTTTTGGTACTCTCAGTTTTTCAAACAAAGATAAATGTATTCACTTCTCATGCCTTTCCTGTAGCTAGCAGTCAGCATCTTTCTAGATTTCAGAATACCCATGTAAATTAAGCTTTCTTATGCTTGATCCAGCAAAAAATAAACTCCATGGCAACAGTCTCTGATGTTGTAAACATGTGGTGTTTCATACAGAATACCGTATGCTGGGAAAAATCAAAGCTACCTAAACAAGCACAGACATCTTCCCCACAGATAATTAATATCAATACTGGAGAATATAAATAGTACATTTCCTTTTCCTTCTTAAATTCCTTCCTATAGATCCCTGTTATGCCCAGTACAATTCAGTATTCAAAATGTGTTATAATAAGATCGCTATCTATTCTAAAATATGGTTATAGTAAGATATCAAAGAACTACAGTGTTCGAAGTGTATCTTTTCTAAAGTAACAGTCTGTGCATGGAGTAGAGAGTGGGGCTTCACTAAAAAAACACAGAACCATATAGCCTAATTAATTGTGTAACTAATTTAGGAGCCTCAGCGTAGTTAATTTAGTAGCCTCAGTAACAAAATATATTTAAAAATTGGAATAAATGCTATGTGACAGAAAATGAAAAAAAAGAACCTTTCAATCTTTATATTAAACTTATAAGCATGTATTAGAAGTTAATACTGATAATTTACTTGTGCAAAGAAATCCTAGACAATTTATATCTATGAGATGGGACTGTTTGAGGATTAGCATTTTATTTTACTTTTTGCTTTGTATATACCATCCTCTGGCTGCATTTCCATAACACTCAGAAAGTAGGACCATGAAGCATCCCAGGTTTTAAGTTGGTTATTCAAACACATTATGAAATAGTAGTTTGGTGGGTAGTATTGTCTGTACTGTCAATCCAAATGGAAAATATACCACTTAGTGACTTAACTTTAATGATGAGGGTTTATTTTGCATGTGGAAGGGCCACAAGGCAAAATTTCTTTATTCAATATTTAATATTTTAAGTGACTTGAATTGGTTAAGTCTGGCAATCTCGAAAAGATGGAGGAAGGTGAAGTGTGAAAAATTGCCATCTTTCACAGCTTTAAAATGTTGGCTCTGTAGTCTGGCATAATTAAGTCAACAGTCTGCTGGTCTGCTTCCAGGCACTTTGACAACTGTTCTCTCACTGCCACCAGTAAATTAATAGGTCTGTGCTTTTCCCAAGAGGTCCTGTGTGCAAAAGGAAAATTTCTTATCCCTTGGTCTGTTGCTAGTGAGGTGGTGATGGGCGATAATGCTCAGGTCATTTGCTCTATTATAGTTGGACCACTCACACTATTATAGTTAAATGTGATAACACTTACACCCTTTTATCGTTGGAGTTTATTGTATCCCAACTGTTAGTATTCTCTCCAAGGTAATAGACAACAGCTGTGGAGGGATTTTCCCTCCAAAAACAAGAAGGGAAGAGAGTCTTTTTAACCATTTGCAAGTTATTGAGAGTGTTAGGTCAATTTGATATTCAACATGGTGTTATATAGTGCCATAAGATTTAATAAATTTCTTTATTTTAGTTTTGTTTCCATACCTGGAGCTTTTTTGTCAGATTCAGGTTTAAGTTAATTCAAATACTACCAGCTACCAGCAGGTTTGATTTTTCTGAATTGAGAACTGAGTCATAGAAGCACTGTCATTTTTCATCAGTTCATTGGAAAACTATAGGAGAGTTTAAATTTAGTTTGTTCGGAAATGCAACAAGAGACACAGAAGTCCATAGATCCTGACCTTTTCCTGCACGAGGGAAATAACCTTCTGTAACCAACATGACTGGAGATAAGATTATTACTTTGGTGTGTCCTTGGTCTTATTACACTGACGTAAACAAATTCATAGTAAAAAATGTAGCCAGAGAAAGATGAAGGCCCTCTATCTAGAATAAAAACTGACAAAATTTGCAGAGTCCACGTTTTCCTGGAAGTGGTACTACTGAGCTGAATAAAAGCCTTTGCCCTGATACTCGTGGCAGAACCCAAGGCACTGGAGACTTTTCTAGCTGGAGCACACCAAATGCTGAAACCTCATAGGACTGTTTGGAGGATTTACAAAAATTTTGATCCATGCATGCCTTTTTCATTTAACAAATAAACACCTGCGAGGTGAGACTATTGACTTTTTACTTTTTTTTTTTTTTTTTCTGTTACAAGCTTGCATTTTGAAGGAAAAAGATGTACATTTGAACAGCAAACGGTGAACTAATTGGGACCTAATTATTTTTAATGTACTGACAAGCAGGTCAGTGTTAGGATAATGACAGCAGTAGTGAAAGGCAAGGCAAAGAAACAAAAGAAAAGGAGATGTTTACAGATACATTCAAGTTGTATTTCCTAAATGAAACTGTTAGCTGGGAGTGAATATTTGCCATGTCAACTGTTATTTAATGATTGTCCAGGACTCAAAACAGCACTTGGAGTATCATTAATGACTAACAAACACCTAGTGAGACACTATAGCTAATCCTATTTGAAGAAAACATCTTTTGGAAACACAAGGAAGTCTAAAGAAAAAGACACAGAAAGATACATATGTCACTTAATTAAAAAAAAAAAAAAAAGTTTCAACTGAAGCACTGCTCCCTGCAAAATGATACAGACATCTGGGAGGACTGACGATCACAGAATCACAGAATGGTTGAGGTTGGAAGGGACGTCTAGAGATCATCTAGTCCAATCCCCCCTGCTCACGTAGGAACACCTAGAACACATTGCACAGGATCACATCCAATGGCCTTTGTGACCACAAGGGCGTATTGCTGCCTCAGGGTTGTCATTCAGAATTCCCAAATCCCTCTCCACAGAGGGGCTTCCCAGGAGGTCAACCTCTAATCTCTACTGGTGCCTAGGTTTATTCCTCCCCAGATGCAGGACCCTGCACTTTTCCATGTTGAACCTCATGAGGTTCCGCACTGCCCAACTTTCCAACCTGTCTAGGTCTCTCTGAACGGCTGCACAGCCCTCGGGAGTGTCGGCTACTGCATCCAGTTTGGTATCATCTGCACACTTGCTCAAGCTGCGCTCTGTCCTCTCCTCCAAGTCATTGATCAACAAGTTGAACAGCACTGGGCCCAGTACTGACCTTGTAGGGTACCCCACCGGCCCCAGGCCTCCAACTATACTTAGTACCATTTATCACCACCCTCTGAGCTCTGCCATCCAGACAGTTCTCAGTCCATCTCACTGCGCACTCACGTAACCCACGCTTCCCGAGCTTTCCTATGCGGATGACATGGGAGACAGTGTCGAAAGCCTTGCTAAAGTCAAGATAGACAACAACCACTGCTCTCCCCTCATCCATCCAGCCAGTTATCCCATTGTAGAAGGCTATCAGGTTATTTAAACAATTTGCCCTTGATGAATCCATACTGACTGCTACTGGCTACTCCTGATCATGTTCACATACCTAGAGATGGCCTCCAAGATGAGCTACACCATCACCGTTGCAGAGATGGAGGTGAGGCTGATGGCTTATAGTTTCCCAGCTCCTTCCTCTTGCCCTTTTTGAAGATTATAGTGATCCGGGTTTTTTTTTTTTTTTTCAGTCCTCCAGCACCTCCCCTTTCCATGACCTCTCAAAGATGATGGAGAGTGGCTAAGCAATAACGCATGCCAATTCCCTCAGCACCCATGGGTGCATCCCTTCAGGACCCAAAGATTGGTTTGTCTAAATAACCTTTAACCCAATCTTTTTCAACCAGGAGAAAGTGTTTCTCTCTCCAAATTTTCTGGAGACAGTAGAAGATTGAACAAAAAAGGGGTACATAGTATGAATGTAACAATTTTAACCTTATTATTTCTATTTTTATTTTTATTAATAACTTTTTTGCAATATCAATCTTTATTTTTTCTTTCTTTTTCCTACTAATTAGAATTGAAATCTTTTGATCAAATTGTTAAGATTTTAATTACAATGAGAATAAGCTCTTTGATTTACACATTCTTTTTTTTTATGAGAAGATTAAGCATAATATTTCTTTTTAGAAAATACTGGTAAGAGAGGAAGTGTTGATCCCTTTTATAAAATATTCTAGCACTTAGTACTCTTGTAACAGTATTTAACCATGCAGAAGACTCATGGTTATTTTAAATACAAAGGACAAAATGCCTAAGTTTAAATCTTAGTTTAAACTTTAAGTCTAAAATTTACTGAAAAAGGGAGGAAAGGTGAGGAAGACCTCCACCATTATTCCTTGTTCCTCTATCATCATAGATTTTATCTCCCAGAATCACAATGGGATGTCACTATCACTCATTTCCCTCAAAACTTTCCACAAGTTCTTAGGACAACTGTGATTGATTATTTTCAGATTCAAATAAAATAAAACAAAACAAGACAAAACAACCCATCCCTTAAAAAAAAAAAAAAAACCACAAATATAAGAGTGTACTCAGATGAAAAAAATAAGGCTAAAAATATAGGTTACTTCGCACTTCCATAAAACTTTGCCAGAATGTGTTAGAAGAGCTTTCTGACGTAGCCTTACTCATTTTACAGAAAAAAAAAACTAAAAGATTCTTATTTTTCTAAATTTACTCATCATATTATGACCAGATCATTGAAACATTCATTTGGGACTTCATGATTTTTTTTTCTAGAGAAAAACAACTATTGTGTTCTGTCCCTGTGGACAGAGAGATAAGACAAATAAGGATGTACTCAAACCTGGTAATCACCAACAGTCCTACATATCTTATCAAAATTAACTAACATATCTTGAGTTTTGACTATCAGCTAATTGTAATGACCTACTTATGAGTGATTTATAGGCTAGAAATTGTTTGATAGCATTACTCAGTGTATAATTAGGGAAACAATCTCAAAATATCTAAGGTAGTCATGAACAATTTGTGAACCAACAAGAAGTCAACTGAATACTCTGATGCAATTTAGTGCTCTAGTATGACTTCCAAGCTGTGTTTTTTTTCTAACTGTACGAGATCTGATTATGCATATGAAAACTGAAAAAACATCTTAGGTTTTATTATATATATATCTATATATTTTTCTCTTTATCTCCTGAACACCAGAATCCAATGAAATTTTAAGAGAAGACTTTTGGAGATCTTCTTTATGTCTTTCCCCTCCCCCCACCTTGCTGCTATTGAATATTTTTGCTTTTTCAAATCTCTTTATCAAGATCATACATAATATAACTACGATTTTCAGTTATGATGCACATAACTAAGTGTTTCTGGTTCTCTCTCCCCTGACCACAACCACTACCCCTCTTTTAAAGCTTAGGATTATATTTAAATAGGAAAATATATTTAATGGTTTATTTTTAACCTTCTGTTATTGCAGACATGATGAAAAAAGACTTCAGAGCCTGATCTAGACTCTAGTAAAGTCAATTACTTCCTTTAACGCTTATCAGTTAGTATTCAGTTATAAAGGACTGGAAATCTACTTAAAATATATTATAAGGTCTGTTTCAGAAAAAAAAAAAAAAAGATTGATTTAAGGACAACGATTATCTGTTTTCTGATGACAATGTTTTCTCATTCTCAGAAACATCTGCATTCAAACACAGATTTAGTCTGCATATAGTTTGAGGGATCCATCAGCATTTCTACTACACACACAACTCTTAGTGGATTTGTCATGAGGATGTTTTAATTGGCCATAGTTCCAGACCATATGGAATGTGTTTAGTTATTATGGAACAGTTTATGTATTCTAGGAAATCCTGAGGAAGGGAGGAGGGGATAATAATAGAGTTTCTTCTAAAAGGAACTTGTTTGATTTGGGAAGCTTGAAACTTAGTTACATCATTTTTTTCTGCGTCCATACATCTACGACTGAAGTTTTAGGACTGGGGTAGGAGGGGGAACAAATTGTCTTTGAAAGGAGCCACATTTCTGGGTACCAAAAGGACTTGGAATTTAAAGTGCAGCATACTGATGACTGGGAGAGTGGAGCAGGTCTTCAGAAATCAAATGGAAAATTAAAGGCCATTATACAAGAAATGAAAAACAATAGCTGCTGTCTCAAACCACTAATAAACTGTATATGTCAACTGTATAAAGACATATGATATGCTATATCAAAACATATCTTTGACAGATGGGAGTTGATCTCTAAGACGGTATATTATCATTAGTTTGGGAATAATTTTAAGAAAGATATTGCATCAGTTGGATTGAGGATGAAGTAGTTAAGGAAAAATAGCCGCAGAAAAGGAGAGTAAAGAAACAATTTAATTTCAAACAACTGAAGCAAGAGTAAATGATTAGGTTTCAGATCAAGGAGGTGGATGAAATGTGAGTGATTAATTCATCCATCTCCTTTATCTGGTAAAAAACATATGATATACAGTAAAAGAGGAATAAATTTATGCTTTTTCATTTTTTTTTGTTCTTCTTGCAGCTTAGTTTTGTTCAATGGTATTCTAACTTGTAGATTTTTATAATATGTTTAACAGAGTAAATTAATATCATATGGTTTAAATGTATGATGGTTAGGAATTTTAACAGGAGGCTATCATATTATTATCCTGCTTCTGAAATACTTATTGAAACTTCTCTTTCAGTCCAAAGTATATTAGCTATGTGCCAGCGTTTGTATGATACCGTTATGAATTTCAAAGATTATGCTCTGCCTTTAAAATTCCTGGGCCAAAACCACAGTTCTTGCAAACAGCTTAATTGGTTTTAAAGGCAAACTAATAGATATAAGGGAGCTTATAGCTTAAAGCATGGAGAAGTGACCCTTGGGAATTTTTTCTGTCCAGTAAGCATGCAGATAATTTTTATGTCTTGTTTTTTTTTAACCCTTTGAATTATCTTAATATTGTGCTTGCTTACTTGGTTTCTCTTCATAAGAACAGTTTTTTTTTAATATAAATCTGATATTTTTGTTGATTTTGTGAAACTAGTCTGCTTCTTTCAGATATTTGGCAATGTACATAAAAAAAATGTATAAAAATTCTGACAAAAATCTCAATCTTCAAGAGAAAATTCTAGTTTGAGAAAAAGAATTCAAGATATTTTGTCCAGTGAATTCTTTTCTAATCAGAGGATTCAGATGTTATATTGACATTGCCTTCTTTTTTTATGTTCTGAAATAGCCAAAGCGAAGAATAAGCGGGATTTCAGTGATTTCTGTTATGAATAGTCTAATCTATTTGCATTCGTTTCTTCAGGACCATGTAGAATACATTTTTCATTTTGCCACTACTGGAGTAATATGTGCAAGGTAAAGCTAGATTATTATCACAGGTCAACAAATTAAGATCAGAGGTTATAGATCAAGAGTGGATGTACTGGACTTTAGATGGTTCTATATTGTTATTTTCTTTTGCTTAGTTCTTTGGCAATCTGACTAGTGTGCAGGTGATTTGAGTGCATGGGAGAACTCAAGATGTGACCAAAACTGAATACTGAGCATGGCAGACCTATAGTGTAATCCTCAGAAATGCAGCGTGGCTGATATTATTCCTGGAGTACGTTAAGAAGAGCATCTCCAGCGGGTCAAGGGAGGTGATCCTGCCCCTATAAGTACCTCAAGGGAGGGAGTGCAGAGGACGGTGATGGTCTCTTTTCAGTGGTGGCCACTGATCGGACTAGAGGAAATGGCCGGAAACTGAAACATCAAAAATTCCATAGGAACTTAAGGAAAAATTTCTTAACAGTGAGGGTGACAGAGCACTGGAACAGGCTGCCCAGAGAGGTTGTGGAGTCTCCTTCTCTGGAGATCTTCAAAACCCGCTTGGACGCAGTCCTGTGCCACGTGCTCTAGGTGACCCTGCGTGTGCAGGGGGGTTGGACTAGATGACCTCTAGAGGTCCCTTCCAACCTTAGGCATTCTATGATTCTATGATTCTATG
Source organism: Tinamus guttatus (assembly GCF_000705375.1). Next base: position 27,178 of record NW_010582366.1, on the reverse strand, counting down.
ATTCTAGTGACAGGGAATTAGATCTGAACTGCTTACACATATAGTTTAGTATTTTCCTTTCTTTTGGCCTTAGTCTGGGTTTCAGAGACGAGGTGACTGGTCAGTGCTGGCAGGAAGAAAGATATGGTTGCTTCACTGGAATTGATCTCACAACTCTCCAAAGAGGTCAAGGATTTGAGTAAGAGTCTCTGCCAGAGCCTAGTAGCATTCTGTGGGGAAAAAAAGAAAAAAAAAAAAAGAAAAAAAAAAGGCAGTATTTAAGTCCTCAAAGCAGAAACTTGTCAGAGGTTCTTAATTCTCCTGCAGGCACTGGAACATTAACAAATAACTCACAGACAGCTTAGGTTATAGCTGGTTCATGGTGATGTACAGTTCTATTTAAGAGCTGCTCATTCTGGCCAACACGGAAAAATAACTTCTGAATGGAGAAGTATCTGCTACAATTATTTTAGTGGACTGTTAATGAAAAATCAAGGAAACTGGGATCCATACTCTCTTAACATAATGACATTATGTAATGCTGGTAACATTATTTTTCAGTCTTTATGTCAAAATCTGATGTGTGCAGTTTGAAATCTGCTATTTAATTACTTAATCTGTTATTTAAATAAATTATTAAATCTAGGCATGGACAAGGCTATACTCAAATCAGAAGCTTTTGCCTCAATTTCCAAAATAATACTAAGTGTTCAAAATAATAGTAACTCTCTTCATAATAGAAAACAACCAAGTCTGTGATATGCCATTTTTTAGCTGGTAGGACACTTAAACTCCCTCTTTAGCCATGGACTCTTTCCAAATGCCTCCCTCCTTTGTGAGTCTTCCAGGGAGAATGTTCCTTAGGAGAAATACAACAAGCATCCTGTTTTCCTTGGTACCATTAGCAAAGCTTTCCTGCATCCCCCATTACATGGATGCAGAAATACCTTGGCCTCAGCAGAGGATATTATTGGCAGGAGTTGTGTGGCAACTTAATTCTTACAGCCTTGGTTCACAGCAATGTTCTCAGTTTCAGCAGCCACCAAACTTGATTTTGAATATTTTACCTTTAAAGAAGACAGCTCTCTCCCTGCTCAAAACTTAAATCACATTTTCATCCACATTTCAACAAAATTACGTTACATTTTTCATCCTGCTCTTATGGCACTTCCAAGACCAACTTCCAGTCTGGCCCACTCCAATTTGAAATGGAAGCTCTGGACTAATGATCAAGAGAACAGTTGATATACCCCTGGATTTTTACAATCACATTAAAATTATGCTTCTGCTGTTTTGGTAAGATGTCCTCTTAGGCCACAAAGACTATGGTAGATTGAATATAAGTTCCAGTGAACAAAGTGAAATAACTGTATAATTTATGATCAAAAGAGACATATTTGAGGGGTGTAGTCTTCTTCCTTTTCTACATACCACACAATATTTTTATGTAATTAGGCTCTGGACTTTGGCATGCATATCATTATATACTGATTTACCATGAGTAGTACCTGAACTATATGCAAAATAGCAGTGTGCCTTTATTAATATCCTTTTTGCTACTCCTTCAGCTTGTAGTTCAGTGAGCATTGAAACTATAGAACAGACAGTCACATCTAATAATCTTAAATATACACATATGCTCTGTCATTTATTGCTCTGCTTTCCTGATAATTTAGAAAGACCTACCCACAAAAAGAATCACAATCCAAAAAAACAGTATTTGGAAAGCAACTTTGAAAATAACATATAAAATTCACATGATCTTATGCAGATAATATCAGATAGACAGATGGAGAGAAAGATTAGAATAAACAATACTTCTGAAGGCAAATAGCTTTCACCTGAATTTAAATGATTGGAGATGATTTAATTGCACATACATGATATAATTGAAGTATGGTACACAGACTCTTGTTGTGCCTTATTGTAATAAGCAAAAGACATTTTAACTATGCAAATTAAATGTGGTTCAATACAATCAATTTAAAATATGACAGAAGAGTCTGTGTTGTTTTATTGTTATCTAGGAGGTACCCTTTCTTATCTTTGGAGACTAGAAATAGTTCAAAGTTTACAGTGTTTCACAAAATTGCTTGGTAACGTTCCATAACTCATAGATAAATATAAAAGGGGAGGAGGAGGATATAAAATACATATTTTTATATTATGATTTTAATTTAGGAAAGCTTATGTGAGATTCAGTATCAATTCTGCTGGGGAATCTCTCCTTTGAAAGAATATATATATATTTATGCATATGTGTGTGTGTGTGTATATGTGTATATATATATATA